>WBNH01005759.1:10000-151121 GCA_013401255.1 Urocolius indicus
TTTTTTTTTTAGTAGCTGGCTGTTTGTAAGTCTTACTTCTTTATGACAAGTTGGATAAATTTCTGATATACCCATGATCAACCATATTATGAACAGCTCTCATGAACGGCTCCCACTTATATGATCAAATCAACTGAAATTTTCTGAGTATAGCTTCCTTATCTGAGTGAAGGTTGTGAGATAAGACTCCATGTGTATATCTAGAGACTAAATGAGTGCAGAGGGCTTATCTTTATTTGCCAATTTATGTGTTTGTACAAATGTAAAGCACCATAAATCAAAGCAGCAGTTCTTAAAGAATAACATTAATAATTCTAAAATAATCAATGGAGTGGAATAAAAAAAGCAGAAAAATTTAGTGCTAAAGGATTTTTTTCTTAAAAAATGAAATAGAGTAGCAATGCTATCACTAGACTACTAAAAAGGGAAAAAATACCTTGATCAGCATAGAAGAGACCAGTGACAAGGACCGTGTAGGTCAATCTTCCATTTGGCTTATTTGGGGCAAGCCATTTTAATTGAACTCCTTTGGATCCATCAACAGTAGCAAATACATCAATCCTTCCTTTGGGGGATGCTTCCATGGTCCGAGCTTCTACCTGTGAGTTCAAACATGAGATCGAAGTTTGTTGCTGTAGTTTATGAACAGATAAGGAATGGCAGACGTAAAATTTTAAGAAAACTCATTTCTTTTGAAAAAAATGTAACTAACATTGCAGGTGTCCTCCCAATTTTTAAGCATTTCCTTTTATTTCCTTCTACATTTGTTTGAAGCTTTTCATCAAATAATACACCTTATATGGAAAACACTGTAAGGAACAGGAAATATATACTGGTAAAGAAAGATTCACTTCTTCAAAACACCACTGCACCTCATGTGGATGAATGATCTCACCTTAGCATCAGAGGAGGAAGAAGTGCTAGAAGTTCATGGATTTTTTTTAATTTCTGTATTTTAAGGCAACTGTAAGGAACATGCATGTTAAAGCTGTAGTAAATTACTACAGATATTTCATAGAGTAAAAACATCCTTTGTGTAATATTGGTTGTTGACTGAATAAAAATATATTTAAGATATATCAAAATATTATTAAAAATATGGACAATGTAATTAACATTAACTATTTTCTATTAATAAATATCTGTTCAATGTTATAGAAATTTAGTATTTAAATTTCATAACTTGTCGGAAACATCAGTGCTAAGGAAAATAATTTGCTATTATGTTATTTATGGCAACAAGTTTGTTTTTCATACATTATGTATTTGGTGTTTTCTAAGGTATAAGATGGTTTCACACCTTTCTAAGTGGCTCTCAGTTGCAAGTTCATGGGAGTGCTAATAAATGCTATTTTTAAACTGCCACACCTTCTCTGTCATCGAAATAAGCAAACATGCTTTCTTTGTCCTTGAAATAGGATTGTTTTTTTGGTTTAGCACATAAAATTTTGAGAGATTATTGCTTACGGTGCAAGTTTGATGTGCATCAATATCTCTACATGTGCTTCTGTATTCATACATGCTATTATATTTAAAATAGGTGAGCAGTTGCAGTAAAGTCAACAGGGTAACGTACATGCTTAAATACAAACAAATGCTTCATGGATTTATTGAATCCGTGTGTTGATTATTTGGATACTTCAGACAAAAACACCTTTATGGAAGAATTTGACAAAACTGTGCTTTCTAAACTAAAATAATTTCCTATAAAGTTGTTCTGATAAATGTAGGTCTCATCATATCAAAAATCATGGAGAAATTAATACGAACTATTTTTATCTACTGTAGTGGATTAAAATATTCTTAAAATATGTAAATAATTTATTAATATCTATATCAGATATTTTATATTTATTAAAAAGATATAAGAAATATTGAAATATTGTTTAGAATCAGTACATGTAGTATCCTCTACAGCTATACTCCTGCAGTGCACTTTAAAAATAATATTTTATGTAAAAAATGTACATTCAATACATAAACACATGGCAGGGAAAACCTATGTCATATATCTTTTTAAAAAAATTATACACAATTCTGTGATATTTCCAGATGTTTAATAATAACTTAATAAAAATACTATCTTACATGTAACACTACATTATAGGATAGAAATAGAAATAATGATAATAATAGTAATGGGTAAATATTGCCATCCATCTAAGTTACAAAAGAATTCCTAACCTAAATTAACAACAAGAAATTTAAGTTTAATAGCAATGGATTGAGATGACAAATATTCACAGTTGACTATTTCCAATTATTTACAAGATATTTACAAGAGCTAACATATTTCAAAACTAGTAGAATTTATCATCTCCTGAACTCCTCTAAAGAATTTATTAGATGTTACACTATTTGAGAATCTATATTTTTATTCCTTTTTAAGTCACAAAAAAACACATTTAGAACAGACACAAAAGCAATATATTGTCTTTACTAAAAAGAGATAAACATTTAGCATTTCTGAGTTTACATGCTACCAATTTGTATCTCACTTGAAAACAAATCAGTCACTGAAAAAAAAAAGTTAAACAAAAACTATCTAACTGAAAAAAGTTATTGAAACACAATAACTGCTATATAATGCTCTTATAACTGATTAGGACACTCAGAGCCACTTTCAGAAACATAAGATGGAGAAATCTCATACTTAGGATAGTCACATAGCATTCATTCATTGGTAAAGTCACGTTAAACACAAGATCAGCAACGAAAATAGCTGTAAGCGTAGCACTTTAGTGCAGGGTGGTTTCCCATACTATTTAGATTAGAGGCAAAACATTTGTTTGGGGTTTTTTTAAGTGTTGAATTTATTCTGTAACTAACATAAAAATCTTTCCAAGACTCAAATGAAGATGCAGTGCTTTAACTTCCCGGCAGTACCTGGATGAGACTAAATAAAGATGTTGTACTTCAATTCCCGTGATTAGAGATGGATCATTGGCTTAGTAAAACAGTTTGGGTCTTGATCATGGCATGTAGATGAGTATCAGTTACAGGGACTTCTACTTTAAACTGTTTCAAAAGTCAAGTTACGAGTCTGCAGCTCAGTGATGTGAAAATAAGGCTAAGAAAAATATGTTTTAAAGCCCTAGCACCTGTTATTCTGTTCTATCCTTTTGATGCCTATTTGACAGGACAGAAGTACTGAAAACATAGATCTTTCATCTTTATGCAAGAAACGACTTGTCTTAAGCATCACTACTAACACAATGGATTAGGATATTGCACATTGAATACCTTAAAACAGGGTTTGCTTTTGGGATATATGTTAAGTTGTTAAAAATGTACAAAAAAAAAAAAAAAAACTGGAAAAAAGTCATTCAAGCTTTTAAGAGTAAATATCCTTCAAAGTAGAGCAAGCTATAAAATGTTTAATGTTTATAAAGGTTAGTCTTCTACAGATAGACAATGCTACCAGCATTCGAAAGAAAGGAATCTTGGAAAGAATATTGGAAATGTGACTAATGAATTATATCATAAAAATAAAACCTGGAAGTTCTTTCCAGAGCCCAGTATAGTGACCTGATAAATCATGACGG
Source organism: Urocolius indicus (assembly GCA_013401255.1). Lineage (NCBI taxonomy): Eukaryota > Metazoa > Chordata > Aves > Coliiformes > Coliidae > Urocolius > Urocolius indicus. Next base: position 13,546 of record WBNH01005759.1, read on the forward strand.
AAAAATGAACAGAATAACATGAAAAATTCCCAGATGTTCCTTTTTAAAAAAAATATTTTCTTCCTTTTCTTACTAGTAAAATTTAAAATGTAGACAAAAGGCTGAATTAAACAAGAAATTAAATCTCAGAACTAATACTGATTTCTTTCTCAGTTATACTTGAAAATAAAACCAAGCACGGTAGATATTATTTCAGTTATTCATCAGCTACAGTGAAGTCATATTGGATTTATCAGTTCAGCTGTATATATAAAAACCTTTACAAAAAAAAAAAAAAGCCTTCAAATTGAATACTCCTGTATTCTCAAATCCTGAGAAAATGGAGTGTTCTACAAGACTGCTAAAATATGTCCAGTATAACATTTCAATCACATACTTGCATTCAAAAGATATTTACGAATCACCATATTACCCTGCCCCTGTTGCCACTTTTGGCTTTTTCATTTCTCAAATTATCTTCAGTCCTTTCCATCAGGCAGCTAGAAATGTGCTCATTACTGGAACAGTAACTCTTTTTTTATATACGTTCGTATAAATCTGGCTAAAGTACCTCTGCACCTTTCAAAGATATTAACTCTATTTAATTTCAATCATGTGTGTTACAGCCTCAGATTTTACCTTTCTTCACTGTACCTGTGTTCTACTTTGGAACGATGCCTAACAATGACCTATCAAATCTTTAGCAGCTCTTAAACAGGATTTTTTTTTAAATGTCACATTTTGCCAGATGGGTTAGTACTGACCAGAGTGAATCATCACCATTTACTCTGATATTCACTGTCATCTGACATTTATAACACTCCCAGAATGCAAATTAAGGTACTCACCAATGGACCCAAAGCACAACCTTTTGCAGTACATGCCTGGACTCTGAAGGAATGCAGACTCCAAGGAGCAAGTCCATAAGCATAACAGCTTAGGTGTGATGAATTTTGCATCAGATCACCATCCATATACAATCCATAGCTAGTAATAATACCTATAAAACAATGTGATAGCACTCAATATCTAAAGCATTAGAGTTTAGAATAAAAACAATGCTGCATCCATTAAGGAGGTGGCAGTAGTATTTCAAAGAGTTTACAGTTAAATAGGTATAGGTTTAGCAAGGCTGCATATGCAACACTTAGAAGAAATACACTCTCACGTCTTTTTAACAAACTTGTTCCTGAACAGCAGCTAACATCACCTTGGCATCAGGAAAACTGAGGCAATTCCGTTTCACAGCCTACTCTGCTGTGTGGAAAACTGGAAAGACATGTAAAACTATCTCACATTTTAACAGGTTTAGATTTAGGAAAAAAATAGTGATCCACAATATATTTGAAACATTGAAAGACAATGTGGGCCAGTGCTGTAACTAAAATAAATCAATAACAAATAATTTTGTCACACAAAACACCTTATTGATAATCATTCTCATCAATGATTATCTCAGATTTTTCTGCATTTTGAAAAAAAACATGCATACTTCATTAATTTGGGGCGGGTTTTTTGGAAAAAGATGTACATTTCTGAATGAAACCACAAAATAGTATGATCTGCTGTGTCCTTCTCACTATGCTGTAGAAAATATCCCGAAGTTAGCTATTCCTGATGTATTCAATCTAAAGAAAGAAGACATATTTGCAAACTCAAAACAAATGTTAGCAAGACTTAGGCAGAGGAGAGAATTATTCTTCTGCAGCTAATATTAACTAAAAAACTGTGATTGCTTATTTAATTTGTAAGGGAAAATAAATCTCTGCTCTTCCAAAGGTGTATGATAGGACAGCATGAATCCTGCACAGACTCTACATACATAATGTTGTGACTTTAATAAACTAAAGACTGAATTTTACACATTTGCTTAGACTCTGGATGTTGAGAAAAGAAACTTTTTTATCTGGGCTATTCCTCTATCTTTTTCACTCCTGAATATTCTCCTTTTTTAACAGCTATTTAAGTGAGAAACCTTAAGGCGAATAAATGCAAGGCTAAAATATTCATTACAAGGAAGTTCAGTTCAGACAATGTCTTCCAATCATAACATTACAGAAAACATCTTCATATTGTAAAAATACAACTCAGTTCATTTTTCCTTCCCTTAAAAGTGAATTGTTTGAAAATGCATTGAGGAAGATTCTATTTGAAACTGAGGAAAGATTTTCTTCTCTACTGAATGGAGAAATGCTTCATAAATAGAAGTGTATACACAACTGTTTCAGCTGAACTTTGAAGAGTTATGCTTCAAAAGATTTATATGCTAAAGCAATGCAGAGCTGAGCATGGTGAAGTGATTCACAGGTTCCTCGATTCTTTTCTCTTCTAGAAAAGCAAGAGGCTAAACTCAAGTCAGACAGCAGACGTGTGTGGGAGGAAGTCCTGGTAAATCTCATGCTATCAATCCTACCACATTTGACAGGCTTCCTAAAGCAAAAATCCCTTGGGATTCTGTGACTAGCTGCTTGTAAAGCAAGGGCATTAATGGTTGATATCTGCCCTATATAAATATATATATATGTGTTTAAAAAATATTTCAGAGGAAAAATGTGAACATTGGCTTTAAAGATATATTTTACAGGGAAAAAAATAAACTCACTGTCGCACTTCAAGCACATATACCAGCAGCACTAACCTTTTCAAGTAATGGACAAATCAGTCTTAATTCCTTTGATATTTATAGTAACAGCATGAATCATAATGAGATCATTTCATATTAATGTGGGTGTCACATATACCTCTATGGGACCCCACTGTAACTCAGTATTAACTGGACCATTATGTTAAAATGTTCCTAAAACCACAGCAGTACTCAGCATTTATACTCTGAGAAGCAGTTTGATGGTCAACACTGTGAGATTTTGTTATTCCTCCCAGAACTGTCAGAGAAAAACCATCAGTAACAAGCTATCCATTACTTCTTGATTTTACTTCTGCCTTTGCCTTATATGACTCTGCTGGAGAAAATTACAGAATTAAAAGAAAGGGAAAAAAAAATACATTTCAAAACAAAAAGGTTAGTGGTCTGACTTTGAGATGTGAAACCAATTTTCTAAATTAGGCAATATTTCTTTTTGGTCAGGGATAAATTGCTTTCATCAGTACATATTTCCAAAGCATACTGAAAAAAAAACATTCAAAGTTGGCCCAAAGTTTACATACTTCTCAAGACTTGATAGATATTCCTGAAGTTTACTATCCATGAAATACTGAAAAGTACAGCACATTTTTGTGAACTACAAGGCTTTGTGAGCTTCACAGTCACCAAGAAATACAGTTTCCTCATAATTATTAAGTCTAGGTAGCTAGATTAAATCTTGGTTTTCCAAGATTTTTTGAAGACAAATCTTTATTGACTATAGTACAATTATATTTCATTTTGAAAAGAAATTAAACAATGAAAATTAAGCTTAAACTGAAGAAACTACAGTCTTCCCTTTTCTTCCTCCTCTCCCCTCCCTGGGTAAGGCCATATTATCTGTCAATGATATTCCAGACATTAGATATGAAGAGAGGTTTTGAATCTAAAGTGTTACAAGCACTTTGCTCTTAAGGTACAATCTAGAGGTCAAATCTTAAGCAAACATACTTTTACCTACATCAATTTCACAGACTACAAACACAAGTCATCTCTCACAAGGACAAGGATTTGCAGAAACAAGTACTGGATTAGTTCACTGAATAGTTTTATAAATCCGTCTTTACTATACCTAATATTTCCCATACAATTTCCACACATCTTTGGAAGATACATTTCAGATCAAGACTTAATTTTACCTATGACCTATACACAAATAAAGTTTCTAAGGAGTGATCGTCTAATGAAAACTTTCAATGGTGAGTTGAAAGAGATAATGTTACTTTTTTTATTGTGAATGGATTTTAAAAGATTTTTAAAGATGTGAGCTTTTTTTAAAAATTCTAGAGGATTTTAAAATAGCAGACCTAAAACTGTATGGCAAGATTATAATGGTTATGCTCTGAATCATAGAATCACAGAATTATAGGGGTTGGAAGGAACCTTTAGAGATCATCTAGTCCAATCTCCCTGCCAGAGCAGGCCCACCTAGATCAGGTCACACAAGAACATGTCCAAGCCAGTTTTGAAAATCTCCAGAGAAGGAGACTCCACAACCTTCCTGGGCAGTCTGGGCCAGGGCTCTGTCACCCTCACAGAAAAGATTTTCCTTGTGTTTAAGTGGAACTTTTTTACTGAGGCCACTAGAATAGTGAAGGTTCAGAAGAGAATATCCAATGCCATGTGTCATTTTGCAAGCCTGTTCATATCTTGCTTGTACCTACATATGTGACGTGATAGAAGTAGAAGAGCGTTCTGCTGTGAAGTGGCATAACCATGAGACATGTTTTATCAACTGTTTTATTGTTGGTTTGAAAATAGTACAAAAGAAAATGTGCATATTCCATACATATTAAGCATATAATCAAAATATTTGCTTTTCTACATCTGGTACATAAATGACATTTTTGAAGCAACTTTCAACAAGTGTATCATTTCCTATTTTTTACAAAATGAAAATCTTTCACAAAATAATGTAAATTGGCCTTAAATCCAACCATAACTGGAGCCCAGCTACTCAATACCCATGTTTGGATAACATCAGCTTTTGATGTCTAGATGGTCCCTTATCTCAAAGCCTAGCTCTCCTTACTGCACCATCTTTATGAAGAGGCCAAGTAGCTTTTAATTCTGTTTGCCACTTCCAGCCTCAAGGGTAGCATATCAGTCACCCTCAGCTTTTTCTAATTGATGGCAAGCAGCTGGACTCCATAAGTATAAAGACAGCATGGTAAAGTCAATGCTGTCCAAATCCCAGTCAGCCTACACACCCATTCAACATCAGCAACAGCTAATAAGCTTCCTATGCCCATGGAAATAACCAATATATAACCAGAAGTAACTTCTCACAAAACAGTGAGTATCACAAGAAAGGAGAAAGGAGGTAAAGGAATGGCCCCAGAGGTCTTCTATGGTGTTGATAATTCAATATATGAAACAAAGCCAAGTTCAATAATTTCGAAAAACACTTGAAACTCACCAAGTTTCAACCAATTAAGTCAAAAGCAGGAACTGTTTCTATCTTTTGGAAAAAAAAAAAAAAAAAGAATAAAACCAGGAGTTACATTAGAACTTTTGAATATGAGAATAAACCAGTAAAATGTTTAAGTAAGAAAATTTAAGGGAACGTTTGTTTTGCTGTTCAACTACGATATTTTTCAGCCTCCCACATAGCTTTAAAATATTGATACACAAAGTGATTATAAATGATGTGGCCACTAGGCAGGCTAAAAGACATGCTATGAATGAACAAAAATAGTCACCGAACAATGCAAGCTTTCCTGATTGAACAGTTGCTCACCAAAAACTTTTAGAACTTAGTCTTTTTTATGAAGTAAGGAGGGGAATAAAACTAGGAAATTGGAAAGAATGAAATAAAATGGGAAAAGACGTTGTTATTATTATATGAACTTTTTGAACGTCCAAAAAAATGTGTGGGAGAAGAAGGATAAAAAATAAAATTTGTATATCCCTTCTTGGCCAGTATGCAAATACAAGCATGCTATGGTGAAAAAAGAAAGTCCCTGCTCCCCTTATGTCCTTCTGGCTGCCAAATGTTCATAAGATAGCAATTCTTCCACTCTTAACCACTCAGCAAGTGCTCGCAAGAGAAAAGCAGCAATTTTTCCCTGCAAGGCATAACAGGGGCAGCTGACTTCACTGAATCTCTTCCAGCAGTTCTGACCCTAAGAAAAACCTTCTAACAGCAACATGTCCTATGAAAGAGATGTAAGAACTCCATTGATTTGTTCCATATATGAGTATGGAAAACTGGAAGCATGAAAATGACTAAATCAAGGAAGAACCAGGGAATAGGTGTTCCTGCTCTGGCATGGGGGTTGAACTTTCGAGGTCCCTTCCAACCCTTAAGATTCTGTGATTCTGTAATTCTGTGACTATAAGGAAAAAAAAAAAAAAAAAAAAAGGCACAAAAAACCCCCGAAAAATACCCAGCCTAAGCTCTCTGTGAATTGCATTAACGACCCTGAATTTCAAGATGCTACTGTTCATTTATGGAGAACACTGCAATTGTATGGGTCTTTATAAGCACCCTATAGACTTCAATCGGCATCTGGACAATTGTCTTAGTCATATGATATAGCTTTAGGTAGTCCTCCAGGGATGAGGAAATTGAACTTGATTCTTAGGGGTGCCTTTCAACTTCTGCACTAGTCACATATCACCAGAAAATAATAGCAAGGGAAAAACAATCTTTGAGGTTAAATAGTGAAATTATGTGAAAATATAAGAGAATATTTTTAAAGGGGAGAAAAGTATACAAGAGACCTACACAGGCTGTATTTGAGATAACAGAGGAGCTGGCTGCATGGAAATTTGGTAATTACCTAAACACACTGTTCAAAACTGTAATGTAGAGGTAAACAGTGTTAACACTGAGGCTGTTGAAACCTCCAGTATCCATGAATGAAAGGACAAGGGACAGAAGAATATTATATTTCAGAAAATTATAGAATTATTTAGGTTGGAAAGGACCTTTAAAATTATTGAGCCCAACTGTTGACCTAGCACTGCTAAGTCCACCACTAATGCACCACATCTGTTTAAATATCCCCAGGGATACCTCAACTATTTACCTGGGTAGCCTATTCCAATGCTTCACAACCCCCTCGTGAATAAATTTTTCCTAATCTCTAATCTAAATCTCCCCTAGTGCAAGTTCAGGCCCTTTGCTTTTGATTTATAACTTGTTACTTGGGAAAAGAGACTGATACACACCTCATCACAGGTAGTTGCAGAGAGCAATAAGCCTTTTCTCTGCGCTAAACAACCCCAGTTCCCTCTGTTGCTCCTCATAAGACTTGCTCTCTGACACTCCATCAGCTTTGCTGCTGTACTTTGGACACGCTCTAGCACTGCAATGTTCCCCTTGTAGTGAAGGGTCCAAAACTGAACACAATACTCGAGGTGCAGCCTCACCAGTACCAAGAACAGTGGCATATTTTCTTCCCTGGTCCTGCTGGCCACACTATTTCTGATAAAAGTCAGGATGATATTGGCCTTCTTCGTGCACTAACATCTTCAGTTGTTTCCTAAAAAACTGGTTGTTATATTTAAAAGAGGTTCCAAGCCATACATAGTAAATGCTGTATAAAAAAGAAGATACAATGCGCAAATTTAGTCATGTATTCCCAACTTTTAGTTGTTTTAAAGGAAGGCTGTGAAAATAAATTTATCAAACTCTAGATCTTTATCCTATGTTGTTGATACACATAAAAATATACATATATAAATCTTTATATTTATTTGAGTACTTAAACTACACTACACTCTAAACTATTTGGATTTTTTTCCCACATTGCAAAGAGAATAGGATCAGTCATGACATGGACTATTACACATAATAAGTCCTCATTTCATTGAAAATTGTTCAGATTTTACCCACTAAGCCACACACATGGCCGCCTTAGCTTCCTTCCTGCCTTCCTCCTCACCTATCCCTTATGCCTCTGCTTTTTCCTTCTTCCTGGCCTTCCTCTAAGCCACTGCCACTTAAGCTGATGGAATTTCAGAAACACAATTAGAAGATTTCTAAGGGGCCAGGAGGAAAAAAATCTTTCAATGTGACTTCTATACAAAAAGCCATAAATTATCATATACATTATTTATCAGCAGGTGATATACTCTTATTTCTTTCTAAAAGTACTGTAAAACATTACAGATTACATACATGTAAGCTCTACTATCACCAGTTCCTGAGGAGTTAGTTAAAGTGCCTTGTACTGAAGTTGTACAAGTAGGACGTGGTTACTACAGTTGAAATCAGGGACAAACTTAAAGGGGAAAAATGAAATTCATGTGAAACAACTGTGAGAAATAATTAATATATGTCAATATGATAAGCCAGTGAAGCAAAACATTTCTGTTGCTTTAAACTGAGATTTCCCCGGATCTTCTTCTGTTGTGATTCAAACTGTTGCATTCATGATAATAAAATTAAGGTGAATTCCAAGGACATATGATACTGTGCAATATCATTACAAACGTAAAATTTATCCAAAAGTTCTACACATGAATATTTCACAATGGAAAACATTTCTAAACAAAGGAAAGTATATTATTTAACTTCCATAGCTATTGAAATGTAGATGACTACACAGAATACAAATCGACTATTACATAACAACTAATGTAAAATAAATTAACGTTTTATTAGAGGGCAAAATGAACATCTTGGACTAATATTCTCCAAGAATACCTATTCCTCAGGTCAGTTGTCCTGGAAAACATTAAACGATGTATTGCAGTACACGAGAACTATCAAAAGGGAGCACTTTTGAGCCACTGAAACTGTACGACAGGCTGAAAATCACAATCTCCTGGCTGCAGACAATGATACTATCTCAGGTATTTTATGTGCTAAAATGATCATTAAAAATTAAGCACCACATATAAGCTGCCATTTAGAATATTAATTTACCTTTACTAATCATCTTTTTAACTTGAGGCTAAAAGAGTTCACTTACCATTCGGATACTCAGGCTTAGTCCATGAGATGTTAAAGGAGTCAGATGAATATGACTGGGCTTTTGGAGCAGGAACACCTTCTGGGGTGCTCTCATCTGTTACGGCTGTGCTAACTTCACTTATTGAACATCCACCTTCAGTGCAAGCCTTAATATATGAATCAAACCAAATAAAAATGTTTTAGTCCAAATAATTTTAGCAATTATTTTTTTTTAAGTTTTATAATTTTTATGCATATCAAGTTAGTAAGACTCCACTTTTCATAGAAGATACTTTTCTTAGTATAGCTTTGTTTACCACTTTCATAAATAACAAGACGTGCTACTCATGCTGCTTAGCTTTTAAGTATAATACAGTTTAAACATTAGACTAATGTTTTACTTGAAACATTTTGCATTTGACTGAGTTATAAACATAATTAGATTTTCACTGCTTTTGCAGCTGCAGTTAAAGAAAATTATAGTACAATGTATATCATTTACAGTGCAAAACTCTTATGGAATTGACTGAAAAGCTCTCACACAGAATATAACAACCAACTTGTAAAACAGTTAAAAAATTATTTCAATGAACAATCATTGAGAAAAAAATGCCATTCAGACAGTCCTGCACCTCACGACAGCAGAGTGTTGTGCAGATGTAATTAAAATGGTGAAAAAAACCACTCTAATATAAATTAATATGTAACAGTTATTATTACGTGTTTATGGATAACAATGTCAAATTATTTGTATTTTAGTTACTAGAGAAGAAAAGATTGATTACATGATTTTTACATTTTGCTTGATTATGAAACAATACAACATACAACAAAATGTGCATATCACCCCATTTAACAGACTTTTAACTTTTACATGCACAAACATTAGACTACACAGCTATTGCCCTTAGGTGTGCCGGTTTTCCAATTACTTGCACTAAGATCTGTAATGAGACACGAGTTCTTAGAGAAGTATAATAAAATACACAAGAATGTATAAATTCTGTACTGGATTTAGTGGTTTCTGGTTTATTATTTGTTTTAAATTTTATCATTTCACAATAAAATAAATCAAAATCTGAATCCAACAAGGATTCAATTAAGACATACTCTTAATTAAAACTTATGGGTTCACCTGTGTTTTTAGGAATTGTCCACGTGATGAACTGGACAAGTTGCCTGCTTCTCTCAATCTATTATATTTTAAAGGATTAGCTTCAATTTCACATTTCTCGGTGTGTTTCAAATCAGACAGCAGTCAACATATTTCCAATCCCATTCCAAAAGTGTGTACGAGCCCCATGGGTAAAAATAGGAACTGTTTGTAAATGAGAGGCTATTTATACACCAAGATTGGTTTGATTTCACTCAAAATTACACTTCCAACACAACTACAAAATGGCTCCCTGTGTTCAGTCTGGGCTATCAAATCAAGATGAAAGAATACAACTTCAGTTTTGGGAATATGTGAAAATGACATTTACTTCAAACAGGATAGTGTTTAAATAAAGTCAGCTTAGATGGATGCTCAGGTAACTTAGAATTTTGATAAGGAAAACATTTAAAAACTGATCATTCTTCCAGCAAAGACCAGCTATTCTGCAAATGATTTAACTTACACTGGCTTCATGAAGAAGCCAAAAAGAACAGCTCTGGAAGACCTCTTCCTCATACACACATTATTGCCTTATTTATGCACAAGTTCAACCAAGCCTTCCTCAGTAGAGCAGGACTTCTCCATTCAAGGCCTTGGTTACAGCAGCCTTCCCATTCATTTATTTATTCAATTTCACGAAGCCCAATTTTCTTATTTGTAAAAGTTGCTGTGATATGATGTTTCTGACTCTTCTAATGAAAACCAGTAATGTTTTATTATCAGTTTATTCATTATAATTATTATTCATGCACATTTTAAATAGTGAGATTTTTAGATCAGTGTATCCAAATGGACTGGACATTGCTGGGGCTTTGGCAATCACATCCATTGATGCTCAAAGCCATCAAATCCTACATCTAGATTGAGCCCCATTGAATTACACTAAGAAACAATTTTTGCAGCATTTGCAAAACCATGAAAGCGTCTAGAGCGCCAAGGCAGAGATGTAAACCACATAACAAGACACCTCACAGCAATCCTCCAGCTAGTATCTGAGCTAGCTTACCCGTACATCACAGTCACGAAGAGATATAAGCTTAACAGTTAAATCACACAAGCACTCAATTAATACAAATGCATGTACCACCCCAGCTACTAAATGCAGCCCTTCAGCTTTTCATTTGCTTTCAGATTGGCCTGGCTTACACCCATCCAGTTTAGTACATGGGCAGCTAAAGCAAGTTCCTTTGCACTAATCTGTAGAGAACTTCAGATCTCCCAGGCGACTTGGAAAGAATCATTAGATTTGCTTATCAAAGTTGATGCACTCATTTCCAAATGCAATTGCTACATATTAAATAGCAGTAATCAGTTGTGAAAATTGGTAACAGCATACAAAGATAAACATTTTGTTAACTTTATTTAACATACTTGTATAAAGCTGTTATACAAAAGTTAAAGCCAGCAGCCTGTGAGACACTGAAAACTCTGCTGATGGTAATCCTGCAACTTTCAATAACTCTAATTTTGCACATAAACCAAGATCAATATTTACATGGATATTAAATAAAATTAATACTGCTTGTTAAACAACAAAAAGACAAAGGTTCTAGGTGATAGAAAGATTTCATTCCACCAAAGAAAGGGAAGCATTTAGTTAAATTCTCAGTGTTGAAAGCATTCTAGTGTTGTTTTTACTTTCAAAGTCGTATTGAAACTCAGATTACACGTGAAATTACACGTGTTTACACTCAAATTACATGTGAAACACTAAATATTTCAATTTTTTTTCCAGGTGCGTGTTTCATTTGTTTTATGTTTCAATATTTTTTTTTCTTTCATCAAGTATAACATTTTCCATGTTTAAGCTTCATAATGTGTAAATCTCTAATATTACAAGAACTCAGATGAGTTCGAAATAACAATGGGTCCAATTGTTTTAAAAAAGCTATCATAGCTCAAAGATATTGGGCATTTCATGCACTTTTAGACTTCTCATTTTCAAAGCTGCAAGGACATTTAGATCTTATAACCTGCCTATCACAAACCACTGTAATTTTAACCAGGTAAATCTGGTTATCTTCCTCACCAGAAGAAATTGTAATTTCTTACTTTCTGGTTAACACTGATGCAATGTAAATATATATGCACCCCAAAAATACCAACCAAAACAAACCCTCTCAAAAAAAAAAAATCCAAAGAAATGATAAATAAAAAATATTTAAAGTTCCTAAAAACATATTCAGTAACTTCTAGAAGAGCCATACACATTTATGAAGTAAAAACAAACTCCACACAACACTTCTTTAACCATATCCCAAGGCAGAGACACCAAAAGCAGTCCCAGTTGCTCTCCAGATCCTAGCTGTTAATTCTCCCCTGATCCTCTCTCCTTGTGCCTCGATGCACACAAGCCGGGCAGGAACAGAGAAGACATGTGGAACAGTGAAGGATAGCACAACTTCTTTTGATAGTCTTAGTTGCTTAAAAAGGCATAAAATGTTAGTTGATGTATTGTCTTAGTTTTGGACATGCTGCTATTTCATATGCTATACAATTTACTATGCTGAAATATCTAGGCACACAAATTAATTTCAACATGAATCTAAGCTTTAATTAGACTGAATATCCTTGCTTTTTCAAGTTCAAGTCAGATCCTTATCATTATCTGTGTATTTTTGTGGTATAATATTTAGAACATTCAAGAGCATGTTAAGAAAAAATGAATGCATATCCAGTCTACATAAATGTAAATTTATTCATAATCAAGAGTAGAATATTTTTCTAAGGCATTTATCAAAGCAAATATCCTTATATAGGTATTGTTATAAAATGAACACTGTGCTTAAAACAAGGGACAATCCCAAGCTTTTGTGCACATTTTTGCAGATTTGTTAGTGAGCTGAAGTTGTCCTCCTTCATCACAAAATAAAACCAATGATAAAAAAATGCAATTAAAACATCATGGTTCTTTAAATCTTTTTGAACAAACTAAACTATTACTTTTCACTGAACTCTTTTCCTCTCTGATATTTCCTTTTACATACAGATTTTATCAAGAAACAATCATGATACAAAATATGAATGCCTAACAAATGCATTCAATGTTTTCTTGTAAGTTGGAGGAGGAGACATTTTTTAAGTCCTTCATATATTTCTGGTTAATTCTCTGTTAGCTATGATGCAACTTGTCCTTGAAGAAAATCTGTGTTTAAATAACATACTCATTTTTAGAGTCCCACTTTGAAACAAACCATCTATGGTAGTTTAAGATGCCTTATCCATCTCATTTTCAGAAAGAAGAAGTTAAAAAAAGTGGACACATGAACCAGTAAGTATTTAGGATGTTAACAGAATCAGAATAATTTTGACCATTTTACACCTCTATTATGCATCTTAAAACTTACAGCTAATTTTATGAGGTATTCAGTACCCGGGAAAAGCTGCTGAATAGTAAAATCGAGGAAAAGTTCTGTGCTGTTATAGGTTACATTCCACTTTGTAAAATTCTGCTCGTTGTTGGCAATATAAATTATATAGCGATCTAGGATGCCATTTAGTTCTACTGGTTCTTTCCATCTGCAAATAAAAGCAAAATATGATTAAGAGCAGCAAAGATTCAGACTGTAGTGTAAAATGTAAGGCTTTGTTTAGGGGACTTTGTGGGATTTACTTTAAGACTTTGAAAACATAATTGTGCTACCATAAAAACAAATCTAAGGCACACCTCTAATGCAGTATTTGTACTCAACAGATACACGATTACAGTAACACACAAAGCAGGAGCTACAAAACGGCCATATCACCAGAACATTTTCTGCACTGGAGTTTGCAGAGGCTACGACCATATGTAGGTTATACTGATTGCGTAAAGACAAAATGGAAATTAAGTTGGCAAGTGATAATCAGAAGGTTCACAGATCCACTAAACTAATCACTTCCATGCATTTAATCATAATAAATTTAATTTTATGTCACAAACCCTTCCCCTGATTGAACTCACTGGAATTCTTGAATAAACTGATGCACTATTGTGTTGTCAGGAAATAAGAAATCTTTACTTACTGTACGTATATTGTTCTAGAATCCAAAACCGTCAGGTCTGGGGCATCTACGTGAGATGGTGGCAGCTGTGCTGTAAACAAGGTGACCTGGGAACTGTTTGTACAGCCAGCAAGCGTGCATGCAGTGAGCAGAAACTGGTGTGGCGTAAAAACTGCTAAATCTATGGCAAAGAAAAAGGAATATGAATTTACTTTTTATGTTAACTTTATCTTGTTTTTCTGTAACTTTCAGAGAGTAGAGATTCAGAAAATCAAGAGGAAGAGGGACCTTTTCAATGTTTCAGATTTGTGCCAGAGGAGTGAATAGGTGCTGGTTGTCTAATAGCAAATAACTGCAAATTTTGATTACTAATAGTTCTACGGGGCACATTTTTGTTGAGATGACCCCATTGTACAGTACATTTACAGTAGAACACACATCACCCCAAGGAAATAAAGATGTTAGCCTCTTCAGTGCTACATACTACATCAATTTGCTACAGTAGCAAAAAAACACCTTTAAGATGATTAAATCAAATCAAATTAATGGAAAAACACGTATAGGTACAATAAGGCAGCCAGCTTTTTTCTTTTTTTTTTTTTAATGGGCTGTATGATACATGAATGTCAAACATCAGTACATAAAATCATTCACTCCATGCAGACTTCACTGTAAGTATGAACACAAAGGAAGCTCATTGTTGCCACCACTCATACTGGTCTGTTCTGTCTTTGCCTGTTTGTCTTCAGCTACATGAATGCCAAACATTTCCAAAATATATTTCAGCAAAGAAAATCTGTCTAATTCTGTAGCAAAACTGTTAAGTGGTTATTCATTATGAAGCTATATTGAGTTTCAATTACTGCAGAAAATGGTGAATAAAATGTACTACTTTGCTGAATAATATTCTAAAAGATCTTTAGCTTCATATATTCTTCCCTATACTAATAAAGGAATGTTTATCAGAAAAATTCTAGTAGAAGAGTAACACAGACACAATTTTCTAATATTTTTCTTTTTTTATTAAAATACAAATCACAACTTTTAATGAGCAAATACTTTAAGAAGGAATTTACAGGCAATTTACTGAGGCTTTGGCAACAGTATAAAGTATACAAGTAAAATGCACATGTTATAGATATACACTTTTAGTCTGCCAGAGAAGTTCTGGATTTTTGCAAGACAGAACAAATACTAGTGTTCTCAGAGCCAAATAATATCGAGCTAACATTTTGTACAAAAATATCTGTGAGCATAAATTAAAAAATGACAACTGGATGACAAAGCAGAAATGTTGCAGACTCAACTTCTTTCTCATTAGTTTTCCCATCATATAATGTCTCCCAATCCCCATTGGAATGGAATTCCTCTGATTTACTTCACTCTGTGTGAGAATGAACCCGTGTTTTTTTAATGAAAATGCAGTATCACTCAGTGGTATTGTTCTGTGGAACACATGGCAAAGTGTGAGTTAAAAAAAAAATGTCATAACTAAAAAAAAAAAAAAAAAAAAAAAACAAATCATCAAATGAATGTCTGTAACACACTGACATGTTTAATCAACATAATGGGGCTGATTCTACTAGGGTTAAGCAGTGCTTATGTGGGTGAGAGGGGGAAAGCACACTCCAGAGCAGGTGCTCAAGCTGGCTCAGCAAGCAAAGAAAGTAAACTGCACATACTGCACCGACTGTATTGCCCTCATTAGTGTACACCTTCCTGGATCTTTTGTTCCTTGCAGCTGCCAACAGAGAAGCTAAAAAAATTCCGATGAAGCTAGAAGTCTGTGAGTCAAGTATTAAAATCTCCATGTTCTGGGTGGGTAAACAAGTGACCAGAAGGACTTTACTTCTAGCAATCCTAAAACTAACAGGTAGAATTGATCCATAGCACATAGTGAATTCATACCCTTGTATACAGTGAATACACATTCTTTTCTCTACATTGAAACTGAATTGTGGGGGCCTTCAGTTAGCAGAGTGAATACAACACAAGGGAAGGGAGTTTGTTCATGGTGGATCATTCATCTCCTTACACAGATTTCAGATGAAGGTTAGAGAGGGACATTTTTCTCTCCTTTAAGGAAAATTCCTCATCAAGGAACTGCTTCTTCTAAAAAGGTTAGCTTGTCCAGAAACCCTTATTTTGTGCATACTGTAGTTGATGAAACTATTTGCCTGCATAAGTTTCTGGAAATACCTAGTTAAATTTGAAGAGGGAGGAACTTTGTCAAGGATGAAGAAAATGGAAGATGACAAAACATTTTTTTTTAGGGAGGAGAAATAGAAACAAGTGACTATAATTTACTACATGTATCTTGGTGCCTGCAATGTAAAAAGAAAAAAAAAAAAAACCCAACACATGAAAATATGCAAAGTTTAAAAGAACAGGAATAACAAGGAATGGTAACATGGGACATAAAAGCAGCAAGATCCTTTAAGATCAACTGATAAGCATACTAAGAGGGGTGGGAAGGAGACGGAAGGATGGACAAAAAAAGAAAGATAGTAGTAAGATAAAACATAGAAAAAAAACAACATGTCACCAGGAACAAAGAAAATCTTGATTCCTCATCTTTAATAGTGTCAATGTATTTTGACTAATAAACACAACACAGAAAGTGTAGTGGGTTTGTGTGGCCAGGTTTTGGTAGTTTTGGAGTCTACAGGAGTGGATTCTTTAAAACAAAAAGAGAGGAGCTGCTAGCAGCTTCCCCTTTATCTGACAGGGCCAGTGCCAGTCAGCTCTGAGATGGACCTGCTGCTGACCAAGAGAAAGCCAATTAACAATGGAGGTAACGACTCTGTGATTAACATATTGGAGAAGAAGAAGAAGTTGCTGTGCAGAGACAAAAACTGCAGCAGCAGAAGGGAGTGAGAATGTGAGAATATGTTCACAGACACCAAGGTCAGTGGAGAAGGAAGAGGAGGAAGTGTCTAGGCACTGGAGCAGAGATTCCCCTGCAATCTGTGGTGAAGGATATGGTGAGGCAGCTGTCCCCTTGCATTCTGTGGAGTTCTCTGCAGAGCAGAGATCCACTCACAGCCCAAGGAGGACCCCACACCTGAGCAGGTGGATGCCCAAACGAGACTGTGACCACATGGGAAGCCTAGATCCTGGCAGGACCTAGGAATGCATAGAGAGAGAAGCTCACACCAGATTAGGTTTGCTGGCAGGATGTGTGAACCCATGGCAGACTCAAACTGGAGCAGCCTGCCTCCTGAAGGGCTGTTTTCCTCATGGATAAGACCCACATTGTATCACTTCATGAAGAACTGTAGCCCATGGGAATGATCCATGCTAAAGAAGTTTGTTTAGGCCTGTCTTCCATGGGAGACCCCACACTGTACCAGGGGAAGTATGAGGAGCTCTTCTTTTGATAGGAAGCAGCAGCAAAGTCCATCTGTGATGAACTGACTGTAACTCCTACTCCCTGTTCCTCTGCACTGTAGAAACAGGGTAGAAAGGGAGGAGTGCAGGGAGGTCTTTTCTCAAGCCTTTATCTTGACTCTCTCCCCTCTCCAAGTTCAGAAGGGGAAGTGATAGAAGGACTTTTGTGGGCAACCCAGCCAGGGTTAGAAAGTTTCAAATAAATCTGAAATATTTAGGTGGAATAAAGGATAAAAAGAAAAAAGACACTAGTGGGAGCAGAAGAGAATACAGAAATTAGAGACTTAAAACTGTCACTCAAAGCATAATCTTCGCAGCCCATGAAAATCTCTCCATAGACTTCATTAAGGTTTGGATGAGCCTGCAAATATAGCATAGGTCATATTTTTAACCATATTTCTAGAACCTGAAACAGACAAACTGAATAATAAGAATCATTTTACATCATAATTGATGCAATTATTTGTCACAATCTAATTTGGCAGATATTTTTCTATTTAAAGTTCAAAGTGTTGATAATGGATCAATGGATTCAAACAACTACAGATATGAATATGAATCTGAATGAGGAGCAAAGGGGTTCTTAAAACTACAAAGCCACTGTTTGTCAAGGTCCTCTAGCAACAACACCTTGTTTCCCTTTGCTTGATTGCATGATTTGCATAAGATCAAATGTAGGCAATTGTGGACAAGAAAAACAGATCATTTTCAAACACATTAGAAATGGATCCACAAACATTATCTAGAAATGCATTACAAGACAATGCACCCCAGTGCATGGAACACTAGGTGATTTAACATCACACAAACTATGATTTACAACATAAGGCATGAATTACATGTTATTTTGCAATTGATTTCAGGCTGCTGATGGAAGAATTTTATTGATCTCAATTTACAAAATGAACACAAAAAGCAGGTGATTATTTTCTTTTTTAAACTTACAGCAGTAACTGATTTTTTTTCTTACACATTTGCTTGATCATCTTATATTTCTGTGTGTTCTACGATTCCAATCCCCTGTGTTACATCAAATGTTTCTAATTGTAATTTTCCAACAACTATTCTCTTAAATAACTTATCAAAACAAAATTAAACTTAAAGATAATAGAGGTTTACTGAGAAAAACCTAAACTCAGGATTTGGTCTTGTACTTGTTTCTGGGCTCAGGGGGCAAAGAGTACAAAAGGACAAAGAAAAGGGACCTTTTGAGGGGTACAGAATTCCCTCAAATCATTCTATTAATGTAGCAGGTTAGCAAGAAAAATAATTCTCTATCTTTCATGTCAAAAACAGAGCAAAAGAAGAAAACTTAAATAAAATCCCACAAATCCGTGGAGTTATGCTAAGATAAAACCCCATTATTTCTTTTAACCAAAGAAAAAGGCTGGAGGCGGAAGGCAGAGAGAGAAGAGATCAGCCTGCCTTTTCACCTCTTTGACCTCAGAGGCAATACAAACAAACTAAATTCTTTTCTAACTCATATGACGGCAAGAGAATTGCTAACTATAGTGGCTATCATTAAAACTGACATTTGCATACCACTACATCTATTATATATGTGGTATACGTGGAACTTCCCACACTAACCAAGGCAAAGATCTTAAATATCATGGTAAATCTTACTATAGTGGTTGGTATATATCCAGTCTCTAGTAACCACCAGCATAAGTCCTGATAGCACAATCAATGCACGAGGCAGAAAGAATAAAGAATGACTATGTTTGCATGGTCAATAGGAACACTCACTTTGCTTTGATCAAATTTAATGGGTAGTCATTGAAAGATAATACACAACACTACGGTGCTACTTTTAGTAGCACTTAGTGTGTTACTAAGATAGAACACATAGCAGAGTAAAAATGAAAAAAAAAAAAAAAAAGACAAAATTAGAGATGGAAGAATTTGACTCATAACATGAGCTTCTGAGCTTTACCATAAAGATGTCTTAGTATATCACAGTTCAAAAATAGCACAGTAGTTATGTCGACAGTGTTTTGTTTTGTCTGTAACACAGTAGCATTCTGTATTCAGGTTTACAGGAAGAGACTCATACAGCTTTTCTTTCTTTTCCTCTCCCACTCTCCCTGGTTTCAGGCAGCTATTGTAAGGACCACAAATGGCAATATCCTGTCTTGGTGAGCAGTCAGTTGAAACGTGACTTGTGTAAGGAACCCCACATAGTTTCTCTCAGAAAATAATTGAGACAATAGTTATCCCATTGCTATATTCAAAGGAAAATAATACTGCAGCACTGTAGCAAGGGATTGTTAGCAGTACAACAAAGAAAACCTGCTGAGAGAGTATGAAGATGAAAAACTTCCAAAGAATTCCAATCACCACATTGTTTACGTAGGTAGACAGTATGACTGCTTTAGCTTATTACTCACATCCTGATTCTGTCTTCTCATCTTCTTTCTCGTAGTTTGTTAAATTAACTCACAGTAGCTTAATATTTAATTAGGAGGTAAACCNGAAAAACAGATCATTTTCAAACACATTAGAAATGGATCCACAAACATTATCTAGAAATGCATTACAAGACAATGCATCCCAGTGCATGGAACACTAGGTGATTTAACATCACACAAACTATGATTTACAACATAAGGCATGAATTACATGTTATTTTGCAATTGATTTCAGGCTGCTGATGGAAGAATTTTATTGATCTCAATTTACAAAATGAACACAAAAAGCAGGTGATTATTTTCTTTTTTAAACTTACAGCAGTAACTGATTTTTTTTCTTACACATTTGCTTGATCATCTTATATTTCTGTGTGTTCTACGATTCCAATCCCCTGTGTTACATCAAATGTTTCTAATTGTAATTTTCCAACAACTATTCTCTTAAATAACTTATCAAAACAAAATTAAACTTAAAGATAATAGAGGTTTACTGAGAAAAACCTAAACTCAGGATTTGGTCTTGTACTTGTTTCTGGGCTCAGGGGGCAAAGAGTACAAAAGGACAAAGAAAAGGGACCTTTTGAGGGGTACAGAATTCCCTCAAATCATTCTATTAATGTAGCAGGTTAGCAAGAAAAATAATTCTCTATCTTTCATGTCAAAAACAGAGCAAAAGAAGAAAACTTAAATAAAATCCCACAAATCCGTGGAGTTATGCTAAGATAAAACCCCATTATTTCTTTTAACCAAAGAAAAAGGCTGGAGGCGGAAGGCAGAGAGAGAAGAGATCAGCCTGCCTTTACAATTCTTTGACCTCAGAGGCAATACAAACAAACTAAATTCTTTTCTAACTCATATGACGGCAAGAGAATTGCTAACTATAGTGGCTATCATTAAAACTGACATTTGCATACCACTACATCTATTATATATGTGGTATACGTGGAACTTCCCACACTAACCAAGGCAAAGATCTTAAATATCATGGTAAATCTTACTATAGTGGTTGGTATATATCCAGTCTCTAGTAACCACCAGCATAAGTCCTGATAGCACAATCAATGCACGAGGCAGAAAGAATAAAGAATGACTATGTTTGCATGGTCAATAGGAACACTCACTTTGCTTTGATCAAATTTAATGGGTAGTCATTGAAAGATAATACACAACACTACGGTGCTACTTTTAGTAGCACTTAGTGTGTTACTAAGATAGAACACATAGCAGAGTAAAAATGAAAAAAAAAAAAAAAAAGACAAAATTAGAGATGGAAGAATTTGACTCATAACATGAGCTTCTGAGCTTTACCATAAAGATGTCTTAGTATATCACAGTTCAAAAATAGCACAGTAGTTATGTCGACAGTGTTTTGTTTTGTCTGTAACACAGTAGCATTCTGTATTCAGGTTTACAGGAAGAGACTCATACAGCTTTTCTTTCTTTTCCTCTCCCACTCTCCCTGGTTTCAGGCAGCTATTGTAAGGACCACAAATGGCAATATCCTGTCTTGGTGAGCAGTCAGTTGAAACGTGACTTGTGTAAGGAACCCCACATAGTTTCTCTCAGAAAATAATTGAGACAATAGTTATCCCATTGCTATATTCAAAGGAAAATAATACTGCAGCACTGTAGCAAGGGATTGTTAGCAGTACAACAAAGAAAACCTGCTGAGAGAGTATGAAGATGAAAAACTTCCAAAGAATTCCAATCACCACATTGTTTACGTAGGTAGACAGTATGACTGCTTTAGCTTATTACTCACATCCTGATTCTGTCTTCTCATCTTCTTTCTCGTAGTTTGTTAAATTAACTCACAGTAGCTTAATATTTAATTAGGAGGTAAACCCTTTAAACCATAAATCTGCATCACCAAATACAATGATGTTGCCATCTGATTTTTATGCACTACCAAAAAATACCAAAAAAACGTAAGTTCCAAGATCATATTACCAGGTTTGCTCTATCAGACATCTTTAGCAGTTCTTTCCCTTCCACTATTTTATGAAAGCCAGCAACAATTCATACGTTACTTTTAGTACAGCATAACCCTGCTTTTTTTTCTGTATCTAAAAATACCAATTTTATAGTTATATTAATTCTCAAAGAATCATCACTAATATACAGTCTTCCTGAGAAGATATTACACTAATTTTGGTATTCCGGTATTAGGTAATACATTAATTCAACTAAATCCAAGAAAACAGTGTGTTCATGTATGTAATTGTATAAACTGTCAATAAATGGCATTTCTCATTTGGAACTGGCCCATTAGTTGAAGAATACAGACATCTTCCAAGATGGCAGTAATTTCTGTTGAATATTAATTAATAATCAAAATTAAAATAATTAAATGAAGACACTAAAAACAAGAGCAAAAAGTAGAGATAAATTCAGGGTCACAAATAATTATTTTCAGGAAGCACCATAAGCTGTTGTTCTGCTTTCTAAACAGGAAAGACTTTGACACAATGGCATATGGACGAAACAACTTTGCTTCTAGCTGTCCAACAAATGCTGATGGGCTTTAGAAGCTACTTTCTCAACAGTAAACATTCCTGGTTTTCCAAATTAACTACAAAGAAGTACATTCTTATTCCATTTGATATTTATATGTTGCAGAAGAGTTTAAGGAAGGTAAAACTTCTGTATCTCATCCGAGGAATTAAAGAGCAAGTCACAAAACCATGTATCCTATATGAGAGCACCAAAATCGTAACAGTCACGTGTTGGACTATGTAAAAAAGTTCTATTCAAGAAGAAAAATTCCTTGGCACAAATGTGAAACAAAGTTATCATTAACAATTCCAGTTTGTAATGATTAGAAACAATTAATGAAGCACTCTGGAAAAGTAGTAGCTCCAAAGTACTTTAATGTTTTTAAATAGATGTTTTAACATCAAAGATCATAAAGTATATTTGGTTCTGTATTTAGTAACAGTGTCTCTTGGCTATGCTCTTACAATCTTTAACTGCTGCACAGAAAACTCATCCCTCAAATGTTATGTTTCATCCTGGCCAATTCACAAGGCCATATTAGCATGCATCCCTGATTATTATTGTGGGGTTTTTTGTTTAGTGGTTTTGAGTTGTTTTTTGGTAAAATTTTTTGTTTTAACCTTACCCTGGCAAGGTACACATCTACAATTAAACAGGCATATTATTCCTTTCACATTGCAAAACTTGTGATACAAGGATTCCAGTCTCATTTTTAAGCCACATCCCTGAGATAGCTACTTTAAGCAAACTTTCCAGGCTGTTCTTGCTCTCCACTGAGGACACACTAGGTTGAAAACCTATTGGTGCTCAGCTGAAGAAAACTCAAGTCATGTGGAATGCCGCATACCACATTGTTTAGAAAAAGTTGAAGGGAAACATCAGAGAAAGACATATAAATTTCTCTTAATATTTTACTACCAATTAATCTACCTGCTTCTTTGGTGTGACTCTGAAGATATCTCATGTCACTGACCACAGAAGAATCACAGTGCGTGCGTGAAGCTCCTTGGAATCCTCCTTCCCCTAATATCCCTAAACTATTCCCCTGGACTATCATCATTACTTGCCGTCAGAAAAATATAGAGGTGTTTGGAGAGTTTTTCTAAAGGCTTCCCATGCTGCCAAAACAACACATAGTCAGCCAATGTGAACATTCAGCATCAAACAAACCTAATGAACTTCCAAGTTACATTTTTGTTTGCTGGAATTAAAATCATTCATTGTCTTTCTAGATTACATCAATTGTAACAATTGGACAAATAAGATGAGTTTGAAGGTCAGAGGGAGAGAAAGCAGAAAGAGGACCAAGCACATTAATTGTTACCAGGCATATGAAGATAAGTAATTGTGGTCATGCCAATACCACTATCTTAGTTTTATTTCTCTCTTTGTCATTTCTTTGCACACCATATGGCATGATGCAGCCCTATTTATGATTTAAATGAAAATTTCCATTCATGAATGCTTCCAGTATTGCTTTCAGCTTAAATAGAGGGGAGTTGTTAGTGTACATCACAAGAACTATGATCTCTCAGTCAATGTCAAGCCCAAAAAAATGAAAAAGTAAAATTTAAAAAAGGGTTTTGAACATTTTACCTCTGTATTACTTCAGCTTTATGTTCACAACTAGAAAATACATTTGCACTAGGCAACTATGTTGTAAATTTGAATCTCAGATACCTGATGCTATAAAACTGGAAGTACTCTGGATCATATTAGTATGACCAAGAACCCCTTGGCTCACTAACAGAAGTACACTCTGCATTTCCAAGTGATTCCAATCTTGCTGCAATGGGAGAAAACAAAATTCAGATCCATCTCGCAATTTGGTGCTGACTTATTTGTATCAGGTCAAGAGAAGTGACTAACTGCCACTTTTACAACTCATTGAAGAACACATACAAATGTACAGCTGTAGTAAGAGAAGTCAGTAAGATATTTAGTTATATCCGAATATATGGTAAGTAATATAGCAACTATTACTAACCCATTTATATAAATCAATGCTGCAGTCTCAACTGGAATAGCATGTATTACAGAGTGCAGAAATAAAGTCTGTCTGGAAAAGAGTAGTGAGAATGCAGAGGATTACAATCACTCATTTAGGAAGAGAGGTTGAAAAAACAACCTGAGAAATGGAAACAAAGATGATGACACACCATAAAGGTATATAAGATAGCAAGTGCTACACAGAAAAACAATTAGGACTCTGCATTGCCATGAAGTCTCTTTCAATAACAGAGGAGGAAAAAAAGGACATTCATTAAATTTAGAAAGTGGAATCCTCAGAGATACTCATTCCACCTAAAATCACAGAACATCTACTGTTGATCAAAATATTTAGGTTTATCTTTATAAACAAAATTCTAGGGAAGAGACAGTAAATATCAACAGTATATTTCCAAAATTATTTTTATCAGTATCACTACTATTTGCAAATCTGTTTAACAGATTTGTCCTGAAAGATTTCTATGCTTCTCTGTCTGTATCTTGGACAATTTATAACTCTTCAAAACTGTATTTTATCTTTTATGTTTCCCTAACTAAGCAAAGAAAAATAAGAATGGAAGGAAAGAAATTGATTTCCAAAAGAAATGTTTTCCTTAAAAAAAAAACAATCTTATTAGTAGGTTTTTACATATTAAAATTGAATATGCATAATAAATCACAAAAGATCCTTTCAACTCCAAAACTGTTATTTTGATCAACAAAAAAGTTAATGAAAAACATTCATCAAGCAAGCAGAAACTTGAAACAGCACATTCAGACAAGATATTGGAATCTAAGCAAGAAAATCATGACAATGGGTGTTTGAACTGCTATCAACTAGAGGTTAAAGATTAGTGGTTTACAACTTATGAGCTTTATTTAGCTATAGAAGGATTTTACACTCATTTTACACCCACTACGTGTTAAATAGGTAGCTTGTTCCACCATTTTCTATGTGTACTATTTTGTACCAGGCAAGCAAGATGATTCGAGAACAACTCTTACCATCCAGGCAAGGCATCATGTGATTTAAGAGTTTCTGTAGAAGAGATACTATCACCTTCCCAGGACCAGAACAGCTCTGTATATCTGAATTATAGTCAGAGAATAAAGGGTTTTGCTAAAACATTACTGTAGTGCTGGAACAAAGACAGTGGGAGGATTCAGCTTCTGAGCATCGTTCCTAAACAAGACAATTTATAGCAAGTTAAATCTGTTGCAAGACTACAAAAGCAAAACTAGTTTGCATCTGGCCGCAGAATTAGCAGCATAGTAAAAACATACTGTACTTCTACCTACTCTTCTCTGTCCTTACCAAAGTCAGCCTCAGCTCTTCAGTCATTAATATTGTCAACACAGAGTTGGGAAAAACTATTGGGATTTTTCTTTTTTTTTTTTTTTTTTTCCCTTTATATCTATCTTCAAAACACACATACCAAAAAGAAAAAAAAGTCCTGAAAACCCCAATGTTTTTTTCAGCTTGACGTGGCACTACCCAGGTATGTCATGTAGTGTCAGTCATGCCATCAGATAACATAACTGCCACAATCTGATGCATTAAACTGGGATTACTGGAATAAATCATGTTTGTGTGTACACAGATCACAGGTGGTACAGTCAGCTGCTCTATATTATGGCATATCTATAGGATGTGCAGATTAGGATATAATGTTCAGAGGCTTGTTTTCATTTGTGAAGTGCTTTGCAACCATAACTCAATAGTAAGGAGCCACCAAACAGTTATAATGGCATAAACCATCATCAGGGAAAAATACAAATCGATCATTGCCAGCAATATAAAAGAAAGAGAATGCATCTGTCTCCAGTCTCATAAATCAGGCTGTTTCTCTATCCCACATGTACCTTATTAATAACAGTAACTCTTGTAAATAATAATAATTCAGAGTAGCTTATTTCAAGTTGAATGCTCTTCTTATTATCTGTTGATTCTCTCCCTTATTCTTACATCCTGTCTATATTCCTCCTGCACATGGGTGGGCGGCGTGGGGGGGGAGTAGTGGTTTAATTTATTGTTTGAAGTTTATGTCCTTTAATTGGCAACAGTGTGCTATGGCAAAAAGTCTTCTATGTAGGCTCCCTGAAATCTCTGCATACCTCAACTGGCATGTTAAGCTTCTACAAAGGAGGCACAGAATTTACATTCTATTGCATGTTATAAATAAGTAATAAGAACAGATTAGAATTATGCATTTACGCCTACTTGTGAGAGTGAGATGCATAATTCACAAGTGGCAAACCCTTACGAGGCTTTTGCAGTTCACCCTAACCCTCTCCCACCTCCAATCTTGTGTATGTAGGATAGTATATTTTTCAGTCCCACTGCTTCACTGACTTTTTTATTTATTTTTTTTTTTCCAGCTAGGCTATTTAAATTTTGTAATCACTACTTTTTCCTTCTTGCAGAAAAACAACAGACACTGTAAGTTAGTCCACATTGCTTCCAATGTATCCACTTTATGTTAAAGTATTGGTGTCATCTTTCTGAATTTTCTTGTGATACTGTAAGAGGCAGATGTTAAATGGCAGTGCTTTCAGAAGGTGCTCTACCTAACTTCAAAGAGAATGCAGAACTTGCAACCCAAAGTTCCTTCTGTTTCACAGTTAACGTGACATATTGCTTCTATAGTTGAATCTCCTGGAGGAGTAGACTAATCTCTATGCCCATTCGTGTCCTCAGCTGCTTTGGTGAAACCTGTGAACTAATACCTGCTGTGACCATAATTTATATGATAGCACACAAGTGTCACAGATTTTGCAGAGCCTATAGATTTCAAGCCACAGCAGTTCTGCCTGTAAGAAGCACTCTGTTATCTGGTGATAACGTATAGGAACAAGGCATTATTTTAATCTAGTTGCGTTAATATGTTTTGGTTCTCTGGATGGAGTACTACAGTGTTGGTTCACCTACCTCCCAAAGCAACATCACCAGGGACAGACTCTTTGATGGAAGAAGCCATTTCGTAATTTCTCTCAACTGTATTGAATTTAGTCTATTTAGTTCCCAGGATCTTCCTTTTTCTGGTAGCATCTATTTAATGTTTTTATTTCTTCAATGTACCTCACTTTATATTGAGTTTTCCTTGACTAGCTTTCTATGTACTTTATATCTGCTTGTACACTTTGAAGAAAAACTTCAATTATGCATGTATTTTAATTCCCAGTACAATTTAACAGTTTAAAAAAAATGTTATGTGACATAGCAACAATGATATTAAATCCCGAGTCCTATTTCAAAAATTCAAAACACATTAGTTGAAGTGAAAATTATACTTTTACCCTAATTTTTGAGAATAGCAGAAGGCATTGCAATTATTTTGATATGTAGGACAGCATTCTTATCCTTGAGCTGATGAAAAGGCTAGGGCACCAGTTCATGAGAACATGTGAACATTCTTGTCAATTGGATTGGATTAAATTATTATTACTTGATCAGAAAATTACTAACAACACAAAAATTACTACCAAAATGAAGTGACTGTAAACAGCTTCCAAGCTGAAGTCAGTATGAATTCAACCTTCAAAAGGAAACTATAGACATATTGTATCAACATGAGTTACTTTCCACTATGGATAATTTCTTTGATTTTCTACATTTCTCCTAGACTAGTCTGTGGAAATTTTCACCACTTACATATCCTTTGTAATATGTGCTGTTGTAATAAAGGAACGTAGTATATCCAAAGTTATCATCCCTCTTTCCATACATCTTAAGACCATAAGTCTAAGCCTTACTTAAAGCACACTAATCCGATGTTCTTCTTACATGTTTAGTTTTTTTCCCCCACACACTAGTTGACTTCCTGTAACACTTCATTTTATTGTGTCACTATTTATTCAATAAAAACTATGGCATAGAAAAAAAGGAAACCTCTCAGCAGCTTTCAAAGTCCAACCACCATTTATGTAGAATGCTTCAATCAAAAAAACATTGTAATAAAAATACAATATTTCGTGGAAGACTAGGAGAAAGTATGATGGAATTCGGTACTGACTAAAAGGCTATTTAGCTTTATGTAAACAATTTAGGCAATCAGTGTAGAAATCTAGATTAGATTTCTGGCAGAGATTTAACAGGCAAGGAAGTATCCTAGAATGCCTTTCATGTTTTCATGACATGATTTATGCCTTGCATATGTTTTCACATAACTTCTATAGAAGGATAGATTTTTAAAATATGGGAATCCTCCTCCAATCATTCAAAACATCAAATATTTTTAAAATCAAACACACTCAACTATTTCATGCCTTTGCAACATTCAGGCTTGTATTGTTCACACACAAAACAAGACTCATGAAAGATAAAAGGAAGGTCTGCTCAGGAAGGTCTGGACTTCCCGTAACAGAAAACACATAAATAGGTGAAGCATTTTAGAAAGGATAACTGTAAGAAAGTTGCTCAGATTTATTGAAATAACAAGTCTGAAACCTATGTAAAGACCAAAGATTTTCCTTTTTGTGATTTTGCCTCACTTTAGTTTGTGGGGTTTCAAAAAATAAAATGCTGAAAATACTTAATCCACAGTTAATGACTCAACACTCTCATGGCCATGCATGCAGTAAAACCAAGGAAAACCTTGGTTGGGAATCCTCCAGAAGTTACCTGACTGCATATTGTCACTCTTTATTAAAATTCCACTAGTGTTAAAAGAAGGCTGGGGCAAAGGGACGTATCAGGTACAGAGAAAAGAGACTGTCTAGGGCAAGAAACACATGTATTGCTCTGTGAGAACAATTATCACAGCTTATAAACCAAAACAATTTGTAATAGCAGCATGAAAGAAAATATCTGTCTAAAATTAAATATACATCAAGTATTTGGCACTTCAGGAGACCAAATGCTCCTAAATATGTAAGGAGAAACATGAGTATGTTTTCCAGGACATAAGGATTATGCAGCTTGCAATATCAAGAACACTGCCTCACTTTTTCCAAGCCTATTTAGTTGGAACTATGTGAGGTATATCCCATGAATGGATATCAAGAGACTGAAACAGAAACAGCAGGTCTGGTCTTAATCCATCTGTGCAAGAGGTGCTATAACTTTTATTTACATGAGTTCTGCATTACCTAGAATTAATAATAAACAATTTACGAAGCATTTAAAAATTTTACTGGGAAAAAAAATTCTCAGGAAAGTGACAATACTTTTCTTTATCTATAAATTCATGATTTTATAAGTTGAATCTAAAACTTTGCATCATTTCTGTTGTTTGATAAAGCACTTACAAAAGTGGAATTGAATGAAATCTTGACTTAAACTATAAGGTCATGTGTCTGTTTTAACAGCAAAATTTAAACCAGAACAAAACTCACCACATTGCCTTACTAGCTTCAGACAAATCACAATTACAAATCACATACTGCAGAAAATAAGATCCCACAAAAACTATTTCAGGTTATGAGCACAAAATAGCCAAGAAAGCATATTTGAGTTCTTATAAATCTAAGATCTCTCAATATTTCATAGCATACAGTGGTCACCACATGACAGCTGCTCACAAAGAGGAACTATATCATTTGATAGGGTCCTGTAGGAAGTTCCTGATAATGAAAGACAAAATGCAGAGAAACAGATTACACCTTCCAGAAATCTAGATTAAGGTAGATAAGATGCACAAGATTGGGCCAGTTTGCCCAGGAGAGCTTCACCCAGATAAGATCCAACCTCAGAAAGTTGCAAAATAAGAATTTGCTACTATCTAAGGGCAGCGAAGAAGAAGACCTGCAAATGTGACAGTGCAGAATGCTTCCATGACAATAATGTGTGGATAGTAAGTTCTGCTGGAAAAAGAAAAAAAAAAAAGAAAAAAAAGATTGCATTTAAATTTTACAAATTGAATTCAAAAAACACTTGATTTAAACCTGCCCTTTTCTGTACACACTGTGTCTTTTGAAGATATCTCAGTATCTGTAAGTCTGCTGACCAAACTGGATATCTGTGAAAGAGAAAATAAAGAACTAGAAGCCTACATAAGTAAGGTCACAGGACAAAATAATCTGGACTTTTACATTTTTTTAATGCTTTTCATTCTAGTCATGGAATTTAAACAAGCCTGGAAATCAGTGTTTTTTTTCTCTTTGTTTGAAAAGCAGAGGCAAATATTTCCTAGGTTGCCAGAGGAGGAAGGAGAAAAAGAGGTCTCTCCTTGTTCTACAGCTCTGGAGAAACTATTTGCTCCAGTTTGCGTTGGTACGTACAGAAGATTGGGAGCTATCAATCACTTTCATTTTATAATTTGTGTTGCATTTTAATTTTTAGAAAGCGATAGTCAAGCAACCTGAGAGGCTCAGGAATTCCAACAGGGTTAGCGTGAGCTCTCTCCTGGCTTGCTGTGTTACCCAAATCTGATCAAAGGACACGGACTCCAGAAGCTTGTCCAGCTGTGGTTTTTATAATGACACCATTAGGTTTTGTTCTATAATCAAGGTCCCCTAAAAGTCTGTGTAGCTTCAGGCTTAATATCTGCGACAAGGTTAACTGAAATCTGCAGCAAGGATAACTACTTTAGCAGATTGTATCAGCAGGAAATATTTAAACACTATTTAAAAGGATTTTAAATAAGCAGATTTTATTTAACACTGCACTAATGCACTGCAATAGAAAATGATACAACAGAGCTGCTACAAATAAACATAATGCTTTTACCCTTACCGTACCCCACTCCCCTTCTAAATTCCCCAGATCTGTATTATTAAGCCCAATGAGTGTGCCAGATCTTTCTGTCTGAAGCTGAAATACAGGAATGCCAGACTCAGACAGCCAGTTTGCCCTTTGGTTTTGTGCCTGCTGAATCTGCATTCTGGCTCTGCAGAATTAATTACGATAGTACCGGTCACTGGCAATGTCAGTGTTGCCAATTCAGGTGTATCAAATGTGCTTTCTTATACACCTACAACTTTTAGAGGAAGGCAGTTTTCCTTTAAGACTGGTGTACTCTGCCCTCTAGTGCTAGGTGCACCAATGTATATTTACTTAAATGCATACTCAGGCCATAGCAAAGCCTGAAGTATCAGGCATTCTTTATATGCCATCTAGGAAATACATGTTGTTTCCAGTGCACCTCATCAGCTGGAGATGTTGCTAACCCAAATATAAGGAGTAGGTTTGGAACTGTAGCAAGGTATTGCAAGACCCTAAAACAAGGAAGTGATACCGGGGCATATGTCATTGGGCCACATGCAAGACATTTCACATAAGTGATTCCAACTTTTGGTGAAGATTAACTTGTCATTGCTCAAAATAGTGTAAAGTTAAGTCTCTTCTTTGCTAAAATTGAGGGACTGTAACATTCAGAGTTATACATAAAACTAGCACTAACATGGTATTGAATAGCAAACTGCTCTTTCTAAGACACTCTAGTGAAAGAGCAAACTGGGTTCATTTGGTATTTATATATATTTCACTGCAACCTGGAAGATGGGAAACAAACTCATACCAGAGGACTACAGAATTTTTCTATTTTCTGTCCTTTAAAGAAAAAGCTGAATGTTATCTTTGAGCAACACTTAAAACAAAGGAAGGAAAATGCTTAGGGTTGGAAATTTGTGACTTTTAAACACGGCTATAGCTAAAATCTGTATTAAAAATACAAGAGAACTACATATTAAATCTAAGTATGTTGTTCTCAGTGATTCAGCTTCTTGCAGTGATGCATATTATTGCTCAAGTACTGTCTACATACAATACTGCACCTTGTTCAAATTGTTTCACTTGGCAATTAGTATAACATTATGATGGATTTTGCTTTTATTCTCCTGATCTATCATTTAAAACAAGCAGTAACAGTCATGGGGATAAAGAGGACAAAAAACTTGTCAGTTTTTCACTAAAATGTAATAGTTGTGCATGGCTGTGCATAGTGTGTTCTGTAAGTATAATGGGTTTATAACAACATCAGAAAAATACAGGTACTAATTTGAGAATCTCATGTTTGAAATTCAGATATGCTAAGCCCTTTTTGCACAGATGTCAAACATCTGCGTCTTCCTCACAGAAAAACAAGGATCCCCTTTTTATCCTGCTTTTGTAGGATCAGTCTTTCCACACTCGGGTCAAATAATTTGAATAAACCAAAACTTACTTCATTTTCTTAGACGAAATTGTGAAGATAGCTCTTTCTCACCTCTTCCAGGGTTCTCCTTAATATTTTGCCCAGAAATCTAGTATAAAGCAGACTGCATACAGTTTTTTAAACCCTTAGGCATGTGATTTAGGACAACTTTATACTCATTTAAGTCAGTTGAGGATCTGCCCTTGTAACATAGCTGACAATCTCTTTCCTGAAAAACTGAAAACACTTCTTTGAAACTTATTTTTCTCTGCCAACTTGAAACAGTTGAGTCTTCATAAGAATATTTTCCTTTTAAAGATTCATGATAGGAACCATTAGATTCTGCTAGGAAAATGATACAAACAGAATTTGTTAACATTGTCAAGTATCTGGAGCTGCAGAAAATGCAGACATACATCCTCAGTGAACACCTTCTCTTCAACCATCAAACACTCAACATTTCAGAATGGAGGAATATTTCACTCTAATATTTTTTCTAATTTTTTTTTCACAATAAGGCTTCCACCAAAACAAAATGTAGCACTTGGATTGCATCTGATCATTACTGAGTCTGCTTATACTGTACCTTTTATCATTTATTAGACTACCTTTCTCTTAGTGGTATTGGCCCCACCAGCTCAGACCACTGCAGTCTAACACTTACCATTATAAAACTCATCCTGTTTTCTCTTTCATCTGAGCTAGGAAAATTTTTGAGACTAATGTAAAAAAAAAAGAGAGAAATTGCTATTGCTTTCCTGAGCTACAGTTGTTGGTTACAGGAGTTTGTGCACTTCACATAAAGGAACTGAAAGTACCAATACACGGGCATGTAGGCACACAGCCTGAATTTGATGCAGCTTGTCTCTACCCATTGGGGACATCGGGCATTCACTGGAATTCAGGAATTCAGCTGGAACACAAAAAGTTCTATTTAAACATAAGAAAAAACTATTTTGCTGTTCAGGTGAGGGACCTTTGGCCCAGGCTGCCCAGGGAGGGTGTCGAGTCTCCTTCTCTGGAGGTTTTCAAACCCACCTGGACACGTTCCTGTGTGATCTGATCTAGGTGAACCTGCCTGAGCAGGGGTATTGGACTAGATGATCTCTAAAGGCCCCTTTCAACTCCTACCATTCTGTGATTCTATCATTCTGTGTGAAATAGCATGTGGATTGCATGAATTAGTAGTATCTCATAAGGCAAATGCATAAAGATGGAAAGCAGAAAACTAAGAAACTTAGTTGAAAGTATACTTGTAATTATAGTGATGAGAAAACATATCTCTCCTCCAGTTATAAGCTTATTAATATAGGTCTAATGGATTACACTTTCAATTATTTGAAGTGGTAGTCAGCAAAGTACTAATATTTAGACAGAACTAACATCTTCCTAAGAAAAAAAAGAAAGGTATTTTTTTAAAAAAATAATTCAATAGATAGAGCACTTCAGAAAACAGAGTCTACAGCCTTCTGGTATAGGCTACTGGTCAGGAACTTAGTTATTAAATTAGGAAAATCATTTTTGTGAATGAATAGGAAACATGTCAGAAACAATGAACTTTTTCTTTCTATTTAGACTTAATAATATATTACATTAAGGCAATAAGTCACTAACATGGCTGGTATAAACACTGAAAGGAAAAGGATCATAATATAGGAAAAGCCAAAGAGGTAGAAAAGAGACTTATGTACCAATGGAAAGTCAAAAGCTGCAATGTTTCATTGTAAAACCATAACCTTTGGGGCAAGAAAAAAAAAAAATCATTAGATGATATCTCTTTTACCTCTAACCTACAAAGAAGGTCCTACTTGGACTCTGAAAGAAAGCAAAACCAGGTCAAACTGAAGATATATGCAGATCTAAGCAAGATCTTGAATAAGCCTGTTTCAGAATGACTAGGATTTCTAGTGACCCAAATCAGAGCCTGCTGGCTCACATCACCTCTTCTCCCTCAGGCAGAGTGAGAAACTGGCAGCTAAATAAAATCGATCCAAAATAAGTAGCCTGATATCCATGCCATGTTCAGAAGGTCAGGCCAAGAGTGGCTCTTGTGCTGTATTGCATCGGGCCACACAGTCTGATCCACTAGACTTCTCTTTTAAATAAGTAAGACTGTTTGCTTTGTATCTTATGTCTGCCTAAAAATTAACCGAAATCAAAGTAATAAAATGCTCGATAGGACCAAAAACGACAAGTTTTCTAGAAAAACATAAGTTAAATGATATCTGAATAAAAGCAACAAGAGTTCCTCTAGGAAGCTTATGATTAGACTTGTTGAATTTAATGTATTCTGATGTGCCATTCAAGGTCTAGAGGTAGAACAGAGGAAACAAGTCCCGACTCTTTCTAATTCATCCTTTCAGTATATGTTCAAAGAACAATTACAAAAGCTACCCGACCTCGATTTCTAACAATAAGCATTCATGTTGGCTATGACTCAGAATACAGGCAGACATGAATCTAAAGGGAATCAACCAAAATATATTATGGTGAACATTTCCTCAAATGTTTTACATTGCTAGTAAATTTATAACCAAGCTGCAGATGAACACATCAGTAAAACTACCTGTGACGAACTTTCAGTAATGGTTTTAATAAGATTAGAAGCACAACTATTTGCACTTCAAAATTCTTAAGAATAGTGTTATGGTATGGCAATAAGAGATTAATGGAGATCTAGCAAAAAAAGATAAATGGCACTACAAGAACACCAGAAAAATGGGGGGATGGGGGAGAAATTAATTGAACCTATACTTTTGATAAATATTTATTTTTTTGCAGAAGAAAAATGCACACTAGTTTGAGCTGTCATTATGCTAACCTATATCCTATTTTTCATATTATTAGTAATACATAATGTGGTAGTTTATATTCAAAAATAAAACCAGAATGTATATACCTCATGTATTTATCCAGAAATACAGTAAGGTTACTATGGTTACCAAAAATCCATTACCTTTGAATACAGAATGAAAAAGTTTGACTTAAAGTGTGCACTATTTATTATAGTGATCATCAACAGCCTTCAGGAGGTTCTCTAACTGGATTCATTTTTCAGTGTCAAAACTGACCCACCACACCAGTAGCTTATGGCCTGTGCAAGGCAAAGAAATTTGAACTATATGAATTTTTAAATATGTTTTATACTAAGTCAAGATGCAGAAATGGCTTTGAATTTTAAGACCTTATATTAAAAAGAAAGTAAGGTATTGGTACTCTTTTCCCCTGAGTTGTCTGTTATGAAATGCTTTCTTTTTGCTAGTACCTCCTACTACATACAAATTCTGATGGGTGCAGAAGACTGCTTATGCTGTGCTATGATGTTTCCAGTTCAATGTTTTGTTTTTCATTTTGTTTTTTTATTGTTTGCGTACTGTCTAAACAAATAACTCGGATACTTCATTAACTACACCAATTACATTAAAACAGGAAGTCAGATTACCATGCTTCATTGTACTGCCAAGTAACAGTTATTCAGCTTCTACGTAATAGTTTAAGAGTACTGATATAACATGGTTAATGATACATTGCATAGCTGTAATCAGAAGAAAACACATTATCGGAAGAAAGCTATTAAATCCGTACATAATATCTTGTCTTCAACTGCTTACTGTTTATACTTGCTTTGAGAGCCAGGTGGTACAAGATCAAAAAGCTATAAAAGCATTGAAAAGATGACTTGGATCCTGTGAAACAGCACAACAGAGCACAAAATCTAGCTACCCCATGGCAGCATTAATTTCTGAGAATCCCAAATGAGAGTTCTATGAAGGATTCTTTAAAAAATGGAACCCACGAAGGTTTAAAGTCTAAACAGATTATTTTTCTTTTCCTCTGAAATAAGAAGGGGTCAGTCATATAATTATACATAGCAACTAGGAAATACTCATCTGACATGCTACTTAGTAGAGAACTCACCTTTTACAACATATTTAGTTCCATTTCCGGTGTAAATTGGTACTCCGTTCAT
This sequence comes from Urocolius indicus, assembly GCA_013401255.1. NCBI lineage: Eukaryota > Metazoa > Chordata > Aves > Coliiformes > Coliidae > Urocolius > Urocolius indicus. The sequence goes on from WBNH01005759.1 coordinate 49,539, forward strand.
GTATAACTTATATTGTGTAATAATACCGTTTGGTATTTTGGGTGGACTCCAATTTATTAGCAAGAATGTAGGAAAGGATATAGCTGTGGGTGATTGCACACCTTCAGGGGCTGGTGAAAAAAAAAATATTACATTCTATTATATTTCCACAAACAATAAATAATTTCAGTGAGTAACTACTGCCAGAATGATTTTTTTAAAAGGTGAAATTTCAGAAGAGACTTTTATGCTTGCAATATAATAGCATTTTGAGAACTCTCCTATTACATCTGAGGTTTCGTAGCCAAACAGAAACTTCTGTGAAAGACAAGGATATACTCTTTGCTTATTAAGAGATAATTATGCTCATATAACTTTATCTTTACGGTTTGATAACACTGAGCAAGTGCACGAGGTACACAATTTCAGTGCAGTTCTTTTTTTTTTAATATGAATTATTTTCTGTTCCTTCATGCTTTTTATTCCTTACAACAAAGCGATTGTTCCTCCTAATCACAAATGCAGATGCTATATTCTTAGGTACTGCTCCTTATTTCAGACTTTTCATAATTCAATACACTTAGTAATGTTTGTTTAGCATAGATTGTATGGATATAATATACTGGAAGTTGGCAATGGATAATAATTTAAAAACCAAGTTCCCTCATCATTCCAATGAGTTATACACTAGAAGCACAAGCAATCCCACTGAATATCGCAAGGGGAGCAGAACTTGGGCCTTAGTCAGGGAGGAATATTTTGTCATTTACAAGCTCTGTGCTAGCAATTTAAAACAATAACTAGCAGTGGCTGGCAATGTGAAAACAATATAAAGTAATGAATGTTTCAATAGGGAAACAAGGATAGCTGGAGGGTGTGATACGGTGTCTGTCTTCTGTATCATCAATTTATTGTTACTAAGAGCATGCAACAAGAGCATCCAAAAATAGAAATTCCACACATTGACTTTTTGTTCAATTCTTCCAAGGGATAAAACACATGTTCCCCGTGGCTTTATTTGATCTCTAGGGGAAAAAAAAAAAAAAAAAAAATCTATTCTAAACCTTCCCAATATGACAGCGTATCTGAAAACAGTGGGTACTTCTCTCAAAAATATGTAAGAATTCTTGTGTTATTTATCAAGCTGAGAAAATAAGACTGAAACAAGTTATTTTTAATTACTGTATTACATCAGAAAGAAATATAAAATACTGTCTTTTATGTTTATGTCATTGGGTCCATTAACTATTTGGCCGTCAGGGTCTACACCCTTTGATGGATAAATCACCAAACTCAGTCCGTTTATTTAGAACTATTAAGAGGAGATAATCAGATTTTGGCTTGATTGTTTCTGTTGGCAGCTGCTAACATCTTCATATCAAAATGCTGTTCTAGTAACATTAGACTGCAATCTTCAGGACTGTACTCTTCAGGATCATGGCTCCTTGCTGTGGCAACAGTTCAATACTCTAGCATTCTTTTGGTCAGTGTGGCTGTAATTCACAGAATTTCACTTTAAAATTTTGTTTTACTGCTACTGTATTACTACCTAGTTTACATGAGAAGGTAAAACAAAGAACTGTGGGAAGGAGGGAATTTTGAAAACTACTCTGCATCATGGAAGATTAAGTACTGTCCTATAAATACGTCACAAATCTTCATTATTCTTCTGGAGTAAATTTGGAGTTAACTGATGATTTTAACTGGATTAACATGGCTTTAGGATGATAGAACCAGGAGATGTGGACTTTATGTTTAATTGAGAATGAAGTTAGACATGTCACAGACATTTTAGGAGCATTCGCTCCAGAAATTGATGTGTATTACTTATCAGCCTAGTCTTTAAAGTCAGAACTGTAATGTATTTTCTCTTTCTTCCTGCTCTAGTTCTTTATGTAAGCACAGAAAACATTATTTTACACTAAAAACCTTTAAGTTTGAGCAGAACAACATGTTAAAAAGTTTAGGAAAAAAAAAGGAAAAATCTGAATAGTGATTAATAAATAACACAATTGGTATTTGGAGATTTCATCACACTGAAATAATTGTTGCCCACTGCTGGTGTTTAGCAGTTAAAAGTAACCATGGAAATCAACCGTTTGATTCTCAATTTCATACTGTACCATACAATCAATTCTTTTTAGTCAGACTGTCTCTAGATTTACTTCTGAGCCATAGTAAAATGAGGAAGCTTTCATTAATCTTTCAGATGCTTCATATTAATGACAAGGCTCTTGCATGAACAATGTAACAGCAATTAAAAAGCCCATTAATCTGCATTACAGCTATTAAAGATGCATGTCATTAAAGGGTATGGAGTTTGATTCATTTTCGCGCCCCCCCAAAAAATGGAGCAATTATGGTCTGGCAATGCACTTTGTCATCAAATTAGGTTGGGGTTTTCCAGCAAATGGCTTTGCAGCATTTAGCTCTTCTCCTGTTTTATTATTCATGACTGAAATGTGGAAGTCAAGACCTTTGAAATTACTTTACCTTCTTGTGGAGTGGAGATGTTCAATGCATGCAAGCTCTCAGTACAGCCAGCCAAAGTGCAAGCAGTTAGGGTTACAGCATAGTTTGTGAAGGGATGCAAGCCTGTCAATACGCCTGCAACAGGAGAAAGCAAGGTGTTATGCATGTACAAGTATACAGACTGATCGCCTACAGACAGAAGTAAGAAATCAGTTTTCTGTAACAGGCATCCATTGTTACAGGTGGAAAAGGTTTTAAGGTTTCATTCCTATTCTGCCATGGCTTAAATTTTACAAAATAAATTAAGAGTTAAGTGGTATTTTATGCCATTCTTAATACTAATGATGCATCAAAGTTTTTTCAGTTCTGCTCACTATAATAGATACTACTTCAAGATTAAGGTGCACAGCAGTAAAGGGATTATTTTCCTAGTCATTGCCTCACAAGTTTTTCCATTTTGTTTTTGAAGGAATTTTCACCATCTCCCAGAACAAAACCTTTTTAATGCTTCCTCTCCCATGTATCCACTACTCATCCTTAAACTGAAATCTCTTTCGTATGAAACATCTCACTTGTGTTCTATTACTTCAGCAGTAGCTGCACTACTACAGTAGCATAATTCAGGTGACAGAGTACCCAGGGAGTTACGAGAAAAAAAATACCTGTATCTTATGCTTTTTCAGGTCCTGCTTATGTTAGTGAAGAGAAGCTGTTAGATTCCAATATATTGATCAGCTCCTTCTTGTAGCAAATAAAACAAATCACTGCTTACCACTTCAGGAAGTGACACAATATTTTGGAGTGCAACATAAAAAAAAATGTGATTTACAGTCATTTTCAGAAACATCAGCTGTTCTCATTTCCAAGTAGGTCTGACAATAAAGTTATATAGAATCAAAATGCATCAGCAATTAAAAGAAGACCAATTCCTGTCAAGTTTTATTTCAACCAAGTTCTCACCTCAACCCTCACAGCTTTTAATAAAATCAGTAGAGTGTTTCTTTGAAAAAAAAAGTTAAAAAAGATTTCTAGAAAATTATATTGGTTTTGAACTGTCCATAATTGGGCTTTTGCAAAGCAGCTTCAAAAGCAACAGTATCTCAGAAAACCATAATTCTTGGCCAAACACTGCATAGTTAGTACAATAAGACTGCAAATCCCCTTAGTAATGCAGGTACAGAACAGGTAGAATAAATGAGTCCTTATTATTACTCTTTATTGAGTTACTAGATAGAATGCAGCATAAGTTCATTTAAAAAAAAATGTTATTTTCCATACATAGTCTCTGTATACTCACAAAAGTGGCCTGGAGAATTTGATGCTGGAACTTAACAGTTAAGGCATAAATACCTTTTTTTCTGTATGGGACAATGTGAATGTTTTTATTGTGTTTACTTACAGATGTGTTCACACAGAAAATATGAGATTAGCTTTCAGAGAATTAGTGGTGTTTGTGTCTCTTCTTTTAATTAATCAGAAACCTTGCAAAGAGATTACTTCTGAATAAGTAATCACATTTACTTCAGAATAGTATTAAACTAAAATGAGTTGATCAGAATCTGCTTTCTCTGGTTATAGTTTTGATTTTGCAAATCTCCAGTTAACAGTGGAAAGCTGTACTGCCATCTTACTATCTACTGTAAATGCAACAGGAAAAGAAAAAAATGTTGTGTCAGCCATCTCCCAATCAAATGTGCCTGTTATCTTCCTCTGATGGAAGGCAAACATTTTTAAGAGCATTCAAGAAGCAGAAAATAGGAGTTTAAGATGTTTTAAAGCATTACTATCCACGTAAAGCCAGAATATTGGACTCTACAGTAAATTCTTTAATAGAAATTTAATCAGTCAAAAAAAATTAGAGTGCAAAGCACTTATTTCCAGACAATAGAGGGTTAAACATAGGAAAGTAAAAAAGGTACTATTAGAATTACCTTCAGCATGCAGAAAGCAAATTCTCTTAACTGTGACATTTGCAAGTTTTCAGTCAAGAGGAGCATGGTATAGTGTATATGTCATCTCTTTATTCACTCTGCTGTGCTTTAGGAAACAATCTAGTTTTATTTTTACGTTTAGCACTTGTAGCATCCTTTTCTTATGAAGCAGTGAATTAATGCTCCTTGCATTTTCTGATGGAAGACATTCTGTGGGGTCATCAATGGCTTCAGGCACTGAAAGCTACTGTAGCCCATATCCAGAACAATGCCCATAGCTGTAGAAAGTTTGGATTTGGCTGTTTGGTTTACTTTTGACAAAGTAGAAAGGTTTTTTTAAGCATGGATAAGTTTCTGAAGGGCAGTAAGAATTTGAGGGAAAAAAAGCCACCAAATAAACCCTTTTTAACAGGATTTTTATGTTAAAAAAATATTCAGCAACAGCAGCAACTTTAAAAATATTTTTTTCAGTTACTAACTGATGCTTTCCCTTCACATGTGCTCTTGCACTATTTTCTTTCAACAAAGAAACAGATGTGCTGCATAGGTAGGCAATAGAAAGTGCACAGATTTTATTTACATACTTCAACAAACTACTTTTTTTCTCAGCTGCCAACCTATCTGGCCAGCATCCACTGTAATCTGTTCTCCTTCATTATGTTAATCTGTGGGCGGAAAGATTTCTGTCATCTTCAAATCGCTTGTACAGCAATGGTAAACACCTTGGCCTGTCTGTAATTGGACAGGTGTCTGCATTGGTGTCACTCGGCTTTTAATTCAATTAAAGAACTGGCTGCTCTGTTCTCATTACCCACTCATTTCCTCTGCACTTTTAGTCAGTCAGTGAAATTTACACTCAGCGCCTGACTATCATAGAGTACAAAGTCAGCAGTCCCATAGCAAAGATCACCATTGATACATGCAAATTAATTTATAGCACAGCAAAATAATTTTTGCAATTAAAACGTAGCCAATTGTCTAATGAAGATGGTTGACAACTTCAAAAAAACTTGCCCTAACTCTTCATTTATCTCACTCTCAGATTGGCATCTCTTGTCTGTACCAAATAATTGCTGATCTGATAAGAGTCCATCAGGCTCTTTGAGGCGGGATGCTAACAAAGCAAAACTTGGCCACAACCACTCTTCCATATATTCTATTAATGTTAACAAGAGAGAGGTAGATAAATTGTCACTTTTATCAGGAGAGAGAATTAGAGGTATCATCAATATTTAAGAAGAGGGTCAGCCTCCCGCATTTGGGATATGAGTCCCATTCATTCAGTCCGCCACTACGGAGCAGCTGAATCCATCTAGACTTAAAATTTACATCATAGACTATGTTCCAAGCCTTAAAATCCACACAGGGCACCGAGGACGGTAAATCATTCTAACACACCACTCCTATCTGCCCACTCAAAGAACCTTTGGAAATAAATTAAAGTTCTAACACAGACATTTTGACACAGTGACCCCATGAAACTGAATAATGTCATTTGTTAAACATGAATGTAAAGTTAACAGTCTAAAAGAGTGATCTGGAATCACACCTAGAACATTAAGCCCACTTTATATGCAAAGCTAGTATTTAATTTTCTGTACTTTTATTTAAATGATCTTTAATTATTTGCAATATTTAAAGTTGAATTTTAGAGTTGTGTCAGAGAGAAAATGCTAGGTTCATGCTTGCAGATAAGGGATTAAAACATGGACATGAACAGCAGAAAGGGGTCAACAGTGTATTTATGGTAAGATGGACACATGGATACATAGTCAGTTAGTTGCATCTTTATATTCACTCCACTCATCATTCTAATGAATACAGTATATGAGAAGATTAAATATCTAGCTTCTTCCTTTAACTTCTCCATAAAACAGAAATTTCTTTTGTTCAGTACACGTAAAAGAGAGATCTCGTACATTTAGGTAGTGAAGCCAGATTCCACATGATACAGGTAGATTTTGAGTGGAAAAGTAGTGCTTTTTACTTTTTCAAGGAAAAAAGGTTTTACTAGTAAGGTATGAGGGTTAATATGAAAACAATGAAAAATAGATTCAAAGGCAATTTAGAGCATTTTAGCCATTTCTTCATTCAGTTAAAAGACTTTTATGAAAGCAGTTGCTTCACTGTTTTAATCTGTCATCCTGGTTTTTGGAAAGATTCATAACACCACCGCTATTTGGAGATGAAAAGACAAACTTGCTTATAGAAACTTATAGAGCTTTCACTCTGCATCACAAAGTGGTTAAACAAATATGAATTGAGGTAAGCTTTTTAAAATACATTTATTGAAAGAACCTTCCCATAAAATCAAAACTAAACCTGTTGACGGGTCCTTAATCGTGAAAGAATTTATCTACACAGGAATGCAGATAAGCAGGCACTTCTTTATTATGCAGCACTGGAGACACAGGATATCTCCTCCAATTCTGCTCCAGTGTTAGTTACAATTTTCAAGGGTTTTATACATTTGCTAATAAAAGTATGCATTAAATGTCCATCTTTTAAATTGCCCTTTATCTTGATTGGTTCCTAACTACTATAAAAGTTCTTAGCATCATAGTGATTGGTTAAATGCTAATAGAAAGATCTCCCCATCCACCTATACTGCAACAGCTAAGTTTTTCCTAACAAACACCTGCGCCAGGTATCTTGTGATTATGAGGTATAGAAAACTAAAGTAACAATACTTATTGTATTAACCACTTGTTTCGTAGTTTGCCATACATCAATGGTAAAGGTTGTGTGGCTATGACAAAGGAATCAGATCACTAAGTGCCACCTGGCAAACACTATGAAGAAAATTAAGAAAGATTATTTTTTTTCAGCTCTCACTGTTTTTGCAATTTAAAAGAGTACTTACTTAATCGTTAGGTGATTGAGCTATTTGCAAGTGCTTAGCTAGTTAATTAAATTATTAGCAAGGGCTTCACAAGTGGTTAGCTAGTTGGTGTGGTGTTAGGTTTTTGACTAAAATAATCTCGTATCTGCAACAAACCCACTTGGACCCACACACACCTCACACCAAAAAGCTATTTTACCTTACAGATCTAACGTTACTAACACTGAAGTTCTTTTCCTTACTTCCTCCAAATACAATTCCTCCAATTCCTCAGCTAAGATGGTAGAAGAGGACAATTTTGCAAGTCTATTTCTTTTTTTGCTTTTACAGGTAAGTTTAGCTCGTTTTAATCACTACCAGGCACTACCTTCCTATGCAGCCTAACCACTCAGCTCTGCTATTGAATATTAAGATTCACAAAGTCAGCTGCAGAGCTTACCCACTCAAATTCCATTTGTTTCACCAGCTGAGTTCAGTTTTTTGCCAAAGGGACTTTTTCCTTGCCAGATTTTTTTCATTGTTTCCTCCCCAACACTTTACTTCATAAAGGACCTATTTTGAAATACACATATTGCAATTGAAATAACACTTGACCTTATAAATTCATCTTAATTCTTAAGCTCTTAAAAAAAAAAAAATTACCAAATCTCCCCTTCCCAAACCTAAATACTATTTAGCCAACTTGAATGCCTGAGGTCATACAGCATCTGTCTAAAGTATTCACTTGTGTGTTGAGATGCATCATTGCCACAGTGCACTTAATCACAGTTCACTGATCAGAAAAGGAAGTCCTCAACTGACTTTGTGCTTTTGACAGATTGTAGCAAAAACTGTTTAAGTACATGCGTCTTCTACATATGCATTTCTGGACTGAAAGTCTGTGCACATTCATCTGTCTCATACATCTGCATTTTTAAAGCATCTTCTACCATAAGTATAGCACAAGCCATAAAAGTTTGAAGAATTACTGAACAAAAGGGCACTAGTTCCACCTCTTTGGCTTATTTGGCTTAAGGAAGCCTGCTACGTTCCCCACAATACAGGGCAACTCTCTGACTGCTTGAATTTGCAGAAAACCTTAGCCCAGTGCTCCGATTTTGCACCAAGATTAAATTAATCACAGAGAGTATTGGTTCTGTAATATCTATCACTATGTTACTCGTGATCCTTCTAGATAACTGTTAATTTTCAGCAGGATTATTAATTTCAAAAGTTTGCAGGGAGAGAAAGAACGACTGATCAATTTTTTTGCAAACTTTTTTGATATGTCTGTAAAAGGCATTAATAATCCTTTCCATCCTCACAAACATTAAAAAGTTTATTTATTATTATTAAAGAGTTGATACCATTTTAGTAAAATATCCAGGTTTATTTAATCAGACAATTTACAATTCATATGGATAAATTTACACAATAGCATTGCATGGTAAACAAAATTCATTTTGGACTAAACTCAATCAAGTTAGATCCTTAATATTACAAAATATTAATACAATTTGGCTTTAAATGCATATGTTGAAAAATATACTGCTAAAGCCAGCCAAATGAAAAGAGATATACAAACCTAATTTCTGCCTCTTTGATTTGCAGTCATTAGGAGCCAACAACTTACAGAAACCTAATGGGCATAGACAGATCTATCGGCTACCCTATATTTCATTACCTGCCACGGTCAAACAGGGATCTAAGCAGGGGCTTCTGGTATAGTCCTGCAGCTCCTCGCACTGAGAGATGTGCATACATATGGGTGAGAGAGAGGGAGAGACCAAATCTCCCTAAGATACCCATAGGGACAAAACAGGCCAACAATGTGCATCACAGCCATAAACATTGCATAGGTCTCAGTACATGATACCCCTTTGTGTGAGAAGGATGCATGTAAACTTCTTCATCTCACACAATATGGCATAGCACTGTAAAGCACATATCATCATTCTTCTGGCTACAGGAAATATTCAGAACTTTTCTGTCATCTACTTGTGCTTCTGACCAAAGGTTACTTCTACAAAATGATGATAAAGAGAAATAGTTTACCTGAGAATGACAGCCATGCTTATACTGAACCGTGGTTCAAGCATCCAAAGAACCAGTTCTTGAAAACTATACTTTCAACACAAAGTTTCAGGTTTTAGTACTTAAAACACTCTCTTTGATTTCAGTTGTAAGTAAATATAAGCTAAATATACCAAATCTGGTTGGTGGATTGTGACTTTTTGTATCTAAGTGAAAAGTAGAAGATCAGAAATTTGTCCCAACATGGAGTAGGGATTTAGGAGTCCTTTTAGTGCTCTGGCCCTACATATATTTACACTAGTTAGTTTGCAATTCTTCTTTAGACATTTTCAAAAATCTCATTAACTGCAGCATAGAAGTGTTTTGAGTGTAAAACATTTGTTCAAACAAGTGCTTCTATGCAATTTAAAGTACATTAAAGTAATATCCAAGTAATTTTTCAACAGTTTCATAGAGCAAACTACCTGGCTATGGTAAATTGATTATAGATGCCATGTCGATCAAACTATCCCAAAGAAAATAACAATTTCTAAGAGCCACCACAGACAGCAAGCTCTCATTTTAGTCTCCCCTTGCCAGTGTAGGCACTCTCTGACCCAAGACATGGCCATTCTCAGCTCCCAGACTGTGGGGAGCAGTGGGCCCCTGCTGCTATTGTTCCAGGCATTGTGGGACTGTGAACAGTCTTGTGGGTCTGGCCCTGGGGCTGCCTCCTCCTGCTAGTCCCATAACCTCCAAACCCTGACAGAGGCAGTGGTCAGTGCACAGTCCAGTCACAGAGCTACAGGCTGGTTTGGCAAGGCCTGCTCTGCCCAGCAGAGCATTCCCTGAGAGGGAGAACCTCTCAGCTGGCCACTTTTCTCTGAGCATGGGTGTTTGACAGTGAGCAGTGAGCTTTCCCCAGCACTGTGGCCCCATCAGCAAGCCCAGGCCTGTCAGTCACTGGCAGGACGCCTCATTTCCTCTTCTGAGAGACTCCCTAGCTCGAGTGTTTCAAAGCTGAGGCACAGCCGAGCCACTTTGATTAACCATATTAAATCATTAAATTAACTTTTCCTGAGATATTCATCTGCCGAGCATAAGAGACTGAAAGGTGAAAAGTAATTACAAACACGTGTCAAGGGAAAGAGGGAACGTCAACTGTGGGCATTCTGAGAGGAAGCCACCGACAACAATTTTCTCATTATCACATATGATGCTACGACTTCAGCACTTGGCTATTGTGGCAACGACATAGGTGGGATCAACTGCAAAAAAAAAATACAAAACTGAAAAAAGAATCTGTAAGAGGAATAATAAATGGTTCTGAATTCTTTTGCAGAATATTTTACTTAAATATTACTTGCAGGTTTAACCAGTGTTCTTCATTGCCTGTAATTGTGAGCTCGTAAAATTTAGAAGGTTGTTGATCTCTTGAATTCTGCAGTGATAGCGATTTGAATTATAAAATGTTTTTCTCATGTGTGCTTGACAAGTGAAGTGTCAGAGGCTTGTGATCAGTGCCACAAATCTGGTTAGAGGTAAGACAGATGTGGTGTACCCCAGGGGTTGATACTTGGGCCAATACTGTGTCACATCTTCATTAATGACCTTGATGGTGGGGGATGTGTGTATCCTCAGCAAGCTTGTGGATGACAGAAATGGGCCACTAATATGATAAAGGAACAGAAGCATGTGTCTTGTGAGGAGAGGCTGAGAGATCTTGGACTGATCCTCTGAGAAAAAATAATAAAAGCTTAGAGTGATCTATCAATGTGTATAGATATCTGATGCGAGGGAACAAAGTAGAAGCTCGACTCTCTGTAGAGCCCAGTGATAAGACAAGACTTGGTGGGCACATGAAATTGCACCAGAACACAAGAAAACACTTTTTTACCGTGAGGGTGATAAAACACTAGAACAGGCTCCCCATAGTGTAATATCTCCTTCTGTGGAGACATTCAAAACTCAACAGGACATGGTCCTGGGAAATCTGCTCCATCTAATTTTGTTTAAAATGGAGGAATGGACCAGATTATCTCAAGAGGTTCCTTTCAACTCAAGGATTCTGTGATTCTATGATATCCTGGATTCCAAACGAAAGCAGAAGTAAAAGTTGCTCACAAACCACACTGAAACAGTGTGTTCTAAAACTTCTTTCATCTGTTTAAATGCTGACTCCAATTCGTATTCCAAATTTTTATGCCAGTATGTGGAATGCATTCAAAAGCAGAGTAAAGCCACCCAGCCTTTAGGAAAAAAATTATTCAGTGTGATGTCCCTGTACTTCCTTTATTACTCTACTGACTGTAACTGGCTGTATCCCAAGTGTGTCAATGTTAATACACAGTATCATAGAATCATAAAAGAGACCTTAAGAAGGCACATTAAAGATGATCTACCATGGGCAGGGATGCCTTCCACTACACCAGGTTGCTCAAAGCCCCAGCCAGTCTGGCCTAGAACAATTCCAGGAAGGGGGCTTCCACAGATTCCCTGGGCATACTGTTCCAATGACTCACCACCCTCACAGGGAAAAAGTCTTCCTAATATCTAATCTAAATCTACATGCTTTTTTGAAAGCAAAATGGGCTAGCACAGTATTTCTTCAACCCCCAAAATTTACATTCAAACTTTTTACTCTCATCCTAGAACACAGATCCTAAGCACCATATTGAAATATACTACCTTATCTAATAAACTCCTGGTTCAACAGTCAGAACCTTATTTTAAGGATTTAAATCTGCTGAATATTCCTTTCTTGGATGAAAGTAAAAAAACAGTTTGACATTTTGAAGATTACAAAGGTCAGATTTTGAAGGATTTTAGTTTCTGAGGAGTCAGAAATAGGCATTTGAGACTGTGGGATTACGTTTATTTAAAGACCTATTTTACCTTTAATATTTAGAGCTCAGCTTTTCTGCTTGGCAAGGATACAACAAGTTCTTCTGAATCTGACACACACAGGGCAGTTTCCTGGGACACTGGTAATGCTATTAATAATTTTTTGTAACTGTGCTCTCGTTATGACTCAGGACCCTACTGTACTGAACAGATCATGGCAATTGTTCAAAAGAATTTACAATCTAAGTATAAAACAAAACACCACAGACAGGTATAAAAAAACACAAAGAAAAATAATAAGATAATGTGGGTTGTTAGTGCCATTGCTAACAGCAGATTAAGTGGTGCCTAGGCTTAACAAGGAATGAAAATTTGAAGGAAGGAGTGGAAAAATACTAGAGTTTCTTCATCGGTGATCCCACTAAGACCTATGGTGTTTTTCTCTCCTTTGTTGCATTAGCAAGCCTTGCTATTGGAGTTACTGTAACACCTTCTCATGGAATTTAAAAAAAACTTCCCTCAAATAAGGGACAAAATCAGCAAATTTTCCCTCCTCAACAAACTCTAAGAAAAAGTAAGCAAAGACAGCATCTTTTGGTAAGGCTCTGTGTTTATGTTAACTTTTGATTAACCAGGAAAGATAATTCAGCAGTGAAAGCCACATCTTTTCTTGGATGTCTCACATATGTGGCTTATCACTTCTCAATGTCTACAGACTAGTCCATCTCATGGGCTCCACCATTGAAATCAAAGCGATGAAGATAAAGTAATGTAATGTGATTTCATTTTTTATTTGTCTCATCTCTTTACTCATCTTGAGGACCCCAATTATATATTGCATACAATGTCAAACCCAGAAAATATAAAACAAAGCTATTGGGCCACAGTCATAAGTAACAAAAGGATGCACTCCTTCCACACACAAAAAAAAAACTGAATTGGGAAACTTACCGCCATAGTAAGTTACAGAAATCAAAATCATAAATGTATTTTAAAAAGAAAAACAATTGTACCACATACCATTAAGCATGATGGTCCAGCTACAACTTTCAGCTCAGGAATTCCACAAACTACCACCTGAATTTGTATTAACAGGAACACTCAATCATGCTTCGCATGTTTCTTATTTTTTTTCCCTAAGCATCCACAATCTGGCACAACTTGAGAGGTCAATGATTGAATACGACTATTCTTCAGTTTTTAGAGTAATTTTATTTTGCAGCATTCAACAGCTATCTGATATAACAGAGCCAAGAACTGGGATCCATTTACTCTTTCCATTTAATATAACCAAATGTCTTATTTTTCTGTCTCCCAAAAGCTGCATGCAGATAACTTCCTACCCCTGACATGTAATCATGGTGCAAATACAACAAATTTAAACATTATTTTGGTTCTGATCATCAGTTGTGAATAAGCTATCTAATCTGTATGTTGCTACTATGGTCTTTAATTTCTACTAATACAATTTGTGTTGCTTTAAAGTGGAGATGAAGAATATTCAAATCAAAAAGTTCATTAGAAAGAAGAATAGTGAGACCAGAAAGCCCATGCAGTTTTAGTATTGTAAGCACATTACTCAGAAATAGTCAAGGGATTTCAAAATGGAAGAAAATAAAATATGTGATGTTTGCTCTTAAAAATGTTATGGTAGAGAGATAACACAAACATATACACTGACTGGATGCATTCTTGCGTGACCTAATCGAGGTGAACCTGCTTTAGCAGGAGAGTTGGACTAGATGATCTCCAGAGGTCCCTTCCAATCCCTACCATTCTGTGATTCTGTGTGAAAAACACTAGGCACACTTTACCTGAGCAGCAACAGTATACTGCCTGAGGGTTAAGGCACTCATACTGTCCAAACCTAAGCCAAACCAAAGCATCAGCTTTAAGTGTTACGTTATTAGGGCTTTTTTTCATTGCTCTGAATTATATAAATAATTTTTGAGAGTATATAAGCAAACCTTTTGGTTACAGTTTGTTACAATGAAAGAAAGATTTTCTACTACTGCCTCATTTAGTCATCACATAACACAATCCAGACTGTTGTTTGTAATGTGCTCCCTTCCCAGGCAACTTTGCAGCAGTTAGCAAAGACAGTCTGTTATTAGAAAGCAGAAAGCCAGACCCACACTATTCTAAGAGGAAGACAGGTTCCAAAATGTTCTCTATGTAGCAGAGAGTCCAGCATTTCTTCCTAAAAACATCTGCCTCCTATGGGTAAGAAGATCTAGGCTCCAGGAAACATCTCATGTGCAATGGCTCCTACAGATCCTGTCCACGACCAGTGACCAAATCTCACAAGACCAAGGCCCCAGATTCCTTCACTCTATAAGTGTCAATCAAAGCATCTGATTAACATAAATTCATGCTAGTTCCCACTGAAATCAGTTAGATATAATCAAAGTAAGGCAAATATATCTAGTGTTTTCATACATCAAGTCAAACAGTATCTTATGGGTCCCACATTTAGAGCTACTTTAGGTGAACCAATTGTAACAATAGGGAATGAAAAATACAATTGTATCTACTAAGCAAGACCAACCAAATAAAAAAATCGTTTGTCCAAAATCACCAATAGGTTAGGAAAGCATACTTTAAAACTGCTTTTTAGCATTTGTGCTATATCCAAATTTCTAGTGTTCTTTGAAGTCAGTACATTGCTATGCATGTGGATGCTGACACAAATACTACCCTCCAAATGTTATCTATACTATGTATACACAAAAATAGACAAGTGATATTTTATAGCTCAACAACAGAGGTATAAGCATCTCATGTTATTATATGTGCCTAAAAAATTATACTTAACAACATTTACCTCTGAGCATACTAGTGTCAGCAAGCTCAGCACTCATGATGGGTACATTGGGACCATCTTCTTCATATGCTTTCAAAATGTACTTCTCAATTACACCTATGACCCCAGCAGGTTTGTCCCAGGTGACCTCAATGCTGTAACCATTTATACTGTGAACTCTTGAGGGAGTTGGCACATTTTCTGGAACTGTAGAAGGATAAAATAGAAAATAGAGAAAATGGCAGTTCTAAGGAGACTATTGCCCCTATTCTTCACTTTTAATAGCTGCAGTAAATCAGACTCAACCATTAGCATAAATACAATTTATTAGAGTTGTAACTTTTCAGCATTGATTTAATATGACTGCACATCTTGAGCTATTCAGTTTAAGCTATATTTCAAAACCATCAAAACTCCATCTACATAACATTCCTTCTTGTCTTGTTGTGATTTTCCCAAAACGTTTAATGTACCAAACATATTTAAGCATCACTCACAATGAGAGGAGGTGGATGGTCGGGAGCTAACAAGTTCAGGCATTATTATCATACAACTGAATGAGGCAAAACAGTATGGCAACAGAGAAGAGTCTGATATTTATCCGCTGGATATCTAGGCCAAAGAATGCCACAGCTATGACATGTTTCTAAAAGAGTACATTCTCAATTACAAAAGTACTTCAAACAATTTGAGCTCTTCCATTTATTTTCTTATTTCCACAATGCCATGACATACAACTGTCTTGGAGCAAAGCAGAGATTTGTAAGGCCTTTCTGCAAAAGCCTTTTCTTCTGATCATTCCATATGATTTAAAAATAAAGAAAACAAAGGAAAAAGAAAAAGGAAATCAAGATGTATAAAAAACACTGGAAAACCAGGCTCATATATGCATATAGTTGCCAATTAAAAAAAAAAAAAAAGAAAAAAATCTGTCCTATTTCCTATAACCTTTAACTATTTATTAGATATTACTATACCAAGTAAAGGTCTGGCCAGTAACAACTTCATTACAGATGACTGCACAAGGGACACAGAGGAAAGGCCCAAGGAACACTATGGCAGGATGATGGATGATGAGTTTGCTGTAAATGTATGTGGACTCCCTAGCCCTGCTGAAGATCATTCGCTTTTTCTTAACATCAAATAACCTCTTTTTTTGGTAATATTATTGTTTAATTTCATTAAATATTAAAAAAACCCACAAGGCTGAATTCATAAGAATAATACCAGAATGGAAAATATAAAAATTACTGGAAGTTGCGATTTTTGAGTAAAGAACATGTTACCCGAGGAAAGCTTCAGTTTCTACAGTAATACATTGATTTTATTAGTTCTGAAGTGTATCACAGGGCAAGGCAAGGTACTGTATAGCAGATGGTCTTCTCATAAGGGACATAACAAAACCAACTCAAAAATAATTAAATAGTGCAATTATTCTCCAGCCCCGGGGAACATGGACTGTTCAGTGCTGTGGTCAGCTTGGAAACATAAATTTATGGTAAACCTTACAGTTGTCACAGAGCTGTTATGAAAATATGCATGTATTTTCTCTCTTCTCAGCAGTACACAAAATAATGACGTTAAGTCATTTCAGAATACATTTGCAAGTCCAATGTTTACACAGGTATCATAATTTTTTAAGATCATACATTAAAAATCTTACATCAAAAGAACTCTCTGCATTGATGGAATACAATTAGGCTTACAGAAGACATAAAATTGGTTAAATAAAATATGAAGAACTGTAAATCTTCAAAAACTTGCTGCTGCAGAGTTTGCAAAAACACTGAAATGGTTCTTTAAATTTTCTTTGTAAAATATGGGAAAAAAATTGATCTCTAAGGCTCAGCAGGTACGGTCCTACTTTTAAACCTTATCTGCAAGCCATATGCTGCTTTTCTAGTAAGTGTTGACACATTTTCACCCCAATCTACAGACTACTTGTTGAAAGAATCCTTATTCAGCAGCACTGAGAAACATACCTATGTGTAGGTAATGGAAAGTGAAACTTTCATAGGACTTTTTTTCCCTGGCAACTACATGGTCTCTTATCTTCCACAGCTTGTACCTGCTGTCCCAGTATCTTCCTTCTCTATGCTTGATTCTATAGAAAAATACAGCTTTCCTCACTCCAGCAGACTAAGGTAATGTGAGGTTAGATTTGCATGTATGAACACACCTAGATGCACAAGCGTTTTTAATGAGTTGATGCAGTTCAATCCTTTCACATTCTTTGCTCTCACATAATCTAACACACACTTGGAAAAGATCTCGAATTTTGGATGGAAAATACTTGCCTGTACACTTTATAGCTGATGATAGTAATTTGGTATGTATTCCAAGTATTAAGTATTGCTCCTTCATTAACACTGTGTAACTTGCTCTACTCAAAACTGTTGTGGTGGGATATTGTGGAACCTGGTATTAGATTACTAATGAAAAATGGGAATAGGTAGGCATCAATATTATATTTACCTGGTTCTCTTGTACGAGCACGGGTCCATACACTAGATACTGATCCTCCTTCATTTGAAGCAACCACTCTATAAAGGTATTCTTCAAAGAATGCAGAGAAGTATAGATGAGAAAAAGAAAAAAAAAAAACAAAGCCAAAAACACTGAACATGGTAATATATTAATACAGAAGGAAATAAACATTTTTAATTTCATTTAAGAAAACAACATGTTACCTGTAAATGGTTGTAGACCACTCTCATAAACACTCTGCTCTTTTCCTCGGTATACTAGGATGGAGTCATTTCCCCTGCAGTTAACAGCACTGTCAGTTGATAGGCATCCGTCCAGATTGACTCTGACAGCACTGCTGGACACAGATGCCAAGTTAACGACAGCACCTCGTGTAAATTTAACATCCTTCATGCAACCACCGAAACCTAGCAAACAGTAAGGGATTAGTTATCACATAAAGAGCTTCAGTCATTAATTAAGAATCAGTTTTGTTCCTTTCAATTCTATATTTTTAGTATTAAAGACTATAAAGTGAACATGCTGACTTGCAACATGCCGTTCTGTCCTCACTTGCAATTTACTAAGCTGGTAACACTTCCTGGTATTCCAGTGTGGAGCTTCTGCCTTACTGAACTATACTTTTCATTGTTATCAATTTCATCCCACAACAAAATATCTTTTTGTTTTCTCTTCTGTCACTTCTCTCTTCAAAATTATTACTGTAAAAGTGATTCTGAATTTGAAAATGAGCTTTCTGCCACTTGCCACTTGCTAACACTTTTTTTTTAATATACGTGCTTCCTCAAACTGAAAAGAATATCTCAGTGATCTTCTGAAATTCAGAATATCAGTTTATCCTAATGGGGATTAGCTGGTATGCTGTTTACAGACATATTCTAGAAACATAAGCCTAAACCATTCATTTAATGAGAAAAATATAAGTAACTTCATTTTACATTTATTTCTATAAATGCATATATATTCCTCTGGGTTTAACATCTCTACCAACATTACAAATGTATTAAATTAGTTACTTGCTATAAGAACACCACTGCAAAATTCAGGATGCAGTTGTTAAAATTTCTACGTACTTCTATGACAATTTACAAATACATTAATACATTCATCGAAATCTGGTTCTCAAAACTGAGTAAAATACAGTGATTGCTGATTAATGTAAACCCAAAGTAAACAGTAGCCAAACTGACAACTTCAATTCACTGAAGAATTAATGCTGCTCTTCTTTAGCTTTGTGAAAGCACCGTATTTGTATCTTATGTACTTTTATTACTGCAAGATGGTAGATCAGAGAAGTATTATTACTCAGCCGCACAATCTAAGAATCTAATATCTATACAGAGTTCATACAAGAAGAAAGGGGCATTCTTTTTGAATCATCCTCTAAAACATCATCTCTCTCCACAACACTAGGCATTTAGATAAATTGTTCCTTAAAATGAACACATCCTAATTTAAGCTCAATTCCTACTCCACAGTGATCTGCTGTCCTTAGGCAGTCTGTGGCAAAGAATTTGTGCCAGTCTGCATAGTGATCTTAAACATTAGACAAAACTGAGTTATTTAATTTGTGATGAGATGCATACCACATAAGTCATTTTAATATATTATGTTTTGTATCCTTTTGGCTGTATTTATTACTATTTGAAGATTTCTCACTGTTATCATCCAACTAATCATTTATTCTCAGGTAGCTGCTGAGTAAGTAATGACAGTACAAGTTGTCACAAACATTCCTGCCAGCTCCCTTTCACCTTGATGTCTCAGGGAAGGATGCAATGGGTCATGCAAAGGCCCACAGACTCTAGCTAAAATTTCTTAAAATAAAGTTTTAACTGACATGGAGGTGGAGTGGCAAAAGAACGATCCTTTATTTATCCTTTATCCTTTATTTGCTGTAGGGAAACCAGTATTTTTGTATTCAACATTAACTTCCAAGCTGCTACTAATGGACAAAACCTTCTGCAAATATTTATTAGACTGGGAAGGTCTCCATGTTCTATTATCATGCCATTATATCATTATAGTCTTTCATAGTTTAGGCCTAGCTGGCAACAACGCACCATGCTCACTGCCCTCCCATCAACTTCCACCCTCCTTAGAATGTCAGAGGCCTCAGCAAGATAGGAGGAAAAAGATAACCAAGGACCTTGTGGATTGAGACAAAGGCAGGGAGGGCTCACTGCCAATTATTGTTCTAGACAAAATAGCTTCAAATACTTGACTTACAGATTAAAGTAAGGAAAGTTTATTGTACTACCTACTAGAAACAGAACAGCCAGAAAGCAAAACAGAGCAAGATGATGAGAAAAATACAACCAGCACTTTAAGATCTCTTTTCCTCATCCCTCCCTTCTTCCTGGGCTCAGGTCACTGCTCCCAATATCTCTACCTCTGCCCCCCTCAATAGCGCATGGGGCAGGGAATAGGTGATGTGGTCGGTCCCTCACAGATGGGCTCTGTTCTGCTCCAACATGGGATCTCTCCAACAGGATACAGTCTTTGATGAAACTCTTCAGTGAGAGTTCTTCCCAAGGGCTACAGTTTCTGCTCACAAACTCTTCCAGCATGAGACTCCTCTGCAGCCAGCTGCATTCCAGACACCTTCTGCTATAATGCTGCCCTCCCACAAATCCACAGCATCATCAGGACACAGTCACTACCCCTGGCATGGGGTTCTCTACAAACTGCCAACAAATCTCAGCTTCACCAGTCTTCTCCACAGGGTGCAGGGGACAGCCTGCCACTTCCCCACAGGATGCAGGGGAGAGGTCTCTGCTCCAGCACAGTTCCTCCTCTCTTTCTTTGCTGAGCTTGGGGTTTGTATGGTTGCTTTTCTCTCCTCCAATTCCTTATACCACTAGTCAGAAAAGGAAGAACCCTCCTGGCTTCTTAACAAGTGATTGTGGAGGTGCCCTATTAGCTCAGCCCAGGAAGTGGGTCTGACTTAGAGCTGGGCAAAGTCTCAAGCAACTTCTTACAGAAGCCCTCTTTACAGCCCCTTCCCCATTACCAGAAATGGCTCCACACAATCTCAGGATGTAGTCTTAAATAAAAGTATGTTTCAAAGCTGTAAATGCAGAATCACAGAATGGTAAGGCTTAGGAGGGATCTCTAGAGATCACTCAGTCCAACTCCCTGCCAAAGCAGGTTCACCTAGATCAGGTCACACATAAACATGTCCAGGCACACTTGAAAAAACTCCAGACTCCACACCCTCCCTGGGCAGCATGTGCAGGGCTCCATAACCCTCAATGAAAGCTTTTCCTCATGTTGAAGTGCAACTTCCTGTGTTCCAGCTTGTGTCCATTACAAGTTTGTTGTGTTCATTACATTACATGTTTTTATCTGCTGAGGCTCTGAATATAAATTCATAGCCAACATCACATTTTGCAGCATGTTGAAGAGGCTCAGTGAAAAAAAAAGTAATGTTTATTGATGTGTCTCAATATGCACTTCAGACATACACTTTAGATGTTATTTTGCCCTAGATTCTTTGTTCGCAGATCTCTGCTGTAGGAGTTGCAAATGCATTCACTCACGATGCTGTACCATCTGCTATGAGGCATCACTGACAGGGTATGACTGGCTAGCTCTTTTGGGCCATAAATATTATGTACACAGAACCTGGAGGAAGATTATATGTGATACCTACAGCTGAAAGAATACTTAAAGCCATATTTTTCAGCTATCTGTGAATGTCAGTGCCTGGATCTGATTCAAACTATTCTATAGCTGTGAAATTACAAGGCTTCAAGGCAACTCTGTAGAGCTTCCTTGAATCTATGCATTCAATGTGAGTTCATGCATTCAATGCCACTTACTAGACTCCTCACTAGTCACCTACTGACTGCTACTTATTTGCTCACAATATCTGAAAAATACATCAGGACTGACTAATAGCTTTATAAGTAATGAAAAAACACACTCAGACTGTAAACGGAGCTAGTTCAATAGACATTTTTTTACTACTTTTCATATAGTAGATACTTTCGTGGAGGTCACTAGTATCAGGCTTTAATTAATGCTTCTCTCTTTTCTCAAGAAATTTGACCTGCTCCATAACAAAAGGGTCACAGCAACGGCTAAAAACATGACTATCTCCCCTCCTCCTGGATAACATGGGAGTTGTGATAATGTAGCCAAAATCAAAATTCAGGGTTTTGTACTAAATTTTTTCAACCAGAATCAGTATTGACTAAAAAAAGACTAATACTCTGAACTCTGAACTACTCTTCCACGTGGCAGCACCCTGCCTCATTACAACAATTAAGCTGTTTACTGTCTTCTGTTAATTTTGTATTCCAGATCTGTGAGTGACACAAGTTGATCAGTGAAACAAGTTTCCCTGATCTGGCTTTCTCTTATGAAGGTTTGAGATCTTCTGATTGGGCACCTCAGTTTACCATTTGCTATTGTCCAGTTCCTTTCCTATGAGTTAGATTGCTTCAGAGAACAGTAGGTTGGAATGATTTTTATAGTTTCACAAAGATCAAGAGTAAGTAAAGCTAGATGGGTAGTGATAACTGGTAGTTAAAGCAACAACAGGTGGAAGGAAAAAATCATGTTACATATTCATGAATTCACATCAGCAGCAGCAGAAGATCCTTCTTATGCATGACATCAGTTTTTTAAAAACATATGTTCTGCTTGGTGTCATCTTACCTTGTTCTAACCCAAGTTCTTTATAAAATTTCTGAATCTCAGGTGGGATTCCTCCTATGTAGACAGGTGAGTTTACTTTCAGCTGCTGAGCACGAGGTTCGAGTGTTTGCTCTCTCAGTTCATTCATACTTGCTGAAACTATGGAGCCCTCCTTGTTCACAGTGACTTTGTTCCACTTTCCATCACAATAAGACAGACCTAACCAGAGATCCACTTGTGTAAAGGCAATGTCAGTTTTTAAAAAGATGTTTAATATTCCACTTTTCAGTTCAATCTATGTATTTTAAAACAGAAAAAAAAGATTTTGAAAGACGTTATTTACACAACAACAGATGGTTTTTTAAAAAAAATACAATCAAGGGAGTCAATGAACAAGAAATTTTTATCTTTAGGACAGCAAAAATTCACAATAAAACTGTTTACACAAAACATGCTAAATACAATATATGAGTTGAACATGTAGGAAAATACATTCCAATTTTTTTTTAATATTGACTTTGTAACTACATAAAAAGATAAGACAATAAACCAGGACTGTTTGTCATGGTTTTGAGAATGAGAAAACAGTATTTTATCTATCAATTCATTTTTTAGAAGAATGTAACAAGGTAATAAGGAAATGAAATGTCAGACCTGATTAAAGTCTTTTTAATTGGCTGGTGAACTCAATTTCAATTTTTTCCAGCATTCTTATGTTTGAACATATCATCCTTATTCTTCTAAATCTTGTAAGAAAATAATTGGTTTTGTATGTGTCAATTCTCTAATAGAAATACATTTTACTTAAATTTTTCACAGCAGAAGATTCTAAATGCTTTACTGCAACACTCTTTATCCTAACTGAATGGAACACAAGTGGGCTGGGACTGTAAATTGGCAGTTATAGAGCACTAAACTCTTAGGTGATGAACTGGTGGTTGGAAAATATGGATGTGTTCAGAGAAAGCCATTACTGTTTCCATGCCAAAATCTTATTAAGTGAAATAAAACCTACAGATTTAATCTAAACGCTTATCACCAGTATTGACAAACTGATATATTTACGTTATGATAATACTAATATTATAATATGTGCAATTGGATTGTATTTCCTTAACAGAGACCTCAAGTGATGAAAGAACTCAGTACTTGAGATATCACAGGCAATACAGGTCCTATTCCAAAGTGCACTCTGACTGCTTGCTCATGAGACAGAGCAATTTTGTTTATTTCTTTGGGACCACAACTTTTTCTTATTTCCTTGAGCCCAGAATTCTTTGTAGCCAAGGATTCTACAATACAAGTGAAGGAATTACTATGGTATCATTGCTCATGAGTATAGCTTGAAAAACCAGCTGATTGAACAAGCCACCATTTTTCTTCACTGATAAAAATTAATACAGAGTACATTGTGCTGGTGTACAGAAAGCATTTCAGTTGCATGACTGTAGTAGTATGCCATTGAGCCTGCCAGACCTGGAAGTTGGAGAGAGGGCATGATGTTTGACATTGGGCCACTACTCGGCATATCCCTCTTCCGAGTTACTCATCTTGGCACAGTCTTAAAGCAGGCAGTGAATGATGCTTGTGCTTTTTGTGTTGACCTGGACTGACATTTAGAATGCTGAAGTGAAGCTAAAGATGGATTGCTTTGGATAAAATTCTGAGACCACTTTAAAAAAAAAATTGCTTGATTGTTAATCTGACTTTGGAAATTTAAACTAAAAGGCAGGAAGATTGCCTTATTCTGTCAGACATCTCAGCTACCATCTCTCAACAGAACAAGAGCATTACAACACAGCTCTAAACCTGAGCAGGTTCTCAAACTTAATGCTTAAAAACCCTTGTTTTACTGAATTTTGGGTAGAAATATTAAACATCACTGCAAAATTTATTAATACTGTTCTCTATGCACACAATTCTTATTTTTAAATATCTGAGCCAAAGCTTAGCCTGAATCTGGAAGAGATGAGGTGCAAGAAGAGCTTCTAAAGGCCCACTGGCAGGTTGTGACATCTCTCTGAGATTGATAAAGGGACAGATTCTGATTAAAAATGGGTATACTCTCATCAAGTTTGCAGCTGGTAGCAGAAAGGGCTGCCACTAGTATTCTAGACATATAAAGTAGCTTTGAAAAATAGGGCTGAGGGTCAGGATAGGTTACCAATTGAACACTGGTCAGCAATGTACCCTTGAAATGATGACAGCAAATGTGCTCTAGGTTGTACTAGAAATAAGGTAGACAATGCGTCCAAGGAGGTGATTATTCCTCTCTATTTATCATGTATAAGACCATACTTGGACTAATGTATACAGATGTGGACACTCCAGTATACCAAAGATATTGGCACACCAGAGTAAATCCAGTGGAGGGGCACCAAATTGGTCAGGACTGGGGTGCCTAACATATGAATTGAAGCTGAGAGAACAAGGTTTGTTGAGTCTTCAGAGTAAGCAGGAGGAGAACTATCTTACATGAGAGGTAAAAGACAGGTTGTAATGAGAGAAATCACAGTTAGATATTAGGATAATTTTTTTCTTTTCCATAATGAGTATGGTCAAAGTTTGGAACAGGCTGTAGAATTTGAGAAGCTGTAGACTGTCCATCTACACAATAGTCAAACAGAAAATGCTTGGAGCAACCTTAAAATACATAATTTGGTCCTGCTTTTAGTGGAGAATTAGAATAAATTACTTTTAAAAGTCTCTTTGACTCATTTTTTGCCTCACTCAATCTGCTTATAAACATATGATTGTGACAATGAAAGGAATACTCAGCTATAGCTCTGAGAAACAAAACTCATATGATAGGGCCTATACTGGAGACTGAATGTCACCTTGCTAAACCTGTCATCCAAAATAGTGTTCACAATTGTAGATCTACAAGAGTGATAATGTCTTCAGCTCCTTTAAGCTGGGAAGTCTTCCTGAGATACAGGAATATCAACAGAAACAAGCAAAGGTCTCTGCAATGAAGTCAGTCTGTGAGCCCTTTAACAGAAAAAGTACGTGGTACTGTTGATGTCAAATCACTTTCCAATTCAAAATCAATTAAGGTTGAAGAGATGTTCTGTACTGGTACCAGATTTGTTCAGATCTGTCAGTAAGAGAGCAGAGGCTCAAACAAAGAGCCTTCAACAGCTTCCTTCTTTAAGGGAATAGGAATCTCATCCTGACATCAAAGAGAAAACATTAGTGACCAGTAGGAATATCACCTTCATGAATCCCATATGAGTACCAGTTACTACTTTGCTTCTAACAAGATTTCTACTTTGATTTCTCAAAACACTCATTTCTCATCACTCATTAGTTCACTGGCAACGCTTTCATCTTGTTCACTGTTATTTTACTTTTACTGTTTGCAATTCTTTTGTAAACGTTCCTGCAGGAGTTTTGGGGTTTTTTTTTTCTTATTTTATAGCTTTGCAGAAGCAAATGATCAGCTACAATGTCTTGGGAGTTGGTGTCAGTGTGGCACATTAGATTGGCAGTGCTTAGGCTTTCTCTGTTGTTGAAGAGGTCAGCATCAAAATCAGTAATGCAAACTGTCAGCAGTCACGGTGTCTTCTTCAGTCACAAACTCATGAGGATACAGGGGCCATATTGAGAGCTAGTGATTCATACTAGTTTACCTGGTCACAGTTTGCTGATAATTATTATGGTTGGATCCAAAGAGAATGAGATTGACCTCTTTAGCTTGAGTTAATGCTCAGGGCATGGTAGTCATGGAAGAAGTGACCTTTACACATAGCACCTTTCTAGGACATAATTTTGTCTTGGGCAGAAGACGAGACAGTCTTTGGCTGTTTGGTGGCAGGTCAGCCACGTGTCTAGCTATAGTCATTCCAAAACTATAAAGCTCATAAGAGAGCTGTGACCTATGCAAAACGAAGGGTCGGGGAATACGGTCTTACATTGGCACTCTGGATAAGTGGTATAGCTTCTAATCTGTTTTGCAGTCTCCTGACCAAAATTCCTAACAAAGACATCATAGCTCATGTACAACATGCTACACACCCCATTTTCCCTTTCTATTAACCTTTTTTTTGTGAGCTCAAGTGTACAGAAAAACCGTCTGTCATCATTATGCATGCAGAGAACACAAAGCTGCAAGGGTTGGAAAAGCATACATAAACTCATCCTGAATGAAATTTCATTTTAAGACTGTGGAGATGTCGAGGTCAGAGTACAGAGAGATTAAAAAAAAAAAAAAAAAACCCACAACAAACTTTACTTAGACCAAATGACAAGAAAATTATCAAATTATAGTCTCAGTGCTAAAACAATGCAAATACAAAACTGCCAAAACTCTGGAGTATGAGTAGAGAAGTATTTAGTAAATCTCCTTTTTCCTTTATAGTCAGAAGCTATTTTCTTGTATTTCTGATAGTCTTTGACAAAGTAAAAGAAAAGAAACCAGGATCACAGACCACAAGAATCTCCAGAAGAACCCAAGCCCTATGTTTGTCCCTGTGAATACTATCCACCTAAATAGTACCTCTATACTATGAATTACACACATTAAAGTCTTTTTAGCATGAGACAGTATTGTACATATAGCATCTTATGCTTTTAGCTCATAATCTTTGTAATTACTTCAGGGCAAAACTAAAGTAATAACACATACTTAGCAAGAGTTGTTATTGGAATTTATTACAATTTTTGAGCTAAGGGTGCTTGAAAAAGAGGAAGCAATGAGGTCTAGCAGAATTCAAAACCCAGGAAAAAATGATCTGCTGAACAGCTAGTAGTATAAAAACCAAATACAGAGTAAGTTATAGCTGACCTGAACATAAGAAAAATATATTCACATATATTAGGTCAGAAGTTTAAAATAAAAGGCACATTAGATATAACACTATGCAATAAAACAGGCTGTGATATGACAGTCATTAAGCAAAACAGTTGCACAATAAATAAATACATAACATTCAATAAAAGTGCAGAAAAGGCAGATTGGGTCACCTGGAGTAACAATATCCTCAAAAATTTCTAAATGTAAATGATTGCTTCTTGGACTAACAGAAAAGAGATAATACTTTCCATGTAATCCTCTGTAATACCTCATAGTTGGTGCAAGTAGTAACTATAGTTGACTCACTAAGCAATGATGGCCACAGTCTAATCACATTCAAAATCCTTGGGGGAAGAAATATATGA
The DNA here is from genome assembly GCA_013401255.1 of Urocolius indicus. Classification (NCBI taxonomy): domain Eukaryota; kingdom Metazoa; phylum Chordata; class Aves; order Coliiformes; family Coliidae; genus Urocolius; species Urocolius indicus. Next base: position 76,693 of record WBNH01005759.1, read on the forward strand.
ACATTCAGAGACATGTAACTAAAAATAAAATTTAAAAACTGCAAAAATCACATTCAACTTAAAACAAAATCCTGGAAAGTATGGAAGCATGAGCACTCCTGAGTACAAAACAGTCTCATTTATCAAGTACAAAAAAAAAAGTTTGGAGGCATATCACAGAGGAGTAGTTCAGCATCTTCCATGGCATTGGGAAAACGGTGATAGAGATGAAATGGGAGTAAGCTGAATCCCTAAATTCTGTCTACAGGACAATCCCTATATTTAAAATAAAAATTAAGAAGTTGTTTTGATTATAATAAATTCATAAACTTTAAAGAAAAAGCTTTACTAGGATATGATACAATTTCCATCAAGCTTTTTGATTTAAAATTTCAGTGTTTTTTTTTTCTAGTATGAGAGCTGTGGAATTTGGTAACTCTGTGCTTTCCCAGGAATGAACCAAATTCTTTTAATACATTTCTGTTAACTTTTCTCATCACTTCTAATTCAGCAATATAATAATTCATATTGTGATATTTTTTTTCTTGCTTATGACAAACACAAGTAACCTTCTGAGCATTTGCTAGAGTCTTTTTGCTGTATAGCATTTCAAAATAAGTAAAGCACAGAAGTTATGGTTTGAAATTTGTTTTAATGCTTGACATATCTTAGCAGACAAAACTCACAGGTTATAATGGAGTGTGGTTATTTATATTTCTGAACTTACTGCAAGATAATCTGGGCCATCTTTATTGTAGACAAACAAAAGCAATCCATTCAGTTGGTCTGTTCTAAATTCAAATGAGATCTCAAATTCCAGTCCACCACTGAAAATATCTGAATGCAGTTCCAGAAAGCCTTGAAAGAAAGTGAATACATGCATAAATTGAATAAAATGCATAAATAAATAGTCTCAAGAAACTTGTTGATCTTGTATGGCAAAAAACCCAATCAATGTCCTAAATTTCTCTACCTGATATTTTTTGTCACATTTTTTTAGGCATTGGTGTCTCTTCAAAAGTGAAAAGTCACCTTTTACATGCATATCAACTCTGCATATAGTTACAACAACAGCATCTGTCAGTGCAATTCCTCTTCTACGTGGCAGTCTTCTGTAAACCCAGAAACCAACATCTAAACCATTCAAAAATAACCCTATATAACTATAAAAATATTTGAAAACCAGTTCATTGCAATATTTATGATATTACCACCTTTTATATCTCAAGAGCATGTTGGGCTAGTGCAATAGTAGAGCAATATACCTTTGCCAAGAAAATGTGCTCCTTTGGAGAGGACAATGGGGCATCCTTCCCAAATATGATAGGCATTGTTTTGCTCTTCAGCATTCTGCCAGTTCAAATACTCCCATTTTTCCAATGGAGTGTGCATTTTTTTAAAAAATATGTCACTAAGACATCCCACAAATCCCTTCTGGAGTATCATCTTCATCCCTGCATAAATGGAAATTCATTTAAGAAAAGCATCTGCACCTAAACAAATGGATTAATTCATAGGTTTTGTACACACTCATCCCATAGTATATGTGCACGTGTATATTAATCCATCAGTTACTTCATCAATCTAGTCTCTAAACTACAATCAGATTTCTGAATCTGTCTAGTCTATCAAATCAATATCTAATAAAATATCAAATCAAATATCAAAGCTGTTGATAGTAGGTATTGTTCTGTAGCTGGAGAATGTTAAACTTCGTGAGATTTTGCATACTAATGCCTTCAAATCAACAGCATAAATCTACTCCATAGAGATTTCAACAAAATTTTCAGGTTTATCTTCTTTAAACTAAACATGAATTGTGAAGAAGGCCACGTATCTGCTGAACAGGAAGAAACTATGTTGCAAAACCTTAGGCAGATAAATACACTTCTACTAGAGTTCCATCAGTTTTTCTTTTCTGGCTTGGATTAAAAAAAATAGCAATTCATGGCTACTATCTCTTTTTCTTTAGCACAGACAAATACATATAGTAGGTTTTAAAGATGGCCTTTTCTTAAATAGTATTTATAGTCAATCTCATTTTGATTACTTAGTTGAGGTTTTTGACCATTGCATCCTGGATTACTTTATGACTTTATGATCAAAGTTTTAGAACACCACATGCATGTATTCCTCTATTTTATAAACTGAAATAAAGGAGGATAGAGAAAGTCATACTCTGGTGTACCTCACATCAAGTCATCAACTAGATTTCACATCCTTATAAATCATGGAAACACAAACTTCAACAATCTAGCTTTCAGATTTATATGAAAAAAAGCAAAAGCAAAAGAAAGCACAAGCCTAGCTATTAATCCGCTGAGAACCAATGATTGTGTGCTGGTTTTGTACACAGTTACCTCTCTTTTTTTTGCTGGTGGAATGGCATATAGACCAAGTATATATATGAAGATGTATGTTTATTGATTCTGTGGAAGCCATCTACAATTCAACATAAATACAGCTATAGAATACAGACATATGTATACACTAAGTCCAATGCAACAATCCTTGAAAGATCTAAACTTACAACAAAAAAGCTAGTGTGTTCTAACCTTGCATTCCAGTAGCATGCATAACCCTATGCTTAAGATAATTAAAACCATTTGTATGTGTATTTTGGAAAAAAAACAACTTGTGAATCTAGAATATAAAACGTATCTGTAAGTTTCTAATACATACCATCTTGCTTCCAGGTGTAGAGCTCTGTGTGTAAAATTCCTTACGATATACACAGATCACATATACTGCTTTACTGCTGATGAAATCAGCTATATGGATATTTTAAGCTATCCCAAAAGACAAAATTCAAGAAACTGTACAGACTTATTTAAAAAAAAAAAAAGTAAATAATTACACAAATTAAGTTACTGTCCTCCTGTTCCTGGCAGTGTCAATACAGCCTACAGTACTCCAAAAGCAGTAATGCCAGTGCCACTGTATAGGATTTGTCATATTACACAGACCACAATCAGACTTACCTACATCCTTTCTTACAATAGTGTAACCCTGTGGAAGTCCTCCAACAAAAACTCCTGTGTTCTCCCCAATAATGGTACTGCCACTAGTTGCAGAGGAAGAACCTGATCAAAATAGATCATTATTTTTGTGTTCAATGTTTTCAATGGATTTTCAGCTCAATAACAGAATATAGGTATTTGAGAAAAAGAGGCTAATGTAACAATATCCTAATACATCCTCAAAATATTTAGCAACTCTGTTTTACAAAGGAATATTAACACAATCAGAGATGTACAAAGACAACCCCCCAATACTTAATATTAAATTAAAAAATATAAACAGTGGACAGGTACTTCAGATACATGGACAAAAGAGTAGTTTTTCAGAAAATTAAGTGCTTTTTTTGTTGTATGGATGAAGACAGTTAGTAGAAAACTAAGCAAATGAGCAAAACCCTGAGTAATACCCAAATAATAAAGCAAAATGGAACGGAATCGTTTACCTGTGTACTGTCCATCCACTGTGATGTTTCCCAGTGCTTGAATTCTTGTAGCTACTATTTGGTGCCAATTGTTATCATTATACACTTTTCCACCATCATTAGATGGAGTGACTGCTACCGCGGATCCCTTTGTATTAAGAGAAGAATCTGATTTAGAATATTATGAATATTAGATACCTCATTCTTTATAACACACTCTGGTATATAACACCTAAAAATAAAGACACAAGTCCTCTGTTTAACTTTTCAGAACTCTGAATTACGCTTAGGACTGATTTCCCTTCTAAGCTCCCTGGTATTGACAAGTTGAAATTATTGAGGGTCACGTAACTCTTTATTTATTTATTTATTTATTTATTTATTTTTAATTAAGTCTCTATGTAACTACTTCACATATTGCTGTGGTTGTAAAGTTTGATGGCCAGGACTCAACATATCATACACAGAAATCCATAGGATTGTTGACTGGAGCACCTGTGTACAGGAAGGGACCACAAAAAAGAGGCTTATTTGTAGGACAGTATGAAGAATCATGCTTGTCTCTTTTAACATGGTATCAAAAGGACTTGAATTTTTAGGTGAGTGTAATACATTGATGGAGGGAAAGGTCACACCAAGAGATTCAGGATAAAAATACTTAAGGTAGTTATTGAAGATGTTTTTATTATATAAGGGATGCTTATAAAAATGTTTTTAAATTTAACTAGAATTTTGACCTGTTTTTATTAAAATAAAAAGTATTTTTATATAAGAGGATGAATTTAGAGACATCCATGACAAAATGCAGAGAAATCTTTTCTGAATTGCTGAGTAAAAGAAATATAACAGATGTGGTTGCCAAATCATATCTCAAGACAACCAAAATAAATATCACATAAACTCATTATATGATGCAATAAAAATTTCTACATAGCAGGCAACTACTGAAAGGAAAAATATTATTTCTTTGCATAGATACTACATAATGTTAAAGAACCACAACCTCTACAGTTACTTAAGACAGGCTTCAAAAAGAACAATTTAAAAAAATATGTAAAGCAGAAGGTTCCTTATAATATGGTGGTCTAGCTTGTTAGTTTGCAGTGACAACCAAGATAGCTGAGAGCTATTTTTTTCCAGATCTTCTAGTATCCTTTCTGGCTGAAGGACCTTAGGTATGCATATGAAGAATATCTGTTGATGAAAGCAACAACCTATTGTGATTAATACAAAAAAATTCCAGTTAAAATTTAGTGTTCTGCCTTTAGTGATGTGCACCTATTAGAAACTGTGTGTCAGCATACAGGTTTATAGGAACAGTATATAATTTACAGTACCTTTTGAATTGGGGACTGTCACTGTGTATCCTACATATGAAAATATGTATGATGTGTACATATTTTAAAAAATAATTTCCCATGAATATTTACAACATGTTTCCTACTCCATCCAACCAACATGTGGGTACTGAGGTAGTTTGTATGACAGTCTTCTGACCCGTGGTAACAATACAAAGCTATATATCCTTACATACTAACGTGCACTTTTTCATATACTATTTTTTATTGTCTTCTCGCCTATTTCAACATTTTAATATTTTACAAACACACATTTCATTATCGTAGTTCAATAATTAAAACCAGAACTGGTGTCATGCCCAATTAATGTGCCCTGGTAGCATGCCCATTAGTTTTTCCATTAGTGAATTCAACAATACTAATGGGATTACTAGCATGGGATGCTAATTGGGCGTGACATAAGAAACTGGCTTACTTCTTAGCATACCCTTGCTAATGATGAAATTAATGAGCATTTTATTAAATGCTGTCTCATCAAAGTGTACTTAGTTAGCGTTAAAATTGTTACAAACGATGCTGCATTCTAAAGATCAGGTGCCTGAATAAGTGGTTCTTCTTATTATGTTTGGCAACAATCTAGACCATTAACAGTTTTATACATCAGAAACCACATTTTTTCTAACCAGTTCAATCTGGGACCACATAACCATATGTGCTAACCTGTGCTTAATTTCAGAGGGGAAAAAAAAAAAGAAGAAAGAAAAAAAGACAGTGTTCAGAGTTCAGCATGCACTGCATTGGAGGCCTCTGTATGACATTTTATCCAGAACTACTTGAGTGACTCTGTGATCACATTCCAATATCCTGTTGTGAAAGGTTTGTTATACATTTTGGATATCACACACAGGGAACCAATTCTGGATTAGTTTGCTGACCCAAACAATGTCTTAATTTCTAGTAGCTCTCAGTAATAGCTGAGTAAATGTCAATCACTGTGGCTTTTCATGTTGATATTGTTTAAGTGCCAAAGTCTGGATGTAGCTACACATCTTCCAGTCAAGTTTTTCCAATGACCAAACTCCTACCATTAATAAGGTGAACAAGTACTGAAGTTTTGGCTACGCCAAGCAGCAAGGTACATTTGAGACTCACAGTAAGGTATTCTCCAATTTCCATTTTTTGGGGGGAGTAGTAGGTCACCCTCAGACTGTGCCTACCACTTCAGCCTCTGCATGAACCACAAATAACAAGAAAACTTATATTTTTCCATTTTTCTATAATGGGTAGTAAATGAGTCATCTTTTAAAATGGAAGAGCTGGACTGACTTCCCTCCATATTGTGAGAACACTCTGAAATAGTTTAATCTCAGACTGTCCTAATCACTAAGGAAATTTCTATTGTTAGTGATTTCACTTCCTATAAAACAGTCAGTGCTTCTTAGGGAAAAAGAGAGAATAAATGACCTGTAGACATCTAAAGATAACCATAAATTTAGCTAGAGTTGAATGTTTAATTTAGGGGTGGATGTAAAAGCATTATGATAAGAAGAAACTCCACAGACAGCTGAAGGTTTGCAGGCCCACTGAATCTGGAAGAAGGTCTATGGAAGAATTTGATTATATAAATAAGACTGATGAAGACGTGCTAACAAAGAAACCTCATGCTTGCTGGATCATGAGTAGAAATCTGAAAAGAATGACAGTAAAACAATAAGCAAGAAAAAAAAGAGCAGCTAGACAACGCAAGAAAGAAACAAGAAAGATGGTCAGAAAAGAGCTAGATGAATGGTAGCATACATAAAGTTGAGACAAGTACAAGTGGACAGGAAGAAAAGGGTTTGAAATTAACAGAGAAAGAAGAAGTTAGACTGCTGAAGGCTCTCCTCTAAGAAGACTTGGCAGAGCTATCCCCAGAGCAGATACAACACAGAAAATGAGCTGCTGATTATGAGCAAAGATACATACCGGAATCCTGAAAGGAGCTAAGGGTAAAAAAAATTAACCTGCAACAGGACACAGCTGGAAGGGAGCACAGAATATTACACCATGCTGCTTTAGATAAAAAGTGGCAGAGACACAATGGTCACCAAGAAGAATTTTTGGCAATTTTGAGAGAAGAGCACAAAAGCAGGGCTACAAATGCTTATCATACATGATACCTGATGTTATGGGCTAGGAATGGCAAATAATCCTTGAATCATAGAATGGTAGGGGTTGGGAGGCACCTTTAGAGATCATCTAGTCCAACTCCCCTGCAGAAGCAGGTTCAACTAGATCAGGTCGCATACGAACATGTACAGGCGGGTCTTGAAAAAAATCAGAGAGTCAAACTATGTAGAAAACAGGAACAAAGGTAAAGATAGTAAGGTAGCATAGCATATTAAGGATATAGATATGTGAAAATTTTTGATAACTGAATGTCACGGGTAAAAGTTTTCCCAAAAGAATATTAAAAGAAACATAATGAAGCAGGCCACAATAGCCTACTTCTGAATTTGAGAATACACAGAAATCTCTTCCATATTGTTCATGAGAAAATGGAAAGCATTAGCTTTCAAGATAATAAATCAAATGTTGAGACCTACACTATTCCTGTATGCCTTGAACAACAGATTTTTTTTTTTAGTCACCAAACCAGCAATAGAGGCTATTTCTTACTTTATAAGAGGTGGAAATAATCAGCATGACAGAGTTGTTTGATTCAATGAAATAGAAAAATAAAGATATATTCATAAAAAGTAATTTGTTAAAGTTCAAGAGATTAGCTATTGAAAATATCAGCTGAACTGAGAAACTCTATGGACTGAATATGGATGACATCGTCACTTTTTCCAGGTAAAACACAAGGAAAATAAGAAAAAGGGGAGGAATGAGAGAAAAGTCCCAAACCAGCCACTCTCCCACCTGTTCCCCCTTCCTTCCCATTCCCAAATATCATGGATCCAAACAAATACATCATCTAAGAAACAAGTCCAATCTATCTGAAGTCCTACTTCAGAAGGAGCAAATCTGCAAGGAGGGCTAAGAGTACTATTTGAAACACTAAAATGCCAGTTGAAAGACAATCACTCCTATTAAAACAAAAGCAAGCATCTGTAATGGGGATGGTGCTGCAGTGCAGACCTGGCAAAGAGTTCTCAGACTTTCCCTGGCTCTTGGGTTCAGACCCACCTCAGGTCTGGCTGGGCCAATCTGGCGCTTCTGCCATCGTTATTTAAGGATGGGAATTTGAAGAGGTAGGAAGTGTAGGAGCGGTGCAAGATGGAGGCGATCACGTAGACCCCACAGTCAGAGAAGGAGGAAGGAAGGAGAAGCAACAGACCAGAGACCCTTCTTCAACCTGTGGTGAAAACACAGTAACCCCTGCAACTCATGGAGAGCAATGGCAGGACAGAGAGCCACCAGCAGCTCTGGGTGAGTGTGCCCAGACAGGCAGGAGACTGTATGAGAAGGTGTCCGTGGTGTAGGCTATGCTGGAGAGCCTCTGGGCCCCAGAGACCAACACAGGAGGTGGAAAGAAGCTGCAGCCCTCAGGATGAAAACACATTGGAGTGGCCCATGCAGGGCTGCTGTGTGTGTGAGGTACCCCACGGACACGGACACGCAGGGAGGACAGGTGCGGAGCCCACTTGCCCTGAGGAAAGACAAATGGCAGAAGCCATCAGGAACAGACTGATTGAAAGCCCCATTCCCTGCCCCCCTGAGCTGTTCAGTGGGGGAGGACAAAAAGACACCAGGATCAGGGCTTTGAGCCAGGCAAGAGGGAAGGGGTAGGGAGAAAGTGGTCTTAAAGGGCTAGTTGTGCTCTGCATCACTGTACCACTCTGTGCTGTTTTCTGTTGGTTATGTTTTAGGGTTTTACGGTTAATATTTCAGTTGTTGGTGGATTAAATTATTTCCTGTTTTCTTCTGCAAGCCAAGTAGCTTTGTCTGCTTTGTCCAGAACCATAAGTGGCAATTAAGCCCTCACTGCCCTTTGGCAATTCTCAGCTCTGTGGTAATTGAGTCTAACAGTGGTCTTTTGTCCCTGGATAGGCCTAAACCCAAACAACAACAACAAATGAAACTATTACACCTAGAAAGACCTTTCGAAGGAAATAAAAATTCCTTTTCATTTAAATTAAGGTCTAAGCATAAGAAAGATAAAACAGAACTAGTATACATTAACACATGTATGAATGCAACATAAACAACATTAAGCATGGTCCCAAAAGGTAAAGTACACACTGATTCAGTTTGCAACAGGGAATAGAAGATAATGTCTGTGTATAAATGCAGGAAGTTTGTATCTTGGGGCTAGAAGCAGATTTAATATTTCCTGGCACAGGGACTGCATACACACTAGCTTCTGTACAGCACCATGCCTGCTCTACAGATTCTCCAAAGCTGAAGAGGAGCTTCACTGCTTCACAAAACCTTGGTGTGGTCAATGGAGTACCAGTGACTGGACCATGGCAGGGCTCAGGAAGCAAAGATTAACCACGGGTAGTCCAATCTTTAAATCCCCACTGTTTTGAACTATCCCTAGAGTAGTGGATCCAATGCCTATCACATAATTAGCCACTGAACTTTGATGGAAGATATGGCTGATACAGGCACTAGACCTTCCAGCAACACAGAGACAGCAGTAACCTTACAAAAAGAATGCACATTCAGTACTATATCCTTTCAATATCAGTAGAAAATTTCATAATTATTTACAGTTTTGTGCATATTTCTGAAATATATATGAGTCTGTAATGCTTTGTTATTCCACAAGGAGATCCAATTTTGGGCCACAAAGCAAACAGAAAATACCCAAACAGAAATTCAAAGAACAAGGTCTTAGTTTTAAATTTGTGGAATTTAGTTGATAGCATTTCTCTAGTTAATTATGGTTTTGGTATGGTCATTACAACTAGAAGTGAGAGACTACCTGCACCATATTAAAGGCAATATCCTGATGTAGGTAGGAAAAGACAAAGCCTCAAGATTGGAGCTTTAAAAGTAACTGAATAAAAATATATAACTTCTATTTGCTAATCCAAAAGCTAGTTTTCCCCATCTTTGAAATCGTGGCAATTTAAGCTGTAGTGGTGTTTGCTGGTACTGATAAAAAAAATAACCATAAAAATGCAAAAATAAAGTTGTCAAATGTGGCAAACATAAAAGCAAATTATCAAAGTTACAATGTTTCAGTGTTTGTCTCTACAAAATCTTCAGTTACCGAATGCTTCTGAGAAGCATTAGCTTTTATCAATTAAATTTTTAAAAGTATATGAATACTTAAATAAATAATAGGCTACTTTTACAGGATCCTGTCTTTTGTGGTACCTGTGGATCAAAAAGAAAGTAAGGACGTCCACTTCTCAGCTGAAGTGCAATGTATTCCTCCTGATTTCCAGGTGATGCGGAGAAAAAAATCAAACCGTCAGGTTCCTGGGTTTTAAATTTCACTTTAATACCTGTTTAGAAAAAATAAGTATACAGTTAATGCCAGAAGTGGTCTTTACACATTCTAACAAGAAGTTGTTTTAAAACAGCAGTAAAATGGTAAATCAAAATAATGGAAGTTTTGGTCACTTAAAACCCTTGCTAGCCGTTGGAGGAAAAATTTTACTAATTTACACCGAGTCAGCCCTAGAGAGAAAGTTCAGTGACCTCAGAGCCCATACCCACCTGTAAAAAAAAAAAAAAAAAAATATATATATATGTGTGTAAGGAATCATGACATATGCTGTTTAGTACATTCTTAAGAAGATATGATCCAGATATTAGTGTACTATTATAATAGCTGACATTTTACATGTGGATTTTCACTTGTCAATATGTTTATTTGTGAAGCAGGAATGAAGTTTATGCATTAAAGGATTTCTGTGAATAACTGCATTATTGTGGTTCCAAAAGACAGATATATGTTATTATAAAAGATTAGATATATAAATATATCTAAATGCACAAATAATATCTGAAAAACAACAAGTTTTAACAAAAACTGGAAATATCCCAAGGAATAATGGACGAACTAAACTTATTTAAGAACTTTCCAGATCATAATCAATAGTTGTCCTTTTGGCTTCTGATAAAGTATCATCTCAGCACATTAAAATGTCATTCAAATGACATACAGGGGGAAAAAAGTAGGTTTTTTTACATTACTTTTTACCACAAATAAAAAATGAAAACAAGTTCATTAAGCTAAGCAAGCTTGTAAATATTGGAATATTGTTGTCCAGTGTACAAATTTACTCAGTAACTAAGAACACACTAATGAAACAATAAATTCTGTATCCAGTTTCAAGAAGTATAATTATTCATTAAAAAGTATTGGATAACCACCAATCTTTTATTACTGTCATGTATTTCTTTTAAGATATCTCCTAGAACATCACAGAACAGAAACAAGTAAGAAAATTACAAAACCATATGCCCAATTTGGCCCACCTTTTCTAAGGTACAAATCCAGATATTGCAAGCCAAGTGTATGGTGGAGCCATAACTTTACTGTGGTAATATTTTTGCAAAGGGAAATTAAAAGGCAGCAGTAGTTACATCTGCCTGTACTATACACTTCCACAACATTTCAGGGTAAGTTATTGGGTTTTACTCAACTCCATCAAACTGTTCAGTCTTTTCAAATGCATTTTCACTATTTCAGTCAGAAAGCAGTGAGCAACAAAGGTTTTTCTTGAAGATGGCATCTGTGTTTAAAAAAATATAATTCTGATGCATATTCACACTAGATCACACTTGTTAATAGCCTATACTTATATTAAAAATCCTTTGACTCCATTTCCTAACCATATAAATATTTCCATGTAAGTCGCACGCACTCACAGATATGAAATGTATTCTCTAGGCAATGAAAATCATTCATACTGTTAAAATACCTGCAAAAAGCAGAAGTAACATAAGTAATGCACAGAAAGTAAAAAAAAAAAAAAAAAAAAACCTCAACAGTGTCCATACTTAAGGAAAAGTACAATTTTGCCTGGCTCAGAAATAATCACTATTGCTGTACTTTGAGGTTCCAGGTATTCCCAGCTGCAGTATTTGTTGGAGAGGATGAGACTGATGGCCTCTAATCCCAGCAATGGAGAGCACAGTTAATTTAACAAACGGACACTATTTTTATTGAGCTGCCAAAAGATATTTCTGAAGACCAGAGGATCCATCCTCATACCTAATTCAGAAGGATAAATACAAACAAAATAATTGAGTTTCTACCAAAAAAAATCATTATATAATTTTGTGTTAAAAAATAGAAATTAAATGGCACATAAAGGTAATACTGTAGTAATTCCAAAAATTTTCAAATGTTATAGAGGAGCTTGCTTTCTTCTTTGGATATTGAAGTCTCTTACAAAACTTAATTCCTTCCCGTAGAGCTGCCATAGCTCCATATAAAGTATCGTTGAGTCAGGACCACAATTTTCAGTCATAGCACACAGAGCAAAGTCTTCTACATGTTACATATTACATAATTTGGAAGGGCACCCTTTAAACTCAAGTATCTTTTGAGCTTTGGAGATAAGGAAAGTTGTATAAGCTTGCCTTAAGTACTTTGACCAAACTGGGAAGATGGGCGATTCACCAGAAGGTTATGCTGTCATTCAGCAGGATCTCGACCAGCTTGAGAGTTGGGCAAGTGCAAGTGTAGAGTCCTGCATCTGGGAAGGAACAACCCCATGCACCAGCGCAGGCTGGGGTTGCTGCTGAAGAGCAGCTCTGCAGAGAGAGACTTAGGAGTCCGGGTTCATAATAAACTAACCATGAGCCAGCAATGTGCCCTTGTGGCCAAGAAGGCCAATGGCATCCTGGGATGCATCAAGAAGAGTGTGGCCAGCAGGTTGAGGGAGGTTCTCCTTCCCGTCTACTTTGCCATGGTGAGGCCTCATCTGGAGTACTGTGTCTGGTTCTGGGCTCCTCAGCTTGAGAGGGACAAGGAACTTCTGGAGAGAGTCCACTGCAGGGTCACCAGGACAATCAGGGGACTGGAGCATACTCCTTATGAGGAAAGGCTGCAGGAACTGGGGCTGTTTAGTCTAGAAAAGAGATGACTGAGCGGGGATCTCATTAATATTTACCAGTATATAAATGGTGGATGATAGGAGGTTGGGGCATCCCTTTTTCTATGGTATCTAGCAACAGGACAAGGGGTAATGGGATAAAGCTGGAACACAAAAAGTTACATTTAAACATAAGAAAAAACTATTTCATTGTGAGGGTGAGGGAGCCCTGGCACAGGCTGCCCAGGGAGGGTATGGAGTCTCCTTCCTTGGAGGTCTTCAAAACCTGTCTGGACACGTTCCCATGCAACTTGATCTAGGTGGAGCTGCTTCTGCAGGGGGTTTGGACTAGATGATCTCTAAAAGTCCCTTCCAACCCCTACCATTCTATGATTCTACCTTCATACCTCACAGTGTTCCATTCCAATTCTTACCATTGTGTGATTCTGTGCAATATTAACATTTATTTGTATTTATTGAATATATATCTTGAATTGTAACTCAAGAATTCACATAATGGTTCTGTTTATGTGACAAATGATTTTTCCCCAGTGAGGTTTTTTAATTTCTGGGGTAAATTATTCTGCAGTATTAAAAATTAAACATTAGTGTATATCCTTCAAATAAAGTATTTAATTCCATGTCCAGTTACAGCTGCAATTAGAGAAGCTGTCAGAATTCCTTCAGGTACAAATATCTTCAGTTTCTGTAATTGAATTTCTTAGATTGTAACAGCATTGTACAAAACATAATGCAAGCACTGTAAACATTGATCATAAAAGATCAAAAAAAAAGAATACACAATAATAAAAGGACAAGTAAAATAAACTACTACTATTATTATTATTAATGTTCTAAAGTATCCCAAAATCTATCAGGGGAGACTAACCTTCTGTCAGGATCTACGTAGTTCCAATTTATGCAGTAGTGGATTGTGATTAATTTTTTATCCTAGTTTCAAAGATGGCATATGCAGGTTAGTAGCGGAATGAGGATGTGAGTGACCAATGTGAGCACTTTAAAGCCATTTAACTGAGAAGCATGCTAACCTGTGAGTACATACCTTTCAAACTTCCTTTCTGTAAGAGGCTGATATTAAAACTGAAAAGTTATACTATTGCTATAATGTCAGATGAGTCAGAACCCAGATGCATAAAACACATATGAAGCTATTTTTATACTACCTCGTTGTCATATAAGTTTGGCAAGTCCAAGAACTTCAGCACATTTCAGATTCAGACTCAGATTCACACCTGGTTGCAAATTCTTCCAGCACAATTCAATATGGCTTACAAGACATGCATAAAAAAATATTTAACAGAAAAGAATGTGCTCTTAAGGGATTGGCTATGGTTTTTGCTTAAAGCAAGTTTACAGTTATCTGGGATTGTTCTGAGGTCGTCGGTAGTCGGGAGAAAATATTAATAAATTAGAGTAGATCTCAGATTAGCATAACATATGGTAATAATTTATACTTATTACAGCAATTAAATTCACTTCTGACTAACGCTAAACATTTTTTTCTTGCAAAATAAAAAGTTTAAAATAAGTTTCGTTTGTCCAAGAAACTAATCACCCAAACTAAAGAGGTTTTGCACCCCTTCAGTATGATAAACATTAAGCATTTCAGACTATGTACAAATGTTTTTGTCTAATCAAAGTAAAGTTTCCCACAGAAATTGTTGTGGGTTTTTTTAGCTGGGGAATGGATAGATGGGGAGTAAAATTCTGAGTTACTATACTTTAGCTGTTATTTTCTGAGAGTATGATTTTGCACGCTACATATCACCACAACAGCTAAAACATATTTGAATTTTTTTTAATAAGAAAAATGCACCTTTCAACGTATGAAAGACAACTTCACCAAACTGGATTAGTATTTAAAGTAGTTTCACATAATGGACAGTGTAATTACGGGAAAAGAAGGAACTCAGAAATCATTTTTCTGGACATACTCAAAGATCCTCATGAATACAAGGAGTTCTTCACACTGTGTAAGTTTCTGTAGCTTTCTGGATTTTGCTGAAAGAATTAGCTGAAAAGTATTCTCCATAAATCTATCCAACATCTTGTGTTCTTTTTGGTACAGGAATAGGCTCCATTTTTTTGTTACCATATTGCGTTTGAAAATATTTTTGAAGCTCATCACAAACATTACACTGAGTTAGTTATCCCACTGATGAAGTAAATGCTGTTCATTTTTAAGTTGCTTTAGTTTTTAAGTAGAAATTTAAACTATATGCTTACAAGTTATATATGGATATATGTCCATATACATATGTAAACACATATATATTTGTACACATAAACACACAAAAAAATTGCCCCAAACTATTTCCAAACTTGAGCGTTCAACTGTAGGTTGACAGTCTCTTTTCTTTTGTGATGATAGCAAAAGCAGAAGTTAAAAATCCATTGTTTTGAAAAAGTCTAACTTTATTTAGAGTAATATAATTCAAAGACTTTTTTTTAATATATTCTTAACTGAAACTGCCAGAAAGCTACGTCAAACTAAAAGTCTGAACAAGGATAAACACAGAACATGATGAGTGAACAAAGGGGGGAAACATGTAAAAACTCTTGTGGAAATCAACTATCAGGTAAAACTCAAATTTTCTTGATGAGAACTGAGTATTTCTTTTACACTAAAATGACTAATTTGATACCTGCTTTTTCTTATTTTGCTTGCTACCCCATTATACCCACTACTGGTAAAACAAACAGGACATTTTAGCTTTAATCTTCTTACTACATAACCCAAATAACTTCAGTCATGTTTGCATTAATGCTGCATTAATCATGTTGTTGAGTATTAATGAGTTTTCAGGCTATGCTAATTACTGTCATAGATTCTGCAGCAGCCCATTAAATATACAAATTACAGAATTAAAGAGCCAGAGCTCTTCATGATTAATCTTTAAATGGAGAAAAACTAATGATGTCTGTACAAAGTTTCTCTCCACTTTTGGCTGACTGAGCCCAATGAACAATCAATTAGAGAATTTGAAGAATAAGAATATTGCACACACTATAAGATTTGTTATACTGTTATTCTATGCAGGAAACATACATTTATAAGTTTCTATCAAATGGACTCCCGTAACATATTCCAGTCTTTAAGGTTTCCTGAAGTGTTGCACAGGGGTAAAAGCTATAGGATATTCCAATTCATTATTGCATACTCATAGGACGCTGCTGGTTCCATATGAATATAGTAAATCAATCTTCTCCTTTTAGCAAGGACACCAGTCCTGCTACTCCCTAGGAAGAAAGATTTACAGCAAACCTTGGTGAAAAGAAAGCTAAGATAACTTTAAAGTCACTTGATAAGATTTGATATATTAGTAGCACTTTATCCCCTCACTTAGAGAGTGATGTTTTTTCAGGATAGTGTAATACCTAGTGGTTAAATCAAGAGATTCAAAATTAGGAGACCTTGAGTCTGTGCTCTGCCAATAACTGAAGTATGTCAGTCAAGGGCCATCATTTAAACCCCATGACTCCAAATTCCTTCCCAAAGAATGGCGGCCAATATCGCTTGTGTAAAGATCTGTAATATTTGAAAAATACAGTACTAATTTTTTCCCATAGCCTTTATATATTTATATATATATATACACACACACACATATATATAAAATCACCAAAATTCCCATGTGTATTCAGAAAAATTACCCAGACAGTAGGTATTTACTGACATATGAGAAACATTAACATACTGAAAAAAGTGTATTAGTTTAAGCCTTCTCCAAATACCACCATAAAGGCCAGATTCTCAGACTGTGTTAATATTATTCTGCAAATCAACAATAGCAGCTTAAAATTAACTGGGCCATTCCAGACTTGTCCAAACTGTTCTTTATGCCATTAAAAATAAATAAACCATACTTTATACATTAAATATTTTCTATTTATACAAAGCAGTTCATTAAATAAAAAATTGCTCAGAGTAAGATTGATCATGGCATGAAAATATTCTTAGATGAAGTTAAAGTGAAAGAGACTGGGTTGCTCTACTTGATACACAAGAAGACATAATACAAGCATATGAGATTGTACAGGAAAATCAGATGTAGGAAGCTTCCCAATATATTCAACACACAAACAAGACAAGATTCAAGGAAAGTAAAAAGGAAGAAGTTGAAAGCAAAGATTTCATTCAAATGTGGCCTCTATTAAATAATACCTGTAATCTCTATTTTTATTTCTTTTTCTATATATAGACTGGAATTAAGTTCAATAGGCCCTCATTTTGTCAGAAAAGTAAGAAAATTCTAGGAGTAAGAATCCTTTATGAGAAATTCCATTAATTCAGAATTTAAAGCATGGAAATAGAAGCAAGCATTCATCTCCATTTCAGGATACATTCTTTAGAGAAAGGATTGTATTCTGTTACCCGTTTGTGAACTAGTGCATAAAAAAGGTCATCTTATGCAACAAGGGTAAAGTGGGAGAGGATTTGAGGTGTTAACGCAATGCAAATCATAATTACTAGAAATATGATGACAAGAAGAATCACTTCAAAGATTTACAACAGTGCAATCTATAAAAGGTCAGCATCACAGTGAAATCAGAAACGAGCTGGAGGTCAGTAGTTGTAAATAGAACTTCAATTATAAGCCTTTAGTTAGTATTTCCAGCAGTAGTACAAATTTAACACTGCAGGGAGAGTAATTTAACTCATCAAGGAAAAAGTGTATGACTTGAATGGAGTAAAATGCAAATACGTGAAAATTCAGGTCAGTGTAATGATCTGAAACACAGCAAATTTAGACAACAGTACACTAGAATGCCCAGCACACAAAAACTGGAAGCACAATAAGGTGGAAATCCAGTAGCAAGCGAAGAAGATTATTGATTAGACAATATACGCACGGAACAGGAGAATAACTAAAATAAACTAATGAGTGTCTTGAGGAATACTACAGGACGAAAATGGAAATGTAACAAAGAGGGAGGAAAAAAGACTCTTTCAGACAGAAATACAACACCATAGAGTGGATACTCAGCAAAAAATGTAGTTTCAAGTTACAAACTCAGCAACAAATGCCACTCACAGTAGAACTGCAAAGTTAACAACATATAGAAGTTAATCCAGAGTTTTAAGGTGGCATAACAACACAAATTAATCCAGAGTTTTAAGGTAGAGCAATAAACTGTACTAAAACTGTCAAATTAGGAACTGAAAATTATGTACAATGTTTTCATCTTAGAAATACTTGTGGCAGTATTTCCCCTGACAGTTATTGACATAGCGACATTTTCTAGAGGAAGACTAAAACTGTTTTTATTTACAGGAACTAAGTCCACAAAAGGATTTCAATGGAATGCTGAGGTACAAGTTTTGTATATAGACGGCAAACTCCATTTTCTCATATTTACAGGCGAACGTGCTAGATATACCATGCCACACTTGCTGACAGTGAACAATTACTTCCTCAACCTCCATCAGGGTAGGAAATTGTTCAGGTTCACTCATTGCCTTCTAAGATATTTGCCACCTAATTGAACCACACCATGAAAGTGCAGCAGGTCCTGCTTTGAAAGAGTTAATAATATTTCCATGTCATCTTATTCTGTTATCCATATGCCTTTGTATTTTGGAACTGCACACTCTGTAAATTAAGTGTTTTATGGGGTTTAGGACAAAATGTTCATTGAAAGCATATTCAAACACATTTCAGCACTTCATAGATTAGTTTCCTTAAAATAGGATTGACAATTACCAAAACACCATCTTCAGCACCTCAAGTTCAGTTTCAGTGAACACATTGGCCTTACAGATCAGAACAGAATGAAAATACAAAAGTTCAGTCAAATTGTTCTTACAGCGGAAGGGTAGGGTTATCTGTAATCCTGCAAGACTTGGCCCTGTTGTCTTTAAGTGACCATATGATTAGAGGCATGAAAGTCAACAGGATGAAGCTAACATGCCACTTCTGCTAACGTAAAAGTGAACTACTACGCACAATTTAAAATATGCAGAAAATAGAAGCTAAGAAATACATCAATTTTCTTGTAGAAATTACTTTAGAATAACTCCTGCTTACTCTCACAGGAGGAATACTTTATCATGCATACAGCAGTTACAGCCTCTGGACTGGTTTTGAAAACAGAACTAGGGAGGAAGAGGAGAATCACCTGTAGTGGTTGCTCAGCATCAGCCGCTGCTATCATTTTCTGTTATGGTGTGTTACTGTAAGTACATGGCCCAATAATCAAACAGGGGCCTATGTCAGTTCTCCAAATTATTTCTCCCTATTCATGGAATTCACTCACCTTCCCTGCTCCGCAAAGCTTTTGTAAAGAATGTGCCACAGAAAACATGACCTAGTGCAGTAAACCAGCTGTGGAGGTTTCATCATCAATTTGTAGTCTGGCTTATTCCCAAGAACCAAACCCCTGCACTCACTGTAACAGTAAAGCACGTACAGAAGCATAAACCAAAACCAGCATGGTAATGAAATAGCATTTTTTCTATCAGATGAATAATCACATACTATGAAATACTTAGAGTGATAAATACAATCCTAATCCTTCACTGGATTTTAGGAAAAGTACAGTGGTATGCAGAGGACATGGAAAAACTCCTGTACTGTTTCCAGTGATATAGCCAATGTGACAAATACACCTCATTGGGGATAGATTTAGCCAAATATATTGCCAAGTCATGTGTGCAGTTATCCACCTGGGCAACCAGCACAGTACATAATAATGCTGCCAGTAGAGGAACACAGAGGGTAATGTCTTCCAGCCAGGTAGGCTAGCTGCTCCTCAGCTAAGGATTTGAGCAGAGATATTTCACTGTGTATGATGATGCAAATTAAAAAGCAATAAGCCAACTTAGTTGTTGTTTTAGTGTTTTTTCCACATATGTTAAGGAGTTCATGATTTTCACATGACTCTAACGAATACTTGTAGGAATCTAAATTCTGAACTACATTTGTTCATGCAATCAGTAGAGAAGGTGATCCAGAGATAAGCCTGAATTAAGACATTTCAATAGTATGAACTCAAGTTGGAACTCAGGTTGTAAGGACTTAAATAAAGGGCACAATTTATACACTCAACTTGAGGCAACTAGAAAGTGAGGAATGTAGAAAATTATAATCACAGAAAATTGATATTGCACATAACATTTACTAAATACTGTCATAATTCTGTTTGCCCAGTGTAAGTTAAACTGAAATACTAAACAAGAAAATTAAACTACCAAGGCACAAGGATCAAAAAAGTATCTTCCATAAAATTTCCTTTTGCTGGGTTCTGTGTATGTGTAGTTGATCCTGTAACACACTGTAAATTCTTTAGGGCAGACACTGTCAACTTTTTGTTCCCAATACAAAAGAGACATGTAAAGATTTAAAATTCAACCAATTTTATTAAATAAAAAGAGATAAGGACAATGCTGAAAATACTTCCCTTAACAATTTCTTTCACATAGCATGATGTCATTTAGCCTCCATATGTTGTAATATTTTCAGGCAGTTATTGATTGATCCTGTGTCATCTTTTCAGATTTTAATTCCTTATGGGATTCTTGAATTAAAGACCACTTTGCTGTAGCCTGCCTTTGTGTTGATTTTTACATTACTGCTTAAAACAAGAGTGACTACAATATATGACTGACTAATTCTGAATTGTGGTAATAAGGAAATTTCTCTTATTCTGTAAAATTCACCGATTTTTCTTTTTTGCTTCTCCCTTTCTCTCAAATTATGAGATTTTCTGCAACACCGACAATCATGATAGATTACAATATTGTAATAGATTAAATCAAGTGAGTGATTGTACATATACAACATTTATAAGAAATGTGAGACTTTATATTGTTTCCAGTGTGACCCTTTTTCTGACTTTACTACTTGTAATACCTCACAGAAAGACACTCATATCAAAAAAATAATTAATTAAATGTGAAACAATTCTTGCTCCTGTGCTGTAACAATAGCTCCAAGTCATTTCTGTTCTCTATTCCCTATTTGGCCTGGATTCAGAGGATTCAGATGACAACCAGCTTATTGAACTTCCCAGATTAAAGTTTCGCTTGCGATGCTAGGGCAGCATAAGGGAAAGGGGAAAAAAATTAACTCACTTCATCCTCAACAACACAAAAGCCTTATTTATAGATGCATTTTAAAATGAAGAAAAAGTCTCTAAAAAAAAAAAAATCAATCTACACTATTTGCTACTAAGAGGGTGAACTGTGTAACTGTAGCAGGAAGGAATGTCTAGTGTAACGTGGCACTGCCGCTGCATCAAGGAGCTGATGGCAGGGCTTTCAGGCACAGGGACTGTCAGTTCATCCAGATCCCAAACTCCTGTGGAAAGGAAGTATTAGACTATTAAGGCTGAGTCCAAAGTTCCCTGAAACCTTACACCCAGCTCACACCCATCCCATAGTAAGAACTCTGGGGAGGGACTGCTTGTGAACTATTAACGTTTCCTCCCATAATATGCAATAAGAATCTTAAGGCTCTCAGGTGTAGGAAGATTTCAGTTGGTGGCTAATAAAGCTAGCAGAACTGGACATTTCTGTCTTGAAGCAACCTTGAGCACTGGCTGATTCTCAGGCTGGCTGCAGTTGGTGGTGACTTTGCGATTCTGCACGAGTACTGCATTGCCCTGATTTCCACCTCTGACATTTCCCTGGCCCTTTCCTGCCTATGTTAAAGGCAGAAGATCTGGCATAAAACCAATTATGTAGTTTTTGCTTCACCTAAGATTCCCATTCAGCTTGTTTTTCCCCCTCAGCGCATGCAGCTCAGTAGTATAACAAAGTTTACACAGGAATATCCTATTTTTTTTTCCAAAATTAATGATGCTAACACGACAATCTAACATGAGTTTGGAGTAAGTAGCTTGAATTGGCATATTTCCCTCACTGAATTGGAACAATTTGGGAGAAAAAAAATACAAAACAGACAGAAGAAAGATTAAATAACACTAAAGAAGGAAAATAAATGGCAGAAACACCTAGATTTGTAAGCTAGACTGCAGAGACAGTGTCTATACAAAATACTTCATCTTTTAAAAATACTAAACAAAATTTTAAAAACATTATAATTACATGTGAAAATTTTTTTTAAAGTAACTCATTCTGAATAGTGGCAAAACTTCAATGGAAGGCATGACTTTCATCCCAAGATAAAACTCTTATCTTTTTCTTCTACAATGCAGTAAGTCTTCCCAAAAACATTTATCCCACATCCCCGTCTTGAATCTTCCCAATAAGGCTTTGCCCTGGTTCCACAACTCAATAATTTGTTCCTGGCTCAAAAGATATTACCTGGGATTTTTGTACCTGCCAGTATTGCCTTTGTTTTGTTCATGCAATTATGAAGGGTGATGAGAACAAAGACTGTAATTTGTGTAAATAGATTCCCCTTTCTCCCTCCCTATCTCTGCAGCAACTCACTGAATGACTTGAAAATGCATAAAATAAAATCCCTCACAGGCTAAAACTCCAGTTCACCTAAATTCCCACTATTTAGTACAGAAGAAAGAGAATGCATTCTGTTAGTGGTGGTACCTCTGCTGGTAAAATTTCGGTTTTAGTGAATCAAGAAACTTTTAAAGTAAACTAGAACAAAAGACCTCTATTAATTACAAATTCTAAAAAGTGGTCTGTACAAAAAAGTGATGGTATTTACTGTTTGACCAATTTTTTCTTTTAATCAGGAGGAAATGAAGACACACTCCCTTCTCAGACTCGGTCGTTACAACTCTCACTATCCTAGAATAACAACACTAATCCTATTTTATGTTCAAGTAAGCATGGTCAGGATAAATAATTTTAAACAGACAGGCTTAGATGTGAAGTATCAGGTGAAATCTGGATAATTTCCTGGTTTTTTTTTTTTCTTGTCCCTGAACTAGAGACTGTGCTCCTCTCTGAACTCCCCAAGAATACCATTCTGCACAGCACTGAAGAGTGACATTGTTTTAAATAACAATAACTCTCTGAATTAAAGAATAGAACAGCAATATATTTCTGTAGTTCCCCAACTTGCTTAGTATAGGGAAATATTTTATACTACAATTATACTTGCTTGTATAACATTTAATATATTTTTATAGGACAGTGAAGAAAGATATCTTAAAAAATATTCAGAAAGCAGATGGCATGAGCCACAAAAGCCCAATTTTCCCACAATTAAAACAAAGTAAAGCCTGTTTTTTCAACAAATAAGCCAAAATAAATCAGTCCATAAGAATACACCCAAAAAGGAAAAATCTCTTCTGCAATAATTATAGTAAGCAAAATCAATTAGAGAAGGCAGTGAAAGAATTTTGAAGTAGACACATAGACCACTAAAAGAAAAGTGGAGCTGCATAGCAGAAATTTTGAAATCTTCAGTTATTGCAACCAACATATTTTCAGGAATTAGCCTTGTTTTATAATCTAAATTATAACCATAACCACAGACAGTAAATTATCACTTCTTAGCAAGATAAAGATTGGACTACAGCAGCAGCACAGGTAACAAGCTAGTTAAATAAATAAGATAGCACAAAACCATAGAGTGCTTTATAAGTAATGATCAATGTTTAAAATCAATGCTCTTGCAAATTGGAGCCAATTTAACAGGACTAGCACCAGGGTAAAATGATCTGGTTGATGTATTTTGGATCCGCTGAAATAAATCCATTTATAAGAGCACTTGCAGGATGACTAAGTTAAAAAGCACTGCAACAGTCTAGTCTGGCTAAGGGAACGCCTCCTCCTCCTGTCAATATTTCAAACTGATAAAGAGCTGACCAAGTGCAATCAGTGCTGTGATGAATAAAAGAAAGCTTGGGACCATTAACATTAATGGGACTTGTGTGGTTAAATGCTCATATATTGTACTGAAAATTTACCTGATGGACCAAGACATTTTTAGCAGATTTTTTGCTTATGCTTCCTCTTTTCCTTGCACTCTGCATATGATCAGTTTAAAAAACATTTGCAATGTAACATAAACGTCTCAAATAACTTCATATGATTAATACCCCATGAGTATCTGGGGGAAAAAAAAAAAGAAAAAGAAAAAAATGCACTCTCTGGCTACCTGAAAGACTTGAGAAAATAGAAATGCCAGTTTTACGAACACAGATAAAATTGGCTGATCTAATATCTTGAGGCAGAGTGCCTTAGCCTTGGGGTACAATGAAAAAGACTCTAGGCACCTGCCATCTACAACGTGTATTAGAGAACGGTTAACAAACTCGTACCTCCCTATGAGAGCTGGATGAACTTTCAGGGCAAGGCAGAAATTGAAATCAGCAAGTATAGTTCTAAGAGCACATATATCCAGGATATGACCTGGTTCAATATTTTTAATTTGAAAGTGCCAGCCAGTTTTTCTTATCATCAATATTAAATACCTATCATATACCCAGTGACCATATACCAAAACCAGATGACATAGCTTTTATCTTAACACTCTCCTGCAACCTGAAAAACACTATGTAGTACAATGGGAGAACAAAAGTTTGAGTTGTTCCAGAGAACATGCTGTTTCATATGAGTATGTATTTATAGCATAATTGGGTAAAACTAATATTTTGTCCATATAGATATTTAATACAAAAATATTTATGAAAAAATCTGATACAAGATTCACAGCTGTGTGAAGCACCACTGTGAAGTTCTTGCTATGAGGAAAATATTTAAATCTTTTATGTTTTCTTTTAGTTTTCTCAGAAAACTCCTAAAGAAGGTGGAATAGTATAGAGAGATGATGTTGATCAGGGCAAAAAAAAATTCTTCTGATAGAGAAAGAGACCAATATCTGCCATGTTCCCCAGACAGAGAGGAAAAACACAAAACCTTAGTAGCAGCACAAAAGTAAATGTTCTTTATGACTTCAAGGCTTATCACAGTTCTAAGGAATTTTTATTTGGTTTTTTTTTTGTCCAAAAAGAAGAAAAACACCTGTATCTTTACCCAGTGATGAGTAATTTTTATTTTCTGTCATGTTGGCAGACAGGGATTTTATTTACTTTTAAAATTTTTATTTTAAAATCAAATGCTATATTGGAAGATAATCCTGCTAGAGGCATTTAGAGATTAAAAGATTCAGACATGCATATATCTGCCACTACACTCTGAACTCCTGCAGTCCTGAAAGGGGATCATAGCAGGCCTTAAGGTAAAACTTTCAAGCCTGCTATCAGTCCCAGCCTTTCTTTACCATTTCATTTAGCCT
Organism: Urocolius indicus; assembly: GCA_013401255.1. Lineage (NCBI taxonomy): Eukaryota > Metazoa > Chordata > Aves > Coliiformes > Coliidae > Urocolius > Urocolius indicus. Next base: position 101,594 of record WBNH01005759.1, read on the forward strand.
TTGACCAACAGACTGAAAAGTAGTGTGTGTTACTCAACAACGAGGCTGGGATTAAGCTAACTGTAGTACTGCATGCTTGCATAATTAAACCTATTTGCAGTGTGAAACAAGATAAAAACACAGACTTGTTCAGACAGCATTCTAAAATTACAAAGAATGGATTCTAAACCCAAACTAGGGCAAATATGAAACTAAATAAAATGCCTTTTCAATAGACAAAGAAAGAAGTGTCAAAATTAGTTTTACAGGTAATAAAATCACAAAATGTGGAGATTGGAAAGAACATTGCTGTGTTTAATTACCAGCACTACCTTATCTTCAACTTGTACATGAGCACAGTTCAAAACAGTAAGTTCCAGTCATTTCAGCACAGGACAGAAAAGAGAGAAGCATACAAAAACATGCCTTCTTCCACCCACGACCAGCAAGGAGATTATGCTACTGCTGCTCAAGAATGCACCTGGTCACAACAACTCACACCTTCATGACCTTAAATACAAACAAGATACAATATCTTAGCTTACAAAAAAAAGGGGGGAAAAAATCCAGAATGCAGTAGCTTTATTTACACACTCAGCCACAAGAACATCATCCCATTTGCTCTTCTCACTACCCAGACTCTCTGTAGAATATTAGGTCAAATGTAAGGTCCCAATATTAATCTTCATGGCCATCCATGGAAGTGGTTCAAGATATCTCAAGAGTGCCCTTCTCATTATGTTGGTGACCTCTCTGAACAACTGCTGTTAGTTTCAAGGCTCACCAGAGCAAGACTGACTCCTTTTGCAAGAAGGAAAGAGGCCCTGGAAGTCATTAGAGAAATAGATAGAAATGATCACAAATTTCACAGCTTTCCTAAAGACAGTTTAAACTCATATCTTCTCAGACTTTCCAAAGTCATACATTAAACAAAAGAGAGGATGAAAAAAAATAAAGATTTTTTTTTAAAAAAAGAAATATTCAGAGAAGAATGTTAGGCAAGAGATAAAAAAGAGGTACGTACATAAAGAACAAGGAAAAAGATAAGAGCAAGCTAACTAAGACTGTGTTTTGGAGGATACTCAAGTTCCATTTGTAAACTATGACAAATGTTCAATATTTCTAGTACTATTCTTACCTAATACATTGGTATGAATATTGGTTTAAAATTGCAAAAAATGTATGTGCAAAAAGTGAACATTGGGAGAATAAGTATTTCAGGTCAATTTCCACCTCCAAATGGAAGTGCAGAATTTGTAACTTCAAATTCACAGTATGAAACAGACTTAAATTAGCCCAAACAATCAATGAACTAAATCTTCCCCCCAAAATGTCACATATGGGTATCTAACTGAAAAAATATAGAAAAAGTGAGGCTTTGCCCATGAAGTAAAATGATCTCAAAGGGCCATCTGCTTATTATATTTAAAAAACCAAACAAGTTGCTGAGTTTAAAAATGCATATATTGTATACATGTTTAAATAATCTATAATAATGTATAAATAATCTGTTTCCGATTTCTAAGGAAATTAATTGGAATCATAGAATTCCAATTTTTTTTTTCTACTTTGCTTGCAACATCTTAATAGAATTCTAAATTCTGCATATTTTAAAACAAAATCACTGTAGTAACATCCAATATAGTTAAGGCCAGCCTAGATAGCAATAGTTGGTAATTACCAGATCAAAGGCCTTACTTAAATCAATAAAGATAGCTCCTGTACATTGATTACCATCCAACACTATAAAAATATAATTGCTTACCTTGAGAGGACCAGTACAAATGAAATGAAAAGGTCATAATAGGTCAATAATTATTTAAATTAAACTTACATCTTCCTTCATCCCATGGACCAACTCTGGCACACTCTGAAATGGTGGTGATTTACCAGTTTAAAGAGACATATTAACATGTCAGCAAAGGGCTTAGCAGTAATTGGGTCAGCAATTTTAAGAAGTCAAGGTTCCAGGTTGTCAGCCTCTCCATTTATGCTCCTAATTAATCTTAAGGTATTATAGATCTTAAGTCAGTAAGCACAGATCTAACTACTTTCGATCAAATCTCATTTTGGGTATATACAGAGATGGAGTATAGTTTGAGATTTTTCTACAATGCAGTATATAATTCTCTAGATTGTCTTTAATTTAAAAAAAAAAAAAAGGTAATGCAACAATCACTGTCAAGCTCAATGAATCCTCCAGTAATATAGTATATGACATTTCTGTCACCATATTAAATGGCCCTTATACCAAAAGAACATTACTTTGCATTTTCATTCTAATAGTTAAGCTAATAGTTGCTTTCTGAATTCTCAGTTGCCATACTGCACCAGTTATACTGCTATAGTGGTTAAGGTTATAATTTTAGCTGTCTGCATTTGCTTTAGAGATCATCTATCAAACCCAGGCTGTTTCATGGAAAGTATGAGGTTGAGGAAAAAATAGGGACTCTAGAAAACAAATATATAATCCCATATCTCTTTCTGGAGAAGTACCTTGAAAAATCGTTTGGTTTAGAGGTATCTGCTTTAACAGTTGAAAAGATAGCACTGTAGAGCCCAACAAACAAGGAAGTGGATCACACTTTGCAAGTCAAAATAAACTACACATAACCAGTATCTAATCAAATATATGTTACACTCTTTAGTTCATTTTTTTTAAAATATACACTTACTCAAGATAAACACTGCCAAGTAACATGTGAGAAAACACGTCGGTATAGTTTCAAAAGCACGTGTGCTATTTCTTGAGGGGCTCGTATAACAAAGTTTCCTATAATCTTTGGAAATTTTGTATATACATAAAATAACTAACAAAGATTTAGTCCAATTAAAATGTTGCGACTTCAACATACTTTTAACGACAATGTATTTATTAAACAAATCATTAATAGGTAGATGCAGACAGTAATTTGTCCTCAAGGTCTCAAAATTGGAATGGCAGCAGGACTTACCACTAAGTTTCACAGACTCACAGAATGGTAGGAGTTGGAAGAGATCTTTAGAGATCATCTAGTCCAACCCCACTGCTAAAGCAGGTCCACCTAGATCAGGTCAAGCAGGAATGTATCCAAGTGGCTCTTGAAAAACTCCAGACATGGAGGCTCCACAGCCTCGCTGGGCAGCCTGTGCCAGGGCTCCCTCAACCTCACAGTGCTAAGTTTACTTCTCAAGTAAAAGAAAATTCCATCTTTTATAACCATATTTGTTTCATATGAAATACTTTTTCATTACTTTGGGGAATTAATGTAAATCACTCTCATAATCTCAAATAATAGAAGCTGAGTGTTTCAGTTCTTTCTTTCTGTGGACCAGAGACATGAATTTGTTAGAGTGCAGTTATCCTGAGGTAAAAAAGATGGAAATCTAAATTTATCAGTGTCAGGAAATAGCTTTTTGTGGGATGGTTACTTAGTGAATGACAGCAAAATTCTGTCAGAAAAATCACATTTGTATCTTAGAGATGTAGAAGCTAAGAAGACCTTCATTAAATTGGTTAAAATCCTGATGATTTTCTAGATACTAGAAAGGAAAGCAAAGAGTCTTTTTCTTGGCCTCTTATCTTTCCACCATTTGGTGTGTGACAATATGAAGAAAAGATGTCAGCACCTTGAAGAACACAGAAGGAAGACAAGGACATTAGAACAATCAAACTAGGAAGGAAATGAGAAAAAAAGGGGGAGATGGAGGGGGGAGAGTAGTGTGGAACAAATCATGGATAGTGTCCAAATGGGAAAAGGATTAAAAAGCAAAATAAGTGAGAGGGAAATGGTGTAAATTACACAGAAAAACAAGAGAACCTATAATCCATAATTGTCTTTACAAGTCCACTTGAAAATATATGTTGCTAGTAAACACAAAATACAGTGGAAAAGCACACACTCTATCCTTCACATACAGATGATCACCTAGTGCAGCAGTCAGTGTCTTTCACAGTTCAAATCAGAAAGAGATTTCATTAATATTAAAGATTTGTACATATTGACATCTGTATTAGTCAGCAACATTCCACATGATGGATATGTCTGGGATTCTCCTATGACATTAGGATTTTTTTTTAATTACTATTTGGAACAACCATTTTGACCATGATAGGTCTGTAAAAGTAAACTCTCAAAATTTAGTAAATGTAAATCCAAAATTGTCTGTGAAAAAATAATGCATACACAAATATAGGATGAATAATGACACAGTCTACAATTATACACATTTCCCATAAGATATCTCCCTCAAGGATTTTATGATGTTCAGCAACTAAAAAAGAATTCACATAGCAAATAAGGATTTTGTGTACAGAAGTTTGTCTTATTTGATGCAGTGTGCTGCAGATGTTTAATGAAAAAGGAAAGGGCGTATGAAGTAAATGGACAGTTTCATAGCTAGTGAAGTTCAGTGTCACTGGAGAAATCTGTCCGTAACTTTGCCACAGAAGTTCCTATGCAGTATGAGGCAAATGGCTTAAATAAAAGTTTCTGGAGTTATTCTCTTGTTATGTATTCATCATTTCCTTGAGTGGTTGCATTTAAACTCCTCACAGAGATCTGTGGAAGCATTATGTTTTTCTAATTGAACAGGAATCAGTGCAAAGTCTAAACACATTAACTTTGAAACCTCAGGTACCACCCATGTAAACCTGAGCACTCAAAATTACCATAGAATGGTTTGGGCTTTAAAGATCATTTGAAGCAAACTCCCCACCACAAGCAGTGACATCATCCACTAGACCAGGTTGCTTAAAGCCTCAGTCAACCTGAACTTGAAGATTTCCAGGGACGGAACATCAACAATTCTCTTTGTGCAGCCTCTTTCACTGCCTCACTAGACTCGTGGTGAAGAACTTCTTGCTAATATCTGATCTAAATCTAACCTCTTTCAGTTTAAAGCCATTACTCCTTTTCCTGTTACTACATGCCCTTGTAAAAAGTCCCTCTCCAGCTTTCTTGTAGCCCCATTTAGGTACTAGAAGGCTCCTCTAAGGTCTCCCCAGAGGCTTCTCTTCTCCAGGCTGAACAGCCCAAATTCAGTACATTCCCACAGGAAAGGTGCTCCAGTCTTTTGACCGTCTTTGTGACCCTTCATTGCACCCACTCCAACAGGTCCATGTCCTCTTTATGTTGGAGGCTCCAGAGCTAGACACAGTACTGCTGGTGGGGTCTCACAAGAGCAGAGTAGAGGAGGTGAATCACTTTCCTTGACCTGCTCCAGCAACACTTGTTTTGATGCAGTCCAGGATACAGTTGGCCTTTTGAGCTGCAAGTACATGTTGCTGGCTAATAGTCAGTTTTTTGACCGTGAACACTTCTAAATCCTTCTCCTCAGGGTTAACCTTAATCCACTCATACTCCATCCCATGTTTGGGATTGCCCAAGGACTTTGCACTTGACCTTGTTGAACTTCGTGGAGTTCACATGGACTCACCTCTGAAGCCTGTCAAGGCATCCATTCCCTCCACTATGCTGACCACACCACACTGCTTGGTGTCTTCAGCAAACTTGCTGAAAGTGCACTCAATCCCACTGTCCTATCATTGACAGAAACATTAAACAGCATTGGTTTTAATATCAACCACTGAGGAGCACCACTCACCACTGCTGAATACTTGGACACTGAGTCATTGACCACGACTCTTGGGGTGTGACCATCCAGTCAATTCCTCATCCACTAAGTGGTCCATCTGTCAAATCCATGTCTGTCCAATTTAGAGACAATGATGTTGTGTGGGACAGTGTCAAATGCTTTCCACAAGTCTGTCACTCCTTCCTTATCCACCAGTGCCTTAACCATGTTGTAGTAGCCACCAAATTTGTAAAGCCCAATTTGCCCTTAATGAAGCCACGTTGGCTGCCACCAACCACCTCCTTATTTTCTATGTGCTTTACCAGTCCTCTTACTTCTTCACCCAAAGTCCTCATTCATAAAACTAAACTAATGTGTTGTGGAAGTGAATATTAATGATCACGAAGTATTCAGATACTCCAGTGAAAATAGCACAGGTTAAAAAAAATTAAATCTACATTTACTTAAGAATTAGATAAGACAGACATCAAGTTATATACAGAACTAATAGTTTTTAAAAGGCAACAGTTGGTCCATACCATACACAAAACCTATAGATAAACTAGTTTTTAATCAATTGATTATATGCCATCATAATACATAAAAATAACAAGGTTGAATTAAGTCCATGCTGCTTAACACTATTTCCTGAATTCTAGGTGCTTAATTTTGCAGTCTTAATTTTTCCCATATGTACCAGTGCAGACAGCCTTTTTTTGCTCCAAATTACCACAGTCTAATCCTGAATGATAGTTTTGTCATAATGGAATTATTCAGTCTATGATCTGATTGATTTCAGACCTTAAATACTGAATCTTAACACACGTAAATTTTTAATCCTTTAATTTCTCTATTCTGCCAGTAATTGATAAGGACAGTCGTACTTAGACAAGGTCTTAATTTAATCGCTCTGAAAATCAATTAGAAAGTGGAAAGCTTCCTTATATTATTATTATGAAAATTTCCTGATCAAATTCACAATGCAATCATAATCAATGCATGACACCTCACACACTTTTAGTCAATACATAATTCAGTAGTTATATCTTCATCATTTAAAAAAAATATGGGAAGGAATTTGTATCTTAAAGCAAGAATAATTTAAAGTCTCAGTATTAGTCAAATGCAATGTCTACAGTCATCAGACTAAATAACCCTTTATGGAAAGAATCTAAGTAAGAGCCAAGCCTGACCCAGAAAGCATTAATTTCACCAGCCAAAAGAGTGGTAATCCTCTCTTTGCTGCACCCTTGTTGAAAACTCTCAATAGAATCAGAAGGAAAATATTGCCCCACTGTTAAATAGGAGAGGTGAATTAGAAAGCAATGCCAAAAAGAGAGAGTCAACACTTTCTCCACCTCTGTCTTTACCAGCACTGTTGGGCCCCAGGCCTTGGGTACAAAAATGTCTTGATGCAAACGTAGAGTCACCATAAGTGAGGAAAGCGTTGGTATCTGAATTATTACAGGAGCTTGACCCCTGCAAATTGATGACCCCTGACAATATCCACCTGAGAATGCTAAAAGACCTAGCTGACATCATTGTAAGCACACTCCATAATCTGAGAAGTCATGGAGATAGGGAGCTATGCCAGAAGACTGGAAGAAAGCTAGTATCACCTCTATTTACAAAAAGGACTTAAAGGAGGATCCAGGAGATAAGCCCATCAGTCATATTTCAGTCCCTGGGAAAGTTATGGAAAGAATACTCCTGGGGGAGTCAAATGAAGCATGCAATTAGCAAAAGCCAGTATGGATTCAAATGTGGACAAATAATTCTGGAAAACACTGACTGCCTTCTATGACAAAGTAATTCGCTCACTCAGTTCATGTAGGGAGAGCAGTGAACATCGTCTACCTGGACTTCTCCAAGGCTTTTGTCATGGTTTCCCCATTGCTTCCTCCTAAAGAAACTTGTCTAGTGGTCTTGTGTAGTGGGTGGGTAACTAGCTGACAGACTACACAAAGGGTAGTGGTAAATACCTCCTTTTCCAACTGGCAGTCTGTCATAAGTGAGGTCCCCCAAGGATGGATATTGAGCTCTGTGCTGTTTAATATCTTCACAAGTGATCTGGATGATGAGATCAAATGTACCTGATGAAGTCTGACAATGGTATCAAACTGAGTGGGGAAACAGACACTTCAGAAGGGAGAGCCACTGTGTAGAAAGACCTAGATAGGCTGGAAGAGCGGTCTAACAAGAACTTTACAAAGTACAACAGAGACAAATGTAAGGTCTTCACCTGGGAAAACATAACCCGGGACTGCAGGACAGGCTGGGATCTCCCCAGCTGGGAAGCAACTCTGTGGAAAAGGACCTGGGAGTCCTGCTGGATGATAAGCTCAACATGAGTGAACAGTGTGGTGCTGTGGCAAAGAAAGGCAACAGGATGCTGGGTTGCATCAACAAGGGCATTGCCAGCAAAGATAAAGAAGTCATTATCTCACTCTATGCAGAGCTTGTCAAGCCACACCTGGGATACTGCCTTTGGTTTTGGCCCCCACTGTAGGGAAAAAAAGAAAAAAAAAAGAAAATATGTGGACAGGCTGCAGAGTGTCCAGAGAGAGATCACAAAGATGGTCAAAGGACAGGGAAGCCTGTTATACAAGGAGAGGCTCAGAGAACTGGGCTTGTTTAGCCTTGAGAAAAGAAGGTTTCAGGAAGACTTTATTATTATGTTCTAGTATTTAAAGGGTGGCCACAAAGAAAAGGAAGATTCCCTTATTATAAGAAGGGGTGAAGGGTACACGTTACTCCTGAGGAGATTCTGGTTGAACAGAAGAGGGACATTTTTCACAATGAGAAGAATCAGCAATTGCAATAATCTCCCCAGAGAAGCAACGAATTCCCCAACATTGGATACCTTTAAGATTCAGATGGACAGCATGCTGGGTCATTTCATTTAGACCATGCTTTTTACAAGAAAGGTTGGACCAGATGACCNGTGGACAGGCTGCAGAGTGTCCAGAGAGAGATCACAAAGATGGTCAAAGGACAGGGAAGCCTGTTATACAAGGAGAGGCTCAGAGAACTGGGCTTGTTTAGCCTTGAGAAAAGAAGGTTTCAGGAAGACTTTATTATTATGTTCTAGTATTTAAAGGGTGGCCACAAAGAAAAGGAAGATTCCCTTATTATAAGAAGGGGTGAAGGGTACACGTTACTCCTGAGGAGATTCTGGTTGAACAGAAGAGGGACATTTTTCACAATGAGAAGAATCAGCAATTGCAATAATCTCCCCAGAGAAGCAACGAATTCCCCAACATTGGATACCTTTAAGATTCAGATGGACAGCATGCTGGGTCATTTCATTTAGACCATGCTTTTTACAAGAAAGGTTGGACCAGATGACCCTTGAGACCCTTCCAACCTAGGATTTTATGGTTCCGTGTATCCAAGGGAGGATAGATAAGTTTCTTCCTGTGCCTGTCTGAAAGCAGTTCCTCAAATGAAGAAATGATCTAATACATACAAAAGCTTGTCATGTCAGAATCCTTCTTATCACTAAGTATTCTTCTGTAAAGTAGGGTCCTTTTGTCCATATACTGGAGCCTTTCTTAAGAGGGTTAATAAACAGCCTTTCTTCAATATAATGGCACTTGAAAGAGTGAGGGAAAAAATATTTTTGTATTATTTGGAGTTAAGGAAGAACTTTTAAGAGAGGCAGCATGAAAAAATAACAGTATTCCTGCTATCCTGCCTTGGATAACCCAGTAGTTACTACCATGTAGTTACAGTATAACTGCATCACTAAAAGCACAAGAGAATTTAGCATGATTAGTCTAAATGAAAATCTCAACAAAATGTCACTTCTGGTCCTAGTGCAAACTAAAAGCATACCATTTTATAAGTAAAAGACATCAAAAATTTTACATTTATTAAAGTCAATGCTACATGAATATTTGGTTTTGGCTATTACTTCTCATCAAATCCTTCTCTTTAAAACCACTTTGAGTTACAAGTTCAATTACACCAGCACATGATAATCCTACAAAAATCTTACAAAGTATTGAAATACTGGTGTGGAAGACCCACAGTTGCACCAATAAGTTAATAGCATTGGAAACAGGTTTTCTTTCACCTATGTCTACTTTATCAGGTATTTGAGTCTGAAAATTTCCAGAATTATTCATATATTCACTCTAAAAGCTGAACATCCATTGAACAACTGTTTTCAATGCACAAAACTGTTTCAAGTTCTTTCTTTGATGTCTACCACTTCAGCTCTTGCTTTAATTACAATAAAATGAACCTCTATTAAACACACAGTATACAGATTTCTCAAACGCAAAACCTTCAAGATTATGCTTGGCACTTTCCTATGCCTTTTTTTTTTTAACTGAATAATATTTGTAGTCTCTACCTTCCAGCTTTGTTTTTTATGTTTATTATTTTCATCAACTTTAATTTCCAAAAATCTCCTTCCCACAAGTCCATCCATCTTGCATCTCTTCTTAGCAGTGCACAAGCACAAAAGGAATCCCAAAAGATGTTATGCCTGAAGCAAAACACAGTGCCTTCCATAACTCTTTCTTTTCAGAGACATACCTGAGAGCAGCCACTATCCTTGCTGGACAGAGAAACAGCACAGAATACAGAGTCTCCTTGAACTCTCTCCTTTCCTTTTTTCCCCCATGTAAACACAGACTGCAATACCACTTTTGGCTTCTTCAGTGAGGTAAACAAAAACATGACAATTCCACTCTTACTGAGTAAGACTAGGTACTAAAACTTTTTTTAACTCCCACAGTCACTCTGAATTAAATTCGATGGGTTACATTCTCAGATTAGTTTATAAAAGATACAAGTTTGGTAAATAGTTACTCCTTTTATTACTGTGACTAAACAATCATCAGTACAAATTTTTTCTTTTGCTAACTCTTAGGTTTGTCACCTACAGAGAAAATGTCCATTAAATTTCAAAATAGTGAATCATGTTTGCAAGAAATTAACAGAAACACAACTAGACTTGTGACAACATGGAAGAACTGCTGTTTTACAGAGTACAGGACATACGGTATATTTGTAATAATGAAAAGACTCAGACCGGCTACAGAATTGCTGGATTTGTACAAGCAGACAGTGAAAACCACCTACGATGTAGTCTGGGAAAAGGCTTTTCCACTTGCAGTTTAATAGAACAATAGGAAAGCTATTGATTTTACAACTTCCACAGTTGGGACTACTGCAAGCTCTGAAAGTTTCTGTGCACAAGCAGAAAAAAAAAATGCTGTTAACCCTCAAGTGCAGAATATCACACAACACTGGCAAACAACAAACTATCACACAACACTTTGGCACTGAAGTCAAGATGGAAAAATAAATTGTGATTGCATTCCAAAGCTTGTGCTGCTCTACTAGCAAGAGGTAAATAAGAGAAATTACACAGAGGGGGATAATCTTTTTTTTTTTCTTTCCCCNAAGGAAGATTCCCTTATTATAAGAAGGGGTGAAGGGTACACGTTACTCCTGAGGAGATTCTGGTTGAACAGAAGAGGGACATTTTTCACAATGAGAAGAATCAGCAATTGCAATAATCTCCCCAGAGAAGCAACGAATTCCCCAACATTGGATACCTTTAAGATTCAGATGGACAGCATGCTGGGTCATTTCATTTAGACCATGCTTTTTACAAGAAAGGTTGGACCAGATGACCCTTGAGACCCTTCCAACCTAGGATTTTATGGTTCCGTGTATCCAAGGGAGGATAGATAAGTTTCTTCCTGTGCCTGTCTGAAAGCAGTTCCTCAAATGAAGAAATGATCTAATACATACAAAAGCTTGTCATGTCAGAATCCTTCTTATCACTAAGTATTCTTCTGTAAAGTAGGGTCCTTTTGTCCATATACTGGAGCCTTTCTTAAGAGGGTTAATAAACAGCCTTTCTTCAATATAATGGCACTTGAAAGAGTGAGGGAAAAAATATTTTTGTATTATTTGGAGTTAAGGAAGAACTTTTAAGAGAGGCAGCATGAAAAAATAACAGTATTCCTGCTATCCTGCCTTGGATAACCCAGTAGTTACTACCATGTAGTTACAGTATAACTGCATCACTAAAAGCACAAGAGAATTTAGCATGATTAGTCTAAATGAAAATCTCAACAAAATGTCACTTCTGGTCCTAGTGCAAACTAAAAGCATACCATTTTATAAGTAAAAGACATCAAAAATTTTACATTTATTAAAGTCAATGCTACATGAATATTTGGTTTTGGCTATTACTTCTCATCAAATCCTTCTCTTTAAAACCACTTTGAGTTACAAGTTCAATTACACCAGCACATGATAATCCTACAAAAATCTTACAAAGTATTGAAATACTGGTGTGGAAGACCCACAGTTGCACCAATAAGTTAATAGCATTGGAAACAGGTTTTCTTTCACCTATGTCTACTTTATCAGGTATTTGAGTCTGAAAATTTCCAGAATTATTCATATATTCACTCTAAAAGCTGAACATCCATTGAACAACTGTTTTCAATGCACAAAACTGTTTCAAGTTCTTTCTTTGATGTCTACCACTTCAGCTCTTGCTTTAATTACAATAAAATGAACCTCTATTAAACACACAGTATACAGATTTCTCAAACGCAAAACCTTCAAGATTATGCTTGGCACTTTCCTATGCCTTTTTTTTTTTAACTGAATAATATTTGTAGTCTCTACCTTCCAGCTTTGTTTTTTATGTTTATTATTTTCATCAACTTTAATTTCCAAAAATCTCCTTCCCACAAGTCCATCCATCTTGCATCTCTTCTTAGCAGTGCACAAGCACAAAAGGAATCCCAAAAGATGTTATGCCTGAAGCAAAACACAGTGCCTTCCATAACTCTTTCTTTTCAGAGACATACCTGAGAGCAGCCACTATCCTTGCTGGACAGAGAAACAGCACAGAATACAGAGTCTCCTTGAACTCTCTCCTTTCCTTTTTTTCCCCATGTAAACACAGACTGCAATACCACTTTTGGCTTCTTCAGTGAGGTAAACAAAAACATGACAATTCCACTCTTACTGAGTAAGACTAGGTACTAAAACTTTTTTTAACTCCCACAGTCACTCTGAATTAAATTCGATGGGTTACATTCTCAGATTAGTTTATAAAAGATACAAGTTTGGTAAATAGTTACTCCTTTTATTACTGTGACTAAACAATCATCAGTACAAATTTTTTCTTTTGCTAACTCTTAGGTTTGTCACCTACAGAGAAAATGTCCATTAAATTTCAAAATAGTGAATCATGTTTGCAAGAAATTAACAGAAACACAACTAGACTTGTGACAACATGGAAGAACTGCTGTTTTACAGAGTACAGGACATACGGTATATTTGTAATAATGAAAAGACTCAGACCGGCTACAGAATTGCTGGATTTGTACAAGCAGACAGTGAAAACCACCTACGATGTAGTCTGGGAAAAGGCTTTTCCACTTGCAGTTTAATAGAACAATAGGAAAGCTATTGATTTTACAACTTCCACAGTTGGGACTACTGCAAGCTCTGAAAGTTTCTGTGCACAAGCAGAAAAAAAAAATGCTGTTAACCCTCAAGTGCAGAATATCACACAACACTGGCAAACAACAAACTATCACACAACACTTTGGCACTGAAGTCAAGATGGAAAAATAAATTGTGATTGCATTCCAAAGCTTGTGCTGCTCTACTAGCAAGAGGTAAATAAGAGAAATTACACAGAGGGGGATAATCTTTTTTTTTTTCTTTCCCCTGTTGGGGCTATAATAAATCTTTGCTACAATAGAAAAAAGGGGGGGGGGGAAGAAAACAGTTGATACTGATAGAAAGCTTGTCTGCGCCTAGAAAACCTGCTCATCTTAGTGAAAATATTACCCCTGGAACACTGGCAAGGTCAGCAACAACTTGGCTTATTTGCTGCCTAAGTCCCTGTTGTGCATGTTCGAAAACGTTTAAAGTTGTTTTGTTCATAAAGCAGCACAGTTCACTTTGTTGTGCTGGATCACTCCTTTTTCCCTCTATATGCAGCTCCTCTCTCACTCCCTATCTTTAGGCTTCTTGGGATTCAGAAGGAAGAAAGGAATGTGTTTTTCAAGATGAAACTGTGAATTCATCTTAAGTACTAGGAAAAAATTCTACCTAAAATGTCTGTGCTAACAGTTCTCAGGCAGAAAAAAAGGATGGTTCCTCTTCTTACTGAAGCCAGATGCTTGAGGGTGATATAGAAGATCTTTATCTTTCTTTCACAGAAGATAAAGATGTGAGTTCAAATCATTCTTTTGTGAAGACAAGAAGAGAAAATGTAAGAAGTTGGCAGAAAAATTAAGATAGCTTCTAAGAAGAAATCCTGTGGCAACACCCTAGACAGAAAGGATGTAATAAATAAGCGCTGAGAGCTCCTAAGTCTAAGATTTAATTTAAAAGTATTAAAAATGCGTGGCACTACCAAAAGTTCCCTGAGATATGAAGTATGTTTTCCAAGTTAGCTAAACAAAGATACTCTTTCTCGCCTTCTCTTCTTCTTCCTCTGTATTAGAAAACTTGGTGTAAGAATTTCTTCTGTAATAACTTTTCTCTCAGAAAAACTTGTTTACCCTCTTCAGTTCAATGTAATAAAATAAGGAATTATTCTTAAAAAGCTATGTGAGGAAACAATGTCAGCAGAGAGACAAAGACTATTAAAAACCAAACTAAGCAAAAGGTCAAATCTTTCTCCTTCCATTCCAGTTCTCTTTATCTTTTTAGGGTAAGGCTGAAGCAAACAAATTTTATAGCATTTGCTGTAAAGTTGTGTCTATAGATCAGGGAAACTACAGACTGGTCAGCCTAACCTTTGTCCCCAGGGACACTATGCAGAAGGCCATACTCAAGTACACAAAAGACAAGATGATTTGGAACAGCAACGTGGATTTATTACAGGCAAATTGTGCTCAACCAACCCGATTTCCTTCTATGATTAAAGGACTGTCTCAGCAAAAGGGAAAGCAAACCATTATTGTGTACCTTGGCTTTAGCAAGGGTTTCAAGGTGATTTCAGATAGGATCCTTGCCATCACTCTGGAGAAATAGATGGACCACAGATAGACTATAAAAGAGGTTAAAAAAAAAAAAAACACCAAAACCATGAACAGAAGGACTCAAAGGCTTGTGACAAGCATAACAAAGCCAAGAGGGCAGCATTTACAAGGAAGTGGTACTGGGACCAATTCTATTTAACAGTTTTATTAATAAAAATTAATCATAAAAGATAGCATAGAGTGTAATATCAGAAAGTTTGCAGGCAACCAAAACCAATCTGATGGCTGCAGTGGTTACACTGCAACTCAGAAATCTTGACAGGCTGGAGAAATGGGCTGACAGAAATCTTGTGAAATTCAAAGGCAAATGCAAGTACTGCAATGCATGTTTTGGTACTCTGACATTAAATTTACAAAAAAAAAAAAAAAAGGTACTAGTGCCCTGGAATTAGTCCCGTGGAAGGACACCAAGATAATTGGAAGGCCAAAGTATATGACATATGAGAACAGGCTGAAAGAACAGTTTGTTCAATTTTAAGCATGGAAGGGCAGAAGAGATGATCTTACTTTCTCCAGTTACCTCTTGAAAGGATATAGAGAAGATGCAGTCACACTGTCTTAAGAGTTATGTAGTGACAGAAGTAGTGGCAATGGATGCAAGTTTGAATACAGAAAACTATACATATATATATAAAAGAGGGATAAGATTACCAAAAGGCCGGTCAGATTGGACATTGAAATAGTACTTGGAAATATAGGAAATATACTTGACTATATATGGACAAAAAAAATCACCCAAAACAGGTCTAGTTGGGCTCACTATGAGCAGAAATTTTGACTATATGACTTCTCTTCCAAACTACATTACCATATTATTCTCATTTATGGATTAAACTAATTTATAATAATTTCAAATCTCACCAGAAATCATCAAAAGAAATGATGGAAAATATCTAAAGAAGAAGAAATAGAAGAAAAATTTGTCTACCTCATGCAACCTTCTTTATAGAAAATTGTCCATTAGAATGCTATACAAAGTTCCCCATCACTTGACCCTGCCCCTACCCCCCCAAAAAAGTCATCTCTTTTCTTCTAAAAGTTATTTGGTGAAATGAAAATCTTTCCTAGTTTAATCTGAGTTTATAATGGGGTATATATTTAGAAAGCATTTCTAGAGGTCACAGAATCAATCCACTTACTCAGAAGCAGAATGAATTTTACCTAGGTTATTCCTGACAAATGCTCATACAACTATTCTTTAAAATCTGCAGTTTCAGAGCTCTGAATGTTGTTGTGAATACATTCACAGCAATGTATTCCTTTGCTCAGCTAGCCTGAATCTTTGACAAAAACATTCTTCTGAGAAGACAATCTACTTAGCTGTATTTTAAGCTTATTATGAGTACATTGCTGCTTTACTAACAGTACACATGAAGAAAAGCTCATTCTCTTCTTTTAAACTACACATTTTTTGTATACTTCCACATCATTATCAAGGATCCTTTTAGTCTTCATTTTTCTAAACTATGCTATTTTCTTCAGCCTTTCCTCATACATTGTTTTTAGACCTCCAATTGTATTCTTTTTCTTGGTATACAGTCACAATGCATTCCTTAAATTTCTGTAAGGATGCTGGAAAAAGCCTGTTGATTTGGCTCAATACACTAATGAAAATATTCACACCTTCTACTACCTGTGAAATGTGTGCTCAAGATTATACAGAGTGGAAGTTGCTGTACTTTACTGCAAAGACGGGAGGACATACAGAGCTGAATGACCACAGTCATTCTCAGCACTTCTGCTCAGAACAAATGTAAACAATGCTTGTGCAGTGTTCCATAGCAAGCTCATTAAGAAACACCTTTACTGGAAAGATTCTCTACTCTGAGAAATGTGTGTGTATCTAAGTAAGAGTTTGGCATTAAAAACACTAGACCTTTAATTTTTTTAAATACACATTTTTAAGACACTTCATGACACTAAAAATGTTAGTGTAAAAAGGCTCTACTTGTAATGCTGAATATATAAACATCTCATACAGTTATTTCCCAATTATTACAGAGATGAATTTGCATCACGTAGAGGTTGCCAAAAAGTACACTTTCCAGGCAAGACACACTTCTAAAGTGTAGTACTCTGTTTGAGAAGACTTGAATTCAAAGCAAGATCAAATGCAATATTTTCAGAGTGGGCTGCATTTTGATCAATATTACGTGAATTATTTTCTTTGTAAACAAGCAGCATTCAAGATAATCATATTAAACCAGTAGTAATTAATTCAACTGTTTTTACAATATCACTAAGAATCTTTCATCCATCAGAAAGAATGAATTATTTTCTCACTAAGTAAAGGCCTTCCTTCTCAGATGAATATGTACTATAACTCCTAATGGTCAAGCCAAAATTTTATTTTAAGCAATGCACAAAGCAAGCTTGGAGGATTTGTTTTGCTCTGTTTCATAGAAAGAATATGCATATTATTTACAAAACCCATTACAATGCCACAGAATTCTAAATTCATGTTCCATGTTGTATTTGAAAAGTAATCTTACTTTAAGAAGTCAGGTAGTGTAACCTTCCACACCACCACCTTGCTACTCTCTGATTTCTTCCCTCTGCAGCAATTGAATGATTTTTTTACACTGTGAGAAGTTCTTAGAGATGGCCTCAGTTTCTTGTCATGGTGCCCAAATATATCTCCATAGCATGAACCCAAGGAGTTCTCTCATTCATTCATGTGTCCAACTGATTACAATTTCTATCCTTTCTGACTACAGTAGGCCCTATGCCATGAGATCTGCCACTGATTTTCTCTCTGTAAATGGATTAAGCAGAGGAAAGATTGAAAACATGTTTTATGTAATCCATAACTGTACTTTAGACAATGAAATTGCATTCCTGAAATTCCTAGCTCAGATGTCACTATATCCCAGAGACATTCAGGGTTCCATTTTCAACCAGTTGCTCTTTTGGGCCCAGAAGTTCCTTTCTGAAAGGTCTCAGTACTTTGGCATCTATTTGCTCAATAAAACCTGAAAACAAAATTTCCCTTTATTAGTCTTTAGGAGCTTAAGCCAGTATACTTGCTCTAAAAAAAAAAAACCACCCTATTGTACAGCTTTTTGACAGCATTTTTCTCTGTTTGTATCTGAAGACATAGTATCCACCAATATACTCAATTGGGTGTACATCTTCTTTCTCAGGGAGTCACATTTTGAAAACAAAAAAGGGATCCTCTACTCTGTAAAATAAAAAGTTAAAGCTGCCCAACCCTCAGGAGACATTTCTAAGTTATGAATCCTGAACAGAAGGTAGTGTCTCAAATTAGAACCAAACTTAATACTACGCAGGGCTCATTTACACAGACCAAAATTCATATATCAGTTTTCATTTCATCCATTCAGGTACCTCAAGTCCCAACCCTCAGCCAATGAGCAAAAAAAGGAATTGAGGAAAAAACTCTTTTCATATCTTTATCTATCTACATATACATAGCCGTTGGCTTTTTGTTGGTATTCACACAGATACACACATTTCAGCAGTTCAGCATGCCATTTTATTTGGATTTTATTTGATTATTTTGATGGATCTTACTTATAAGCCTTGGTATGCCTTTACTAGTAAGCACATGAAGACCCTATTTTCCGTGCAGAGCAAACTATTCTCATCCATTTGTTAGTGGTAAAAGTCAGGTTAACATGACATCATGCTCACTACCTTCATCCTTAGGCTTTTTTTGGACATAGCCATTAGACTCAGCCATTAAATAAATAATAAAGGTATAATTTGAATTTTAAAGATATTCAGAAATGTGGCCACTTACAGCTCTTTGAACTCCAAGCTTGCTGGTCTATACCCTGTATGGAATAGACAGTACCTGTCTAGACAACTTGAGAACCAGAAAGATAAACACAGCAGTGTTACTACAGTGTTCTGACTCCAGACTAACAGCTGCATCACAGAAGCTGAACTGATAAAGCAAATTACATGAAGTAACTTATTTATAAAACCTTCTAGCCATTTCTAGAGGGCCTTTTAGGTATAAACTCCCACATTAAGTAGAATCTAAACTTTAGTTCTATTAGATCAGAATGATAGCACTTTGCTGTCTCATAGGGAAGATATGATGATAAACACCTGACTATCTGATCTTCAGAGTGATGTGAGATGGATGAGTTCCTTAGTTAAAGCAGGAATACTAACAGTTCCTTTTCCTGGTGGTATTTTGACATATAATGAATGCTGTTGTATCTAAGAGCTTCAAGGCATACAAATAGGTATGAGGACTTGTGCCTAAACACTTCTTCACAGTTTGAAGAGCTGAGAAGTTGCAAATGGACAGTTCTGGCAGAAACAACACTTTACTGAAAATGCAACGCATATCCTAAGCACATTTCCCTGTGCAGCTGGAGGCTTTGTTACAGACAGAAAGACACTACTTAGTGTAACCAGTGCTCATTGCTCAACTTTCTTTTCTTTTTTTTTTTTAAAAAAAAGATATTGACTTGGAAAATTTCCCAGATAATACATCTGCCCCTATTACTTGCACCTTGGAGCACAAGACCAGCCAGACAGGTAGTGAAGACAACTGTATTTGTCAGCAACAAATCACTGATAATAATAAACTGATCTCCTTTTTTTTCTGGATTAGCAGTGCGAGATCCCAGACACACTAAGAAGTATCTGTCTGCTGACTGACATATACAAGCTGGCATGCTTTTGTATCAGAACTGTACACAGCTGCATGCACTCTAAAGCCATTTCATGTAGAAATCACAATTGCCAGCTGCTTGTCTTGAGAGATGGGTAATAGGAGAGGGTCTCAACAACAAAACAAGTTCTAAGTACAAGAATATTTTTCATTCATGTTAATGTGTGTCTTGCTCCTGCATTTGCTATAATTTTCTTTCTATCATGTTTTGGAAGAAGGATTGATGATCTACTTCAGAAAATTCAGATTTATATTTCTCAAAAACTTATGAGTTGCCAAGTACCCAAAGAACATATTTTTTGGTACCAAAACAGGTTGGTGACCTGATTGTTAGTCATTACCAGCACATGATTTGCTTCTAGATCAACTCCAGATACTTTATTTAATAGCTGGTCTAAAATGATGAACACAATACAAAGCAATAATATATTTATTCACTCAGCAGTATCAGCCATCAATGCCAGTATGAAGGGAGCTTTATTTTAACATCTTCTCCCAACCTGTCTGTCCAAAGTCACTCAAATCACCTCAGCCATCTCACTTGGGAAGATTTTTTTGCATGCTTGGTTACAAACAGACAAGTATGTGAGCAATTCCAGTAGTGCAACACCATCTTCCTCAGAAAGAGGAAAGACTTCTGAGATGAAGTAGGAAATTCAGGGACACTCGTAATTCTTTACTTGTCTGATTAAACTAAATCATACTGCAGTGATGAGGTTGACTGGAGCTTCAGAGCGAAAAACTGCAGCTCCTAATTCCCTTGGTGTTTAGATCATCACAACTGATATCACAATATCAAAGACTTATTACTAAATTTAGAAAAAAAATTTAGAAATTTAGATGAGGAAAGAAGCTCAACAGCTGTTCCTATAGATTTCCACATAGAGACAAATTGTGCAAGTCAAGATGGTGTCAATATTTAACACATTATTTGACAGTCAAGTTTTTGTTTTAAAATCAGATTCACTAAGTGCTCATACAGAGGCAAGAAAGTGATTACTATTCTAAACAAAACTGAATTTGCATACACATACTTGCAAGTACCAAGGTGCCTGTGATTCCATATTCTTGCCAGAATTACCTGCAGTGTCCTGGAAGACAAGAGATGTCAACTGAGTGCTCTTCAAAATTTTGGTGCTGTTGAGTGTCAACAATGCTGCGTGCCTTTTGCAGGTCTCACCTTTCTTAATAAAGAAGTGTTAGTACCAAATTAAGTTGTATCAGACTGTGATGTGGCCTTCACACCATCGGTTTGCAGTCTAATGCCTGCTCTCACGGTTGCCTAGATTCCTTCTGGGTTTCCCCTTGCCGCTGTCACACATGCACACACCTTTTATTCACCTTTTTTCTTTAAAAAAAAAAAAAACCTTCAGCTCTGCTATTGCTTATTTTAGACACTCATACTCCTTGCACAACAATGCAATATTTCACTTACAGACCACCACAACATCTCAAACATGCAACCAGGTTCATGTCCTCAAAAAAAACTGTCTATATCTTTGATCCCACAAGTAAAGAACACCATCAAACAGTGAGAATCGCAGAACATAAGAACATAAGATAATTGGCCTGCTTTGAAGAACTCTCAGTTCCACAATCAAGAACCAGTCAAGAAAGAGAGGAGAGAGTATGCAAAGGCCCAGGAACAGCAGACTTCTGTCACACTGGCTTTTTTCTTTCCTCAACAAACAAATGGGACAACGCAAATGTTCTGAACCCCAAACACAGCATTTTTTGAGTGTTCATGCGACCTCAGGAATCAGGATACCAAAGAAAACAAACCTTAGTATTCAAAACCAACTAATGTAATTTTTTAACCCAGAAGAATAAATAAAAATCATCTTATATTTACCACTAGGAAATGAGTCAAATGTGCAGCAACATCCACCATCATGTACATCTCTATATCCAAAGGCAAAGGAATACAAAGCCCATATGTCCAATAACATTTTCCACAGGCTTTGCATATAAGAATCAAAACATCCCAAACATCATTAACAATTACATTATGCTGGTAAATTAGAAACTATTAATTTTACTATGAAAATAAAATAGAAGAAAATAATAAATGATAAAACAAATGCAAACTACAATTGGTACATTTTATAAGTCATTTAAACTCATTTACCTGTAAAGTAAGTATTAGTGGGGAGAGTGGAACTAGCAAATCTGTAATACCCATTTCCTGGGAAACGGATCCCTTTTGTTACTTCTGTACTAAATGCAGCTAAAGATGAATCCATCCTCTCCACCTGGTAGATGGGAGAAGGCCCATTGAGTTCTTCAGGATCATTCCAGCTTATCTTCACTGCTGTGCTGCTTATTCCTTCAACAAGAGGGGCACTAAGTTTTCCTGGAGCTGTGTATTAAAAAAAAAAATTCTCTAGGTATCATTGTCCATATGACTTGGGAAATTATTTATTACACATAATAATTTTTGCAAAACATCCTGCTTCAGTGTCTGATTGTTAAGAATATATTAATAATATATAGTAATACGAATAGTCACAGAAGCTTAATTAGGAAAAAAAAAACAAAAAAACAATCCCCCCAAAACAAAAAAAATATTCTGAATCTTAATTAAAAAATACTTTCAGTTCTACAAGAAATATATTCTTTGTTTATTCAGGCTTTGATAAATGTCTCTAGCACTATATCCAGAATGTTCTTTTTAATAATCCTCAAGATTCAGAATCTACATCTTCATAAGAAGTGTATTTGTATTCCTTCCTTGATTAGCCTCTCATACCATATTCTCGGTAAGCATGTGTCTGCATGACTTTCAGCATTGGATTTGAGTGAAAGACCAAAGGAGAAACTGAGCAGTTAATTAACTCTTCTTACATCTCAGCAGTATGGTACATGACAACATGAGTCTTTCATCACTGAACTTATCCCTGTCAACAGGCACAGAACCGCTATCCATCCACAACAGTGAAGGCCCATCAGGTTGTTTTCCTCATGGTGTGCACACAAGTCATTAGCATATGTTCAGATAATTATTCAGTTCAAGAAAATGATCTTCTCTTAACTTTTCTCCACCAACATTGGTAGACAGTGAGACTCCATACGAGATTGTTTCCACTAAGGTATCAGCCTAAGATAGTTTTACATTATTACACTAATTCGACCTTTAAAACCAATACTTCTGTATTCTTTTAAACTTCCTGATAGTGATGGTCACTCTGTAGCTCAGTTATGAACAAATTTTGTAATTTAAAAAAAAAAAAAAAAAAAAACCAAAACTGTACAGTAAGCCACTGGAGGGCAGTATGACCTGTTTGGATAATGACACAATGGCCATACAGGTGGGAAAGAAATGGACCATCCCTGAAACCCTAAAAGATGCCAACTGGAGATGTATAAGAACACTCTACTACCAATAGAATCTATATCTATTTTATCCCGCCTTTTTTAATTCCCCTTCTTTCCTTGGTAAAGAAAAGGATTTAACAACAGAAACTTCATTTGTTCCCAGAAAGTGAAATACAATGACAACTTGTAAAAATTACTTGTTCCCATAATGGCATAGTAAAGAGCAATGAATGCCTTTCAAGAACAATAAAACCAGAATTAAAATATGGGCCTTCAAAACCTGACATATTACTTCACTGCACAGCATTCTAGATAGTGGGAGTTCTTTGCTTCGTTTAAAATGAATTAGTAACATCCTTTGAAACATTTGTGCATTTCCAAGTTCATTAACATATTTATTTCTTTTTTTTCCAGTTTGCCTATACCATCTTGATTTTTTTTTTTTTTTTTTGCTTTGCCCCTTTTTCTAAGTTGATAAATATTCTTCTTGGAGAAAGCAGAGAGTGGGGAAACTGGGAAACTGCCAACGACACTATGTGCTGTAAATTCCTGCTTAGGCATCTTTTATGACTTCACAGTCTAATTAGTATCTCACACTATGGTAGAAATTTACAATGTCAAAATTGAAGTAATGCAGCGTGAGGTCATAAGCTTTCCTGCATAAGTAGGGCACAGCACTAATGAATTGTGGTATTAATGTACGAGTTTAAATAGAAAACATGGCTTAACAATCAAAACTTCACCTTTGAGGGAGCTAGTG
The DNA here is from genome assembly GCA_013401255.1 of Urocolius indicus. Classification (NCBI taxonomy): domain Eukaryota; kingdom Metazoa; phylum Chordata; class Aves; order Coliiformes; family Coliidae; genus Urocolius; species Urocolius indicus. The sequence continues at coordinate 124,899 of WBNH01005759.1, forward strand.
TATGTCAACATTTTAAATGTGAACACAAGAAACAGAGCTCTCCAATTCAGCTTACTGATGGTAAACCAGAAATGCTAAAATTCATTATTTCTGAAATGCATACAGCTAACTAACACTCATGACAATAACTATCTCTTCCTTTAAAGTCTAATATTAATAAACGGCAGTTACTTGGACCATAATTATGGCATCTCTGATACCCAAACCTGAAGCTTTTATGGGGCTTATGCAATTAACTACTTAAATGCATCGTAACACTTGCTTCTCTGACAGGGAAGTATTGATTTTTTAATCATTTCCAAGTCTTCTCTAGCACAAATAAATGTACTACAGTTACAGTTAATGCACTGTGTACATGCATTAAACACTAGCATGACACAATTTATTATTCCGTGATGTATGAAAGAGAAAGCCTTCCCTTTCAGAAAGTAGTATCCTTCCTATAACATTAGTATTTGAACTACAGTCTCATTGATGCTTGAGAATTCTTGTGTATCAACTCACTGGAAAACTGCACATAATAAGTTACATAAGTTCAAAAAGCAACCAATCAAACAGAAAACTAAACTCTGCACATGAGCAGGACTGAAAATAAATCTGTAGCAGTGGCCCAGCAGGGTACTAAGTGCTGAAATTAAGAATATTCAAGACTAAAAGTTACAGTATATATTTTCCTAAAGGTGTCACTGTGGTACCTGTAGCTACTTTCTGAAAGATGAATCGACTATAATTTTATCTATTGAATTTTTTTTAGTCACGTTCTGTTAAGACACATCTGTCAAAATAATGAGCATACTACATTTTAGTGGATTCAAAGTCACATTTTGTGTATTTTAATTATGTAGTTTTAATGTCTTGCTATATAATACATATTTAATATATTATAAAGCTAAAACAGTATTTAAAAGCCCATGATTGCTGCATGCCATTGTGTAGCAGAGGGCACAAAAAAGACCAATAAAGACAGATGGTCCATACAGCTTATGTTGAAGTCATATATCTAAATATAGATGTTGCTACATAGGTCATTACAAATAAGCCTTTCCCATGTGCCTATGCACACACGTGTACACAAAAATGAAGTTGGTAAGTAAAGAGCAGTTAATTTTGTTTTGTTTGAAATAATATCATTTTAGTTTTAGACTCCAAGACAGATGCCAGCATTTCACTCTGAACAGATGGTAATTCCATCTAATAGTGCATCTCTGTATTAGTAAGGTCTGTTGTGTATACAAACAGTAATAAACACTAGGTAAGGATCAAAATAAATTTTAATTGTTGACATTAAATTCTGGCAGCTATGGTTCTAAGGATACAATACTCCTTTCTCAAGTCTGTCAGGTTTACTAATACAATTGCCTAAGCTTTTCCATATTCTGCCAGATTCTTGTCTCAGGAATAACATATTTACACCGTGGCTAAATTTAACAGGCTTACATATGTTTGAATAACCACTGCTTAACATAGTGTAGGTAGATATGTGGGTACACTTCCACAGAAGCCTTCAGTTACCCACTCTGAATAGTTCAGAAAGGTAAGAACAACCAAAAGAGTACAGTTTTTTATCCTTGTTGAGTTAAATTGAAGATACATACATAGAAATTAAAACAGAAACATTTGGCCAATTTGAGGACAAAAAGTTAATGGAAAAAAAAAACCATATATATATATTTAACCTTGCAAATAAAATTATATGCCATACTACTGGTTATCCATTTCATTTTTGCCACAAATTATTAGTACAGAGAACCCTGAGACTGTCATAGCATTTCTGGGATGATCTTTTCTTTGCACTTCACATTACAACTGTAAATGAGTCAAGAAATAATGCTTCTGTTTTCTGACAGTATTTTGGTATTTTAGAAGACTCTTTAGAGTCCACTTTGTACTCTTCCCAAAAAAGAATAAAAACACACCCATAACAGACATTGAAAGAAAATTTAATAACACAGATATGTTACAATCATATTTCTTTAAAAATGGATGTAATACACAGTATTTTTTAAAAATCATGAAAAATATATTGCTTCCACCATATGGGACAACCAACGACTCACCAACCGATTTAAGATGCAGCATATTGAGCTGACCATATGTTACAGTGCTGTTGAATGGCTGAGTGATTCATGCCCGTCACATTCTAGTATATCAATTAAAGCTCCTTGAAGTCTGCATGATTTGTGTCTCTGTTATTAAACCCTGCTAATTCATCCCACTTACACATCTGTTATAAATCTCTAGGAGTGCTGCATGATTCATGGCAATCTGTGAGCATGGTACAGCAAATTCTTCTCCTTGTAATTAACAGTAAATTGTTTTACTGCCATGCAATGAATTTTTCAGTTATATTGCAAATGAACTCCTAAATGCATGGTTCTTTCCTAAGAACTGACTTATATTATTAGGCAATTAAAAAGTATTGCTTTGAACCAAAAGCTTTTAATCAAGAGGAATGCAACTTAAACATAGCTTTAAAACCTTGCAAATATGACACAGAGAGAAAAGAACAAAATGAACTATTTTCTGAAGTATAATATGTGGTTGGTAGGGAAGAAGAAAAAAATAACTTCGAGTCCCTACTAATTTCCTGAAACTCAAAGAGCAGTTTAACTGCAGCTTGAACACTTAGCAAGACAAGTTTGAGCAGATACTATTTATCTCAGAAGTTACTTAAGTCATCTGTCATTATGAAATTTCTCAGATTACTTTACACTTTTCTAATTGTAAAACAGTGTCTTTATTCTTGAAATAAATAATTGGATAATTAGCCAAGCTGAATCATCAGAGGATTCCAGTGCTGCTCAAGTGTTCTTGTCAAAGGTGAAGCAAATTCATTTCAGCTTTGCCTCTGCAGCTTTCTGAAGAGGCTTTGATTTTTTTTCCTGCTACATTCTTGGCAGCAGCCTCAAATTCATGAGTCCATACATCAAGTCAGTAGTTTAACAACAAATGAAATTAAATTCAAAGAAGGGAAACTAATTGAAGGACAGCAACAAAAGTGTTTGGTAATGTGCTTTTTAATATGGCATGCCACATTTGCATGATAATTTTTCCTTTTTAGCATGGAGCAGAAAGTGACTAGCTTAATGAGGGATTATTCAAGACAGGAAAGAACAAAATGCATTCATAACTAAGAACAAAGATTGTATTATGAAACGGAAACAGGCAACTGCCGAGAAGTAACTGGATGATTGGTTTATGCATTATGAATAAAAAGGTAGAAAAATATTTATATTAGTATTCACTAATGACTATATATACAAGATTGTTGTAATTAAAATTATAAATTAACATATTAAGAGTGCTTGTTTAATCACTTTGGGTCCTATTTACAATGAAGAGACTTATGTACATGCATGCAAAATGATTTGTGTTTTCAGGACAGCAGCAAATGGCCCTCATATTTTTCTTCCATAGCAAAGGAAAATATACATTACTTATTACCTGTTTAATGGGTACTTGTTATTTTAAGACTGAGGCATAGCGTTTTGTAGAAATGCAGGCTATGACAGTCATTAACAAATGCTGCCGGGCCATGACAAATGGGTTGAAGCTTTTCAAAGGGGCTTACACCAGATCTCTTTCATGAATGGAAAAAAAAGGAAAAATTACTCAGATTAAGAGTAATCAAAAAGAAAACAACATCAAGAAGTATAAAACAGCCCAGAAAGCCAATCAACATCATTACCCCAGCAAACCCAGAGGCAACTCCAAAGCCACCAATACAACTCCTTGAGAAGTCTGCCAAGAAGCCAGATGCAGCTGGTGTTGGAAGAGTATCTTCTACAATTAGCTTCTCAACACTGTAATTGCCATCAAAAGCAAAGGATTGGGAAAACAATGTGCCGGGGTAAATGGTAGCAATCACAAAGCAATACTTTGGTGTGTCTCTAAAAAGTGCCTTTTTTATTACATTTAAAAAAATATGTTAAAGGCAAAGGAAAGATGACTTTAATTACAAGAAATAAGCTCAGTCACACAGTAGTTCATGAAACATAGCTGTATAGATTGTTTAAGGCATCTTTTGACTATCTGCTTTGAGAAGGGCAGCATAAGCAGTTGTACTAGTCCCAGCACTCATGTAAAATATCAGAAATTGCCGGGAATAAAAGGTGTTTCTCTGCCCAACTGAAAAATTTGGAAAACATTCATGTTTTGTCTTAGTACATGCTACAAAGAATAATGCAAGTAATTTTATACAAACACATTGTGAAAAAAATATATTTTTTAAAAATCATTTTTAAGATCCTTCACTAGTACCAGCTAGTATAGTTCCATAGGTTTCAAGATATCAGGTCAGAACCATACATGAAATAAGACCACAAAGCAAAAAGTGCTTTTCAAAATTCAAAAAAAATAGCCCAAAATCTGGTAACAAAACAGGCTAAATGCCGTTCTCAAAAGTAAACAGGAATTTGAACTCAGCAGAATCTAGAGAAAGGAACAGAGTAACGTATGGCTCTAGGTGTTGAGAAGAAAAAATTATAATTATTGTCCAGTATTGCTTTTAGTTACATACATGCAGTGTCAATTGATGATATTTGGGTAGCGAAGACAAATACAAAGCCTAAATCAGATATCAAATTTTCAAACAATGTATGAAAAATTAACTTTTTCCTCATCTAACAGCCAAGGCTTTCAATAGCGTGTGCAAAAATATTGCAGTGTTTAAAGATCATTTAAAATTCCACAACAACTTAACACTTAAAAGGCTGACCAAAAATGTATTAAACATTTTTCAGTTGAGTCTTTAAAAGCTATCTATTTTTGTGCTTACATCTGAACATAGCAAATTGAGTTTCTCCTTCAATCCAGTCACCTTTTCTTTGAGTAACAGAGATGGGTTGATTCTTCTGTTACCTTGACACACTTGCTTTGATCTTTCATCCTAATACTGCACTAGCACATAATATTGATCTTCCAACACTTTTTACCATTCTTGGAGCTGGTCACACATCATGCATACATGTTCAACATTCTTTTATTTATCGCACCTATCCTTCCTGTCTTTTGTTACCATTTACAAACACCATGGGTGTATATATCAGTGAGGAGGAGATATTTTGCCAGTGACAGACACAAGGATATATGGCTGATTTTAGTTTTCTTTCACTCTCTTCTTACAAAGCCACTCAGGTTCTCAGTATGGATGCCTAAGTGAACTGAGTTAAGAGATCTACTTGTTATGTTTGCTTCTGGATTATTTTAACCAATTTTAAGTCCTACTCCAAAAGACTTCTCTCACTGAAAGATCAGCAGATTGTTTCTGATGCTTCTGGTTCCCTAGGTCTGCCCCTGATTGCAGAAGTCTTTTCTTGGTCTTTCAAATCCTCTCTCTTAATATATTCCTCAGTGGTTTTGCTTCCAATGACTTCATGCCCTTGTTTCTGCTGTTTCAGAAGAATGATAGATTTTGAAGAGTATCTCTTTTTTAAAGCTAGTTTTCAAAATAACTTAATGGATACAAATCAAACTTTAAAATTACTTGAGACTTTCAGTTGCAGATTTTAGAAGGCATTGGCAATTCCAAAAGCAAACCCCGTGATAACAAACATCAGTTGGACACATCAAAGTCACTGTGAACAACCTACTCATTGATTTAAACGCTCCATGGGATAAATCAGTAAACTCCACACACGGAAGGAGACGATTTCCATTATGCTCCTCAGGATTAGAGGAGAAGAATTAGTCTAATTTAATGTAACCTCTAGCCCAACTTGGAACGCAACTCAAACCTCCTGGACTGCATTATAATGCAAGGGGACCATCACAGTGAAGCACATTTCAGTTGAGACTTCCTCCAAAAACCTTCCTTTGCCAGGGGCATGGAGGGGGATTGGCATCCAGCCAGGAAGGCTGTCTCTATGCCAGGGAGACATTCCTTCATGAAAGAGAACTCTTCAACAGTCCTAGGAAGGCAATTTTAATTTCATTTTGCACCGTTCAGTGACACAAAAGGATATTAATAGACTAAGACTTGATAATCTATTTTTACAAATGATGGGGACTGGTTTCTCTTAACTTTGTTTCAAGTTTGAACTTGCTTTCGTGTAAAATCTATTGCATAACTAGTTTCTTTTAAATTTTCTTTGGAAACACAGTTTTATAGGATTTCTTGAAATGGAATATGAACACATGACTCACACACAAAAATACCTGAATACAGATTATTGATTTTCTCCAAAAATTGAACATATGAATGATGGAAAACAGAATCACGTGAAAAATTAATTTTGCTCTTTAGCTTGTCAAAATTTAAGACATTGCATCAACACGCTTTAAAAACATAAAAGGAACCAAGAATAGGACTGATTTTTTGTTTTCAAGGTTTACAGCAGGATGCAGAAAAAGGCTACATTGCAAAACAGCTAATAAATGGGGACATGCCTGTTATTCTATTTTGTATTCTCCTATCTTCTTTAATATGATAAGTCTCTAAAGTATGAACACAACCAGGGAGGAGACTGTCATAAATAAGCTGCCGAGTATAACTAAGTTGTTGTTTCTGAATCTTTTAATAAATGTATAAACGCAAAGTTGAATCATTTGTAGTAATAAGGTGTGCCGTTCAACTGTTATCAGCAGGCCTGGAACACTGCTCCTTGAAAGGCTGTGTGGTATGGGATAAAGACATAGCCATACAAGTAGGAAGCTCTATGGATGGCCAGCTTGAAACTTTAAAAGGTGGCAGTACGAGGAAATGAAATTTGAAATTGACATCAGCTATTAAGCACTGACAAAGACAATATGGTGAATCAAGGAAAAAAATCATCTATCATTCACATGAGTACAAATGGAAAGGCAATTAAATAAGCAGATAAATGAAGAACAGAGGACTAACTAGAAGTCATATCCATCAGCTTAAATTTCACTTCAGTTCATGTGCATAAAGCTTCCTATTCACTGGCTCTGGGCAACTCCTCATTCCCACTCTAGAAGCTCCTACATTTCTTCTTTGATTATGCAGCCCAGGAAGCATAGGAAAATATTCTGCACAGCAGAAGTTTTCAGAATTTTTCATATGGGAGATCAAATTACATAAGAGAGGTAATTTCAAAGATCATCATCACAACAGCCATATGACACCACCACTAATTGCTTACCTAAAAATGCTAATATTGTGAAAGTAATTAATGTGTTTTAAATGTCTATACAAAAGGAAACCACGATGTTAAGCTGTCAGCTCTCTGCAGGTGACCACCAGTATGTCACACAACATTGATTTTGAGCTCATATTTATAGTACGAAATAACTGTGTTGACTCCCTCATTTCATGAACACAGAGACCTGTGAAGCTGATTTTGCTACCAGTTTCTCCCTTAAGACCCTCTTGACTCTCTGATGTCTCAGAAGTGAGAGCATGCCAGTCTTCTTCCAAGTAAATACAGGCTTTCTGCATCTCTGTTCTGTACTGATACTTATTCCCCTCTAAACTTGTAGAAATTTAGTACATTTGAAATCCAAGACATATGGTTGAAATAAACTCAAAGATTTAACACTTATTAAGGTGCACAGGCTCATATATGCAATTTCTTGAGCAGTTTCCATAGGAAAGTGAGTATATATATCTACAAAGCAGAATCTCGTAAATCTCAGCCGCTAAATAAACATTTTCAAAAAAGCAGACTCAAAGCATATATGGTGCTTCTGATATAGACACACAAATACATTATATACACATGTTAGAGTGCAATAAAAAAGCCATGTAACTCCCCTTTCATGACTTAAGCAAGGCATTGGCACAGCATGTAATTTTATGTGTCCTGTCATGCAAACATGACAAATACACACAAAAAAAAAAACCTCCCGAAGAAATGAACAACTTCTTAGCATTGTAAATGAGTAATGGGTTCAGCCACATTTCTATACATTTGCGTTTCAATAAACAGAAACAAAAATTCACAGATCCATGATTTGCAACTGAGAGAGTGATACACAAATCCTATTGCCATAACAGTGTTACCTTAAACCTCCATTGAAAACATTTTGGTTTTAATCTGTCAAGATGAGCAAATAATAATTAAGCAAGTCACTTTGGATTAATATAACACCTACCCCTGTCACTGTGCATCAAACTACGATCATCTTAATAGTATTCATTAGTACACTGAGTGTCAGCTTTGCACTTCGATGCAGATTGTTTCCTTACCAGCTGCCAAGGTTTGCCCCATGCCTGGCTCACTGGTTACACAACCAATTTGATTGCAGAGAGTAACAGTGAAGTTGTATGTCTTGTAAGGTTTTAATCCCGTTGCCACATAGGATAGCTCATGAGCCTCAGCTATATGCAAAACCTACAAAGCAAACAGATTGGAAGACAATAGTTGGTTAATAATATTTTCATTGATATTAATTGATGATATATTTACTAATATAAAATTTGTCTCTGAATCTGCAGATTCCTTCATTTAGATATGGAAAAGCCTGCAAAGACCAACTGAGAGAGAGGATTATTTTGGAGAATTTGAACAAACTAGGATTTAGGTGATAATACCTCCCATCACGCTGTTTTATGAGGTAATAAGGCAGTTCCTGAGTGGATAAATGAGGAAACAAAGTTATTGCCTCATAAAACTGTGTGGTGGTGCCGTTATCACTACAAACTTTGCAGCTACAATCCAGATGAGGAAGATGACACTATTAAGTGGTGAAATCTGACCACCGTTGAATGAGTGACATGATTAGCATGCATCAGGAGTGAGAGGAATAACTAATACCTATACACATTTGAATCTGCCTTACTTTAACATTATCTTAAGCCATCAGAGAGAGCAGAATTGAATAAACCGCTGTATTTTAGGTAACTTCTTTATCAGATGCTTGTTTGGATGAAAAGTCTTGCAAGCCTATGACCAGAAGCAATTTATATTTCTGTATTGTAACAACAGCCCCAGAGGCAATAGTATCACCACTTCATAGACAAATAAACTGAGGCATATCTATGGTACCGCTGAACAAAAAAATCAGCTCTGAAACCAGAAATACGATATCAGAGCACTAGATCTACTCCCATATTCTCATCACCTATCATGTTTCCTTGCTCATCTCTAAGCTTTTAGCTTGCTACCTACTGCCATAGTATTTGTTTTCCAAACAGTATTTTAAAAATCACATATTTAGACTTTTATAAAGTTGGGTTTCTGCTGTTTTAAATTTCCCTTCTTCAAAGATTTGTCCATTATCCAGAAAGTCAAACAGATATGTTCTTAATGCAAAGGTAGATTCCTACACAACAATGTGGTTTTAAGTGTACCAGCAAGTATGGCAACAATATAAAATGAGAGTATTCAAAGATTATATTAATTTAAATTTTGTTGCTCAATCTCATACTTCCTAATTTTTAATCTCACTTGCTACCGAAAAATGTTCAGGAATACAACTTAAAGCTTAAAAGTAGTATATAACATTACAGAGCACTCCAGATAAACTGGTAGGTGAAAAAGTTGGATCAGAGAATGTACAGTAAATCATAGAATCCTAGAATGGTAGGGGTTGGAAGGGACCTTTAGATATCATCTAGTCTAATTCTCCTGCTAAAGCAGGTTCACCTAGATCAGGTCACAGAGGAACGTGTCCAGGCGGGTTTTGAAGACCTCCAAGGAAGGAGACTCCACAACCTCCCGGGGCAGCCTGTGCCAGTGCTCTGGACTCCTCACAGTAAAATAGTTTTTTCCTATGTTATCATCATAATGTTGGGGACAACATCAGACTTAACAATTTTTCTATTACATGTTAGGAAAAACTTAAGGTAATTAACAATACTACCTGGGAAAATGGTGGCAAGAACCTTTGTTCAGTCATCAAACCGATGCTATATCCCATCACTTCTCCTCTTGCTAAATTATCTTCAGGTTTTTCCCATGACACATTGAGGGAGTATGGTGAAAGAGGGAATACTAAGGGAGATGGCATGAACACTGGGGCTGAAATAAAATTAATATAACAACATTCATAAAATAAAGTAAGCAATGTGTGGAATGCAAATTTTCTTGTTGCATTTGCAGAACTACACTTCAGATTGTTTTTTTCTTTTTAAACCTTTCTTTAAGTCTAACTGAAATTTTTGTATTATTTTGATGACATAATAAGTACTTCACCCATAATTTTTCTGTTTTCTATTGTGATGACAAATGCATAATAAAACTCTGCCTATGTCTTCAAAGAAATACTAATCAACTCTGAAATCCTAAGCCCTGTAGCAGTTAGGAAAGTACATAGAAATGAAAAGGACTTGAAGAAAAACTTCATGTAACCTGGGAAAAAACTGATAAAAGCAAAAAGTGTTCAATACTTCAGCATCTTAAAAGCAATTTTGTTTGCTAGGCCAGTTTGAAATTAACATGTCTCTCACTTCTTACAAAACAGTTCCCCTGTCTTCCACAGTAAATCTGTAAAAGGATTGTTTGCACTGCAGTTAAATCCCCACCTGATTACTCTGTAATAATAGGATACGAACTCATAGCACTTCTGCTACATATGAACAACCACACTAATGGACCCCTTCCCAAATACAGTTTAACACTTTTATAACATACAGTATTTAAGAATAGATAAGCACAGACACTCATTTTGAAAGGGGAATTAGTTTAGCCCAATGTTTTGTGGGAGCAAATGACTGAGAACATGGTCTTCAAGCTAATAGCAAACAAAAGCATCAGTGATGAACAGAGATATTTAATTGCAAAATATAGGCTCTATCAGCATAAAAGATTTCTAATGAGAGCATTGAAATAAATAGCTGTTATTTAAATATTACGCCAAGTGGCAAGACCTTTCGAAAATCTGAACAGAAGGGTTGCAATAAGAGCCACTATGAACTGGGTTAAACTTCTGATAAAAATAATAGTCCCTATTATAACACTTGACCTCCATAAAAGTATATGAAAAATTTCAAGCAATATACTCCTGAAAAGGTAACTCTCTCACATTCTTAAAGAAATAGATGTTTTCTAAACATCTAGTTGTTTTCTAAACAACTGAACTGAGTCAAAGCCTCAGTTCAGGAAAACCGATTAGAACCTGCTTTCTGAATATACATATCTTTTCAGACAACATTCCTGATTCATACCAACTGTCAATATATTTCTGACAAAACATTTTTTCCTGTTTCTTCCCTTAAAGAAAATCATAAATAACGACTAGGAAAACAGTGGAGAATTCAAACATCACTTTGTAGATTTTGCAATCTTATACTTCCGAAATTTTCATTTAATTGACAGAGATTATTTTCTTCAATAATACAATTTTGTGATTGTTTTTGCTTAACATGCTAAGTTCTGAGGTAAACTGACCAATCTTTAATTAGTTTAAAAAATGAAAACTTTTCCTTATTTGAATCATCACTAGATACATTTAAAAAAAATAAGGAATCTGTTCTCATTTAGTATTTCCTTTCCTTTTAATCAACCAAATTAAATACTTACCAGCCTCTCCTGTTTGTCCTGATATCCAGTCTGAAGATATGCTACCTGCCATGTTTACTGCTAGCACATAGAATTCATACTCTGTGAATGGCTCCAGATCAGTGACTGTGAAGCTGGTCTGTGGTGGAGCCAGGGCATTTTCATTAGCAGACTCCACAATTGGTTGAGGACTGAGCCATCCGCTGCTTTGGAAAACACGAATTTCAGGAGGAAGAAAGTTCCCAACTGGTTTCAATTTCTTTCTCATGTAAAGTTCGTATCTTATAATTATGCCTACAGAAAAAAAACAAGCCAGAAAAATTAGTGCATTTAAATGATTTCTATAAAAGCACCAATGCAAATATACTTAATGAGCCAGGACTCAATCAATCAACTTCACAAAGTATATAGAATTTTTCCTCCTTTCTGCTATTTTCACCCAAATGTTTGTTTTGGCATATGTTGCATTATATTGTTCATTTTACCCCATATGAAATAGCTAGATTACAGTGTAAGTTCCACTACCTTCACTGGAAGACAATATCCTAAAATTCTGATCAAAAATTATTGGAAATAACTTCAGGCTTCTGATTTTCAAATGGATTTTTACATTTTTACACCATGGGTAGGGAATTTGAGTGGCAGATTAACGATAACCTTTTAGAATATACTACTGAATAGGAGATTGTGTGTGTGTCAGTTTTCCATCAATGTAAACCTATTACATACAGAGGAACATCTCATCACTTTAGAAAATAAACCCCTTCACTATTGCAGTATTAAGTGATACATGATCTAGGTTGGGTCAAGGAAGTAGTTTAAGAATAAATTGTCATAAAACTGACTGGAGATTTCCCAAATGGAAAAGATGAGACACATAGCAAAGCCAGGGGACATTTAAGTACCATATAATGTATATATTTGGGGCTGTATTCATGCTCAGAATTGAGGAGGCTGCTTGGGAGAAATAGCTTTCGTCTTTGTCTTTGGAAAGACCAGGAAATCTGACCAGACATCAAAAGAAATACAAGTTTATTGCTTAAATCTGCCTGTAATATCAATTACACAAAGAGTATATGCTACAGGTTGAGGGACAAGTACTAACAGCAAATATTATGCCCTGCATTGCAAGAACTGCCCCTGTGAAAATATATAGGCATTCTTGTGTGGGCATTCTTCCTGTCTAGTCTGCTAATAGTTGGCAAATTAGATGGTTGAAGAGAAAGTTGAGCTTCCCATGCCATTCTGAAAATAGATCAAAAATCCTTGTTTTCACACACAAATACTTATATGTGTATGTGCAAGTTCACAAAACTCCATCACACCTATATTAAAACCTGAAGTCTTTACCAGTAAAATCTATAGCATCACAAAAGTAATCCTACAACAGCTTGGTTCTCAGTTTCAAAAACCTGAAATATTATTACACAAGTTAGACCAGCAACTCTTGGCAATCACCTAATCCCTAACAAAATTATCCTGGTAACAGAATTAGTTACTATACATGACGGATGGTTTTAAAAACAGACTTCTCTGTTAATTCTTAGGATTTTTTCCCCCCATAATGTTGTCTGCTTATTTATTTTTTGTCAGGCAACATCTGAACTAGATGATCTGCCAAATTAGGGAAAAAAATTAATTTTACTGTAAATGTTTAATCATAAATGTGATTTTTTTCCTAGAGCAGATGCCACTAAGGGCTAAATACTGGACTTAACACATCAAGTTGGAATTCTGTACTCCAAACCAATAAAACACAGACTCTGAGAATATGTTTAGTGGCATCACATCAAGACAATGCCTTACTTAATTTTCAGTTTACGTCTCATTCCAACCAGATTTGAGAAAACACTGCTTTTTCTCTGCAAAATTTTTACTTAAAGTAAATAGTATGTCCTACCATTTGGTTTCTCAGGTGGTGACCATTCCACAGACAGTTCGGTAGAGCTGATGGTTTTGATCATTGGCGGGTGTAGCCCTTCTGGAGGAGCTTGTGCAGTAATTACTGTTACTGGCTGGCTCTCTAAGCAGCCTCCACTAGTACAAGCTTGCACAGAAAAAACATACTTTGTAAATGGAATGAGATTCCAAATAATTGCTGAAGTTTTTAAGCCTTCATACTGACCACAAGGCTGAAGATCAACCAAGCCAGTGCATGTCAAAACATATTTCTCTATGGGCCCAGAGTCATTGGAGAGGCTTGTCCAGTGAAGTAAAACAGAGTGGTGACTAACAGGAAAGACAGGATTTAAATACAAGCTTCCTACAGGCATCCCAGATTTTGTTCTGTATGTCACTGAGGTGCTTCTTGTAAAACCATGAACGTTGCTGGCTTGGATGTAATAGGAATAGAAGGTATATGGAGATAACATGGTATCATTGAAGGTCTGAACACCTAAAACAAACAGGTGAGAATAAAATTTTATCCCATAAATTAAAAAAAAATACATACTTAACAGTTTTCCAGCTCTAATCCAAGACATAGCATATTTATGACCATTTTCATGCTCTTCTTAAGACTATTCCGTAAATTTCACATCTTTGGTTTTTTTATTCATTTCATAGCATACATGTTTATATGATGGACACTGCCAATGTGTCCAGTCTCCAATTTTTCCTCCAGATAAAATAATAGCTAGAAACTTGGGAAAGATAAGCTTTACGTTATGACAGGATCCCCATACTATGGGCCTTCAATTCAAAAGTGTCACAGAGAAAAAAAACAAAAAACAAATAAACAAAAAAAAAAGAATTTCAGGGGATGATTCAAGGACACTCCTCCTTCTAGAATCCAATCTAGAACAAAGAACTGAGCTGGAATCTGATCTAGGTCCATCAACCAATCTAAAAACTGCTCTAGAACCAAGCGTTGAGCTGAAACGAGACCGTTGAGCTAGAACACAATCCAGAAACATGTGAGTTAGCATACTATAGAGAACCAAGAAGTTAGAATCATCAGATTAAATAGTTACTGCTCTGGAACCAGGAAACAGTCCTGAACTGACAACCAAGCTATCGCACAATCCTGCTCAGAACCAGCAAGCACACAGAGATTCCTCATCTAGAACTTAGTTGAGAACAGTCAAATTACCTAGACCACGATTTAGAACCCTAAAGTAAACTAGACTCAAAAGTGAGCTAGAACCTGTTCTAGACCCACTGCCCGATCTCAGGTCTGATCCCAAAAAAGGAGTTTAACTAGATTCACCTCACTATTTTACCTGTGCTAGGAATGTCTGCACCAACACTAACCTAGCTCTACCTTAAACTAGTGTCTAACCTAACACTAACCTAGCTCAAACAACCAAATCTCAAGTCACAGCCTCTGGAACAGACTATGACTCTAGGGCCAATCCAGACTCTAGGGTCCCAGGTCTAATGTCGGCTTTTTTTGAGTACATGGACTGGAAGAGGTAGACCAACCAGAATGCTGATATTGTCTGACAGAAAAGACACCAGCATCATTTCAACAGTACGAGAAAGTTCACTTGCTATTGTTGAAGACCTAATCACCAGATAGTAACTTTATTTCAAGAGGAATATCAGCTAGTTAAAGTTGGATAAAGTCAAAAGGTAGAAAGTTCTTTATTCCTCAGGTGAACAACTTCCCCATGTATTTAGCTAAATTTAGAAACTATTAGAACCAATGTGATTTGGAGTTAAAATTGTACGTAACTGGAGGGTTTTAGAGTAGGCATTTGATTTTATCCTCAAGACAAAGGCTGGTTATCTCCTGAGTCTCTGTTTTCCCAGAGCAGTTAGGAAAACTTAATTTTAATTGGTCATTCTGCAATACTATCAAGCCAGATAACCAGTTCGATTTAGAAGATTATTCTTAATTTTACTTGGGAAGGTCAATGTTTCTATAAAACTCTAATTTAGTCACAAGATAATGTTCATCCAGTTGGTACTCTCATAGCATTTCTTAAGCATTACAAATTCCACACAATACTGAGAAAAAAGTAGCATTATCAAAAGTTCTGACAGCATTAACAATGTATTCTTGATATTCAAACCCCAGCAGGTGATTTCACATCATTAATTAGGAGGAGTGCCAGGAAATGTCAAAAAAGTCTTTTGAAACCAAATCTACGTTTTTACAAAATGATATTTTGTTAAATAGAAGCATGCTAAGGTCTCATTATCCAACTAAATACATTCAGAATTTTTCACTCCCTACAAAGTATGTAGGTACAGTCGTGAAATAACATCCTCATCAAAACACTCAGTTTCAAGTGCATTACTAAGCACTAATTATGCCAACAGATTATAATTGTGGTTCCTTTGAAATTAATCCACTTTTTTACTCAAGTTAGGCTTTTAAACCAAATTAAGGAATAAGAATATTTTCTATTAGCTCTCTTGAAACTTTTTAATAATTTTTCTTTCTTTTCTCTCAATCACTTAATCCCATGCTTACATGAGGTCGCATACCTTTCCTCATGATATGTACTGCAGAGTGTCCAAATTAACAGCATAAGCCACAGAATAATCAATTTGAACACAGCTCCATGCACCAGAATATAAAAATGTTAAAAATACTATCCAAATTAACCTCTTTTTCTTTGATAAGAGGATCAATAGTAGCACAAAATGGCCTTTCCAGCTAGGACATTGTCAAATCCTTGAGGATTGCCTTCTGAGGATCCCTTTGCAAGTCTCAACATGAGAAGTGGCACTCCTAAAGGCAAATCAGAAGCTACACCAAGAGCTTTTCAGAAGGTGCTAAAAGTTGGAGGCCACAAAAAGCTTTCCTAATCTGTTAACAGTTTAAAACTGGGAGGATAAAAAAAAAAAACAAAAAAGGAGTTTAAGCACATTATGGTCTTTTCCATTCATCCTAATTTTTTATCTGGGACTTTGCCTCTTACTGATTTTGGAGACAGTATATTTGCTGGGATTGCTTATGGTGAGTCAATTCTAAAGTTTTTCAGATTAAAAACTAAACAATTATCAGCCACTGTGGGTGATAGTCTGACAGATTTTAGACCAGGGTATTCACTTCTTTAAAGCAAAATTAATAACACAGAATAATAACTCCCTGAACAAAAACAAATAATGTATTCACAATCACAGAGAATTATAAAGACAGACACCAGAAATAATTAAGAAAAACTGCATATATATATATAGATAGATAGATATATAGATACACACATAAACATTAAATCTTTCATGTCATCTTACTATAAATACTTACTAAAAGGGTGGTAGTCTTCAGTCGTATAAATCTCAGCTTCATCCCTATACAGCTGGTAAGTAAGCCTGTTAGAATTTGGAGAATCGGGGGAACTCCATGAAAGACTGATAACCGAGGAATTGAGAACTTCTCCTGTAGGAGGAGGTTGCTGGAACGGAGCTAAAGCATCCACAAAAGCAGAGGATGTAAAAATGAAGGTAATCAGCAATCGCACAAACTTAAATAAAAATGCAAAGAAACTGCTAAGTTTTCTTCAAAAAGAAAAATTGTTGAGTAAACATACAGCCACCTAGACAATACATTGTCAGACTAAATTAATCCACCTAAATGTTCTATAACAAAGCTTTATTTTCAAGTACATAAAACAAAATTATACATTTAAATAAATAAAAACTTGATCACTCTTACCCTCCCAAATTAAAGTACACAGGGTTTTCCAAATAATTTTTTTTCTTAACATATTTCAAGATCTCTATAAAACAGAAACATGTTTACTTGGCCACATTATTCAAGTCTACATTTCAATTATAATATTTTTTTTTCATTAGATTCATTTCCATTTTCGCATAGGTTGGAAATAACTTCCTCTAACAGAACAGAAATGGGAACTTCAACTACTTATAATTTTTACTGAAGTGTGCCAATAAACCTACCTAATCAAATGACAAAAAAAATAAAGGGGCAAATTTTGAAGGTTATTTAGGTAATTCACTTTCATTTGTTTCCAATGAAGTTTAAATCAATGAGAATAAAGTGTCTAACATTATAAGAAATCAGCTTGAGATTCTTATTAACTAAAATACTACTCTCCCATCACCTCCATTAACTTTGGAAAATGTGCAAATTAGTTGCACCAGCATCAATATAGAGAAAAACAAACTTGAAGTTCACAAGCTAAAAATCTTACATTTTCGGAAAGAGCAAAGTCCCTCCTATATCTCTCTGTAACCCAATTACATAATCATGGCCCTTTCAAAGACAATGACCATTACTCAGAAATTAAACTTAACGTGCATAGATATACATATATACACACACCTGTACACATAAACATATGGTTTTGCCATTTGCCATCTTAAAAGTCTTTTTGAGTCTAAATGATTCTATGATTCTTTATTATGGTAGGCATAAGCATGAGTACATATCCTGCTATGAGAACTCTCGTAGCCTATTACACCAGGGAAAGCACTACCCTCTGTCCTTCAGTGCTCCAGTCATTAGTATGGAAGACTAGTCTGTTTTGGCAGCTAGTAATCACTGTATTTTGACTCAGAGCACCATTTCCCTACCCTCTCTTACTAAGGGAGGGAAAACCAGGGAAGTGTGGATGTAGAGGAAAACATTTTGGTCCAGGAATGAGAATAGGTGAGGGTAGAGTACAGCAATCAGCATATGGAGTAAGCTACCACAAGCTGGATCCAGAAGCACCCAATAAGCTTTTCTTCCCTGCATTAAGGAATAGGAAATTATCAACACTAGACACATGTGGCTTTTCATTATTTTTTTTTTCTGCTTCTTTCATAAACTATCATCATTACATGGGTATTTGCTTAATATATACAATTCACCAAAAGTTAATTATTAAAACCTGTTCATCCAAGGTAACGGCAAACAAGAATCAAAGAGTGAATTTGCAGACAGAAAACAACACGACCACCTCAAGCCACACAGATGACAGATGTAGAGACGGCAACATCAGTGGGTCATGTTACATATGGGGTTTTAACACAAATCTAAAATGTGAGTTGAAGCTCTTCATTTACAGTAATACTGCAGGCTCTCAGAAAAGAAATTGCAGAGAATATTTTTAGAATTCATTGGATCAAACCAAACACAGTCATCATCTCCAAGTAAAAAGCATAGGTTGTTTTGCTGCCAATCTAGAGATTTTGAGTTCACCTGAGTTAGGAAGTGTCTAGTCTAGAGGAGCAGTTTGAGAATAAAAGGAAATAAGTGCTCCTAAATCCTTTTGGTACTTTTCTAAGTTTCACTCCATCTAATACATGCTTAAAAAACTTGAGCAATCACAGAAAGTTTCCAGCATCACCTTCATTCTCTATTCTGAGCCTCACACTATTGTATATTGCTTCTGCGTATTTGCTTTTTTGCATTTAAGATGCATAAGCAAAGTGCCATATTTCAAATTTTTTACAGAGCATCTAAGATAGCACTATGCAAAAAAATGAGAATATGTCTTCTCCTTAAAGAATGTTAGTTGGACAGTGGCAGCAACTTACTGTTGCTTCCATTGGTAATCATTAATAACCAGTAATGGTATGTGTCAAAATACTGCCTGCAAGGAAAATAACCACAAGTATCAAGCTAGGCAAAGCTCCATATCCATACAACAAGTTAAAATATTTTTGTATGTGTGGTGGTTTTAGACCTGGCTGGGTGCCAGGAGCCCACCAAGTCATTCTATCATTCCCCCTCCTAAACTGGACAGGGGAGAGAAAAAAATATAATGAGAGATTTGTAAGTAAAAATAAGGACAGGGAGATCACTCAGCAACTAGTGCAATGGGCAAAACAGATTCAACTTGGGGAGAATTGGTTTGATTTATTAATGAACAATCAAAGCAAACCAAGGAAATTAGAAGTAAAATCAAATCTTAAAACACTTCCCTCCACCTCCCCTGGACTTTTCTTCCTACCATCCCAGCAACACATGGGATGGGGGTTGTGGTCAGTTCATTACAGATGGACTTTGCCGCAGGTTCTTCTCAGGGGGAGCCTCCTCACACTTCCCACTGCTACACTGTGGGGTTCCTCTCCATGAGAGACAGTCCCTCACAAACTTTTCCAGCATGGGTCCTTCCCATGGGGGCACAGCTCCTCACACGGGTCACCCACTGGGACAACAGTCCTCCACTGCTCCACCATAGGTCTCTGACAAGATCACAAGTCCTGACAGCAAATCTGGTCTAGTGTGGGTTCCTCTGTCCCCAAAGGCTCTCTGGCCCTGCCACGAACTTGCTCCAGTGTGGGCTTCCCATGGGTTCACAGTTTCCTTCAGGCAACCACCCGCTTCGATGTGGGGTCCTCCACGGGTGGTGAGTGGATCTCTGCTTCTCTGTAGACCTCCCTGGCTGCAGGGGCAGGGCCTGCCTAACCATTGTCCTCACCACAGGTTGCAGAGGAATCTTTCTTCCAGAGCCTGAGCACCCCCCTCACCCTCCTTTCTCCACTGACTTTGGTGTCAGTGGATATGTTTTCACATTCTCACTCCCTTCTGCTGCTGCAGTTTAGTAACTGCTCAGCAACTTCGTCCCCTTCTCCAATACATTATTCACAGAGGTGTTACCTCAATCACTTGTCCAGGCCTGGCTCAGATGCAGGGTGCAGTCAGGGTCTGTTTTAGAACTGACTGACTTTGGCCCTATAAGTTACAGGGTAAGCTTCTAGCAACTATTTGTTTAAAGAAGCCACCCCTGTAGCCCCCCATCACCATAACCTGGCCCAGGCAAAACCACTACAGTATGAATACCTAAAATACTGCAAATGCTATATCATTTATGTCCAGAAGAGGACTCTGCTCATCATTTAGAGCACTGTATTTTTCCTAACTAAAATCTATTATATTATTTATGTCATATTATTATCTATCAATTTTATAGTTGAATTGTCATTGACCTTTATCCAATGTATATCCCAACATAAATAAGTAGGTTGGTTTATGTTTACAAAGCAGTTTGACGATGAATAGCATCATAAAAGTGCCATACATTATTATACATTCAGTTGAAACATCCTACACTAAAGAAACAACAAGCCAATGAACCTCTAGCACAATGAACAGATGTCATACCTTCTACAAGAAGAGTATGGAGAAAAATAAAACAAACTCTATCTAAACACTTCCAAATTTTAAGGGGAAAAAAATTGTCTTTGGAAACAAACCAGTCCTTTCATTCTATCCTATTAAAGCACTGTGCATTCTGCAATGTACATTATATGAAATTTAAACCCTTTTACAATGAAATGCAAACAAATCAAAGTGAGAGATGTCTGTCCTCACAAACTCTTTGTGCACATATATCTCTGCTTGCAGATCTATAGTGTGCATATATCACAGTTATGATTACCATATAAATACCTCTGCAGAACATATGAAGAAATATTTTGTCAAAGGAGAACCCAGAAATATACTTCAGAGATTACTTGGGAATGTCTAACCCTGTCTTTGAAATACATGTAGCTACCTGAGCTACTTCTCACAGTAGGACCAGTGTGGCCATTATCAATTAGGTCTGCTGACAGAAATAATCAGTATCTGCAGAGTACCTCATTCACTGGTTATATAACTTCCAAGACTAGGAGGCTGTTAACTGTATATGGCAGTAACGTATGTCACAAAAATGTAATCACAACTTTTTCAGAATTAGCTGAAGTCTTTCCCACACATTTTGATGTCTTCAAAGTCCATTTCTGAATATTGACCTGAAGATAACTTAAAAATTTCATTTTCTTTCTACATATATTTTTCCTCTCCTCCTTTAAAACTCTGAGCATCTTAGAGACCATGCACTCATGAGCAAACCTGAACATTTAATTTTGACTAACTATGACACAAAGACTAAAATTGTACCACGTCTTCAAATCCAAACTCACTGCAAGGGCACAAGCGCAGATGTTCCATTGCAGTATGTGTCATTACAATTCATGATCTGACTCTCAACATAGCATTAGCCCCATCTCACACATGCCGATTTATGACACTGTTACACCACATCACATATTTTCCCAAACCGACTGAAAAAAAGACCCAATAGGATAAAGGCAAAACCACATTGCATGGAGAAGGACATTTTGAATTACCAGGAGCAGGTCTTCAATAGACCTTCTGCTCTTCAGAACTTCTGAAGGCAGGTTTCCTACCTCCTATCAGTGGCAGCAAAGAAGGCTAAGATGAAAGTCATATAAATACTATTTATTGTATTTGTGGGACTAAAAGGTGAACTCTGCATTGATGACTACAAATCACATGGTGTGAAGTGCAAGGGAACCATGGACTATTACTTCTCCCATGGGCTAGACTGTCCATAAGCTGTATGATAAACCATTCTACACATCTCTCTAGAAAATATTCCTATGATCCTAGAGTGAAAATCATCCAAACTTCAGGGACTAGAAATGTGGGGGGAAATAAAGGTCAACCCTAGTTTTAGTACTGCTGACCTAAGTTTATACTCACTAAATCAATAATTAAAGAACACCCCAACATGAATTTAAAAGACATGCTTTTAAGACCTAACATCCACTTACTTTTACTGCAGCCAAACAGGTTGTGGACATCCAAATTGCTAGCATCAGGAACACAGTTGTCACATTTCAAGCCAGTTACAAATCGTTTACAAACACATTGTCCAGTAACAAGATGACAGGTCCCACTAATGGCTCCTGCAGGATGACAATTACAGTGCTGACATCTATAAATAAAAACAAATCAAGGAAGTGATCAAAACACATTAACACTTCAGTAAAGCACAGTAGGGTTTTGTTTAAAAGAATCTTGGGTAACAATTAAAAAAGCACAAACAGTTCAGTAGCCTGAGACACAGTGGAAAATCTATTAGTCTGATTAAAATAAAAGAGTAACTTACAAAAAAAAGGTACCCATTACAAAAATAAATATTAACATCTCAGTACCAGGATAATATTTTAATTTACATTAAAACTGCTTAGAATTAAAAAGCTTTTATATATATATTGATCCATACACAAATTGGATAATAATGTTTGGTAATAACAATGTTATGTACTCAGTCCTGCAACATTTTACTCACACAAACTTTTGTTCAGAGCTGTAGAGTTCAGGTACACATGTGTGAGCAGTTTAATAGGTTTCTGCACAACATATACAACCTTCTAACTTAGAGGAAAATAGACTTTTGTTGAAAAACAAATACTTTATTGTCACAAAGCCAACTTGAAGTTGAAACAAACAACAAGCCACAAATACTGGACCATTAATATAGACAAAAACTGGGAGAAAAAAACTCAGATTAAAACAGTGAAAGGAAATAAAATAGCAGAAGCATGATTAACTGAAAGTATACTTTCTTTGTGCCTTGACAGAAAAAAAAAAGAAAAAAACTAAAAGGAATAGTTAATTACACATGTAAGTTAATTTATCTTTTAATTAACAATAATTAAAAATTCAAAAGCATTGGTATCATACAAATATGTTTTAATTCTGTAAGTCTCTCTGGCATCAATAGAGTATTTGCAGGATTAATTTATGCTTTGGCTTTTGTGTGTGAAACTTCTCGAAAATCAACTTGTTTTTCTCTTTATATACTACACCCCAATGACGTTCATTTATAGCAGGGATACCAATGTGAGATTATGCCAATATTCGAAGACTCAGGGCATCTCAGAAGCTAAGGAAAATCATTTTTTACTTTCTGCAAATACTGTTATGCTACCCATTGCAATACAGATTGACATTATTAGTCATAACCAACAGTCAACAGTGGCAAAAAAAAAAACCTTTCTAATTTCACTATTTTTAATTGACTGCAGACTGCAGATTTTTGACAAAACATGGACTGGGAGAAAAGTGGAACTGTACAGTGCAGTTAAAACATACTGGGGAATTTACACCTCACTCTCCTTGCCCTGAGCTGGAAAAGTCTGACTCTTAGACATAAGCAAAAAACAGCCTTGAGGGAATCTTTAAATTACTTCAGATGCCACGTCTTAAGTAGATGAAGCAGCAAAAAGACTTTGTAAAGTCCAAGTGAGAGAGAGTCACATCAGTCCCCTTTGCTCTCCTAACCCTAAAACTAGACAAGAGTTATTGATTTGGCTGATCTTTCTTTGTCCAGATTTACCAGATCCAAGGAAACAGATGGTGGTGCCTTCACACAAGTTACTTTGCCATTTTCCTAGTCATCATCATCACTGGGGTCGATATCTTTCTATTTATATTAAGGCAGAAATAAAAGCAAGTACAGTTATGTTTTAAATATTGTCTCTTTAAAGCAAAGGAGAGAGAGGAAGGTGGAAATTGTTTTCACATTAGGACACTAAAATTCAGGTCAATAATCAGTGAAACAGACATTAAATGTGACAGATTTTTAAACAAGTTTAAGAAAACTCTTCACATACATTTTCTGCCCATCATTGAGCTCTCTGTATTAGAGTTCCTTTAATACACACCAGCTCGTGCTGTGTGATCTCCTGGGTAATCACTCAACACCCTTAAAAAGGCTGATAAAAGCTAAAGCTGCAAAATAAGCTGCAAATTTGTTTTATGGACTAATATCCTTTTGGGAATAAATAAAATACATTCTGTCTTGGAAACTACTATACTGTAGTTTGCTGTCTTTTATAGTCATGAGAAAAGGGCAATTTTTTCAAACTGTATTAAGTCTTTTCATCTGTAGACAGCGCATCCACATCCTCCTTCAAATAGAGGTTTTGTTTAGACTATTTAAATGTCATGACTGAAAAGAATAGTTTAGTCAGAGAAAAAACAAAGTCAATTATTTGCTCAGCAACACAGCAATTCATTATTTCATAATTTCATTACGTGATGATATTTTTAGTACACATTTGAGGGGAGTGGTTAACAAAAGTGTCTCAATAGATAAATGGTAAATGACAAGATTCTCTTACTGCTCCTGTATATTGCTGCACCTCTTATGAATAAGGGTCCCTTGAGTATTACAGTTTTCATTATCATTCACACATGAGACAATCAAACCCACATACACGTACAGTCAAAGTAAGAGTTTTCAGTGCCTGACAGCGTGGGGTTGCTTCTTTCTGCTTGTTGCATTTTCTTCTAGGAAAAGTGTAAGCTCACTACCTTCACCTATACTGAATAAGGCTCCAGATCCTGCAAACTGCAGCATATATGTCACCATATTCTGTTCCTCAGGACTACATATTAATATTTCTGTAATCACATGCATCATTTTCTTACATCGAAACACTAGAACAGTCTTTGTTGTTATGCGCCGTTCACGCTTTTCAGTCAGGATTAAGGATTCAATCAATAAGGGATTTTTAAAAAAAAAAAAATAGTGCTTTGAATTTTCATCATAAATATTTTCACAATTCTTGCTAAATGCTGCTTCTTCAAGATATTCTGAAACATATATTGGAGGGTTTTTTTAAACCAGAATTACATATAATCAAGGAAAACAGACTTTTAAAACATGGAAAGAAAAATGTCAGGCCAAGATGATTTGCAATATTGATTTTGTGAGGATAAATGGTTTTTGTAATATTAATATAGAGAAACCTTTATTACATTGACTCTCTAGGTGCAGTTAGAGCCTCTCCAGCAATCTGTTTAAAATCTTCATTTTTCATCCTTATGGGAAAACCTCACTTGCTAAATGGATTTCATAAACAGTAATCTGTCAAGATACATACATATAGATAAACAATTTGTGATGTTCATTGACCAGTTCATTATAGTAAACAACACAGAGGTAAAACATTTCAAATGTGTACTAATGCACACAACAATTACAGATCTGCTCAGACAGCTGCAAATACTCACTATTTCTAATTCTTTAATCACCGATGAAATTTTCCTGCTTCATGAAGTCAAATAAATTAAGAAATATAGAGATCCTATTTATCTCAAAAACATCACATATCAAAAACATCACATATACATTCCTCAGAGTGGGAGAATGTTAAAGTCTCACAATCTCTGCATATCACAAGTTTTGTTTATTTTCCACCATCATGCCTAGACAGACACATCTTTGCTACTACATATAGCTCATGTCCTTTTCATTTTATAATTAGTCTTTTAAAAGACACTTGCAGCAACTTTATAGAGTAAAAAAGCATATTACTTTTTTTTTA
The DNA here is from genome assembly GCA_013401255.1 of Urocolius indicus. Taxonomy (NCBI): domain Eukaryota; kingdom Metazoa; phylum Chordata; class Aves; order Coliiformes; family Coliidae; genus Urocolius; species Urocolius indicus. The sequence goes on from WBNH01005759.1 coordinate 150,332, forward strand.
AGAAGAGAGTGACAATTAAATTAATGGATTAAAATAGAATCATAGAATGGAAGAGGTTGGAAGGGACCTTTAGAGATCTAGTCCAACCTCCCTGCAGAAGCAGGGCCACCTAGATCAGGTCACACGGAAACATGTCCAGGCGGGTCTTGAAGATCTCCAAGGAAGGAAACTCCACAACCTCCCTGGGCTGTCTATGCCAGTGCTCCCTCACCCTCACAGGGAAATAGTTTTTTCTTATCTTTAAATGGAACTTTTTGTGTTCCAGCTTCATCTGTTGCCAGATACAATAGAAAAAAGAAATGCCCCAAATTCCTGACATCCACCATTTAGATATTTGTAAATATTAATGAGATCCTCCTTCAGTCTCCTCTTTTCTAGACTGAACAGCCCCAATTCCCGTAGCCTTTCCTCATAAGGAAGATGCTCCAGTCCCCTGATCATCTTGGTAGCACTGCCCTGGACCTTCTCCAGAAGTTCCCTGTCCCTCTTGAGCTGAGAAGCCCAGAACTGGACACAGGACTCCAGATGAGGCCTCACCAGGACACAGTAGATGAGAAGAACCTCCCTTGACCTGCTGGTCACACTATTCTTGATGCATCCCATAGTGCCATTGGTCTTCTTGGCCATGAGGGCACATTGCTGCCTCATGGTCAGTTTGTTATCAATCAGGACTCCCAGGTCTCTCTCTGCAGAGCTGCTCTCCAGCAGGTCAATCCCCAGCCTGTACTGGTGCATGGGGTTGTTCCTCCTCAGGTGCAGGACTCCGCACTTGCGCTTGTTGAACCTCATG
>WBNH01005759.1:151770-401083 GCA_013401255.1 Urocolius indicus
TCCACGTTCCTCCTAATCTTCCTTTTGCTGCTGATGTATCTGAAATAATAATATAGGGGGATCCTCCATGGTTTGGCTCTTCCCCAGGGTGGTCAGCCTTCTACATTTCAACAGTGTGTGGATAAAGGGCACTTATCATTGCATACCTGCCCTGCCCTGTTTCCCTACTAGACAGGATAGCTTTTTCTCTGTTATTTCTCACTCCACCTCCAAAGTCCTTCAGTTTAAAGCCCTCTTGATCAAGTTGGCTAGCCTATTCCAAAATATTTCAGTGCCCTTATAAGAGAGATGAATTCCATCCTGCTCTATCAAGTTATAGTCCCCAGAGAAGGTTCTGTTGTCAGAAAAACTGAAACCTTCCCACAGACATCAGCCTCTTAGCCAGGAATTAACTTGTCCAATTTTCACATTGGTGACTTCCCCTTTGGTGGATAGAATGGAAGAGAGAATAACTTGTGCCCCCTTACTCTTCACTTGCTCCTCCAAGGTTTTTAAAATCATTTTTTATTCTGGAAATATCATGTCTCAATACATCATTCATCCCTACATGGAAGAGGGGTAGAGGAGAGTAGCCCATGTCCTTGACGAGACGTGGTAGTCTCAGCCACATCAGAGATTTTGGCTCCTGGCAGGCAGCACACCTCTTGGACAGACAGATCTCTCAGTGCCTCTTAAAAATGGCTCACCCACAACAAGCACCCATCCCCATCACTTCTTTTTATGGTGCTCATTACCTGTCACTGGTGGAGCAGCTGGTGGTGAATTGTTTACTTGGATTTCCCCTTCTGGTGCTTGTTTATCTAAGTCCTCCATCATCAATGCCTCATACTTATTTGTAATTGGCACTCTGGAAGGGGGTTTATGAAGGTGAATCCTGCTTTTTTTTGTTACCACAGTCCAAGTCAAATCAGATTCACTGGAGGCCTGTACCTGATTGTGGAAGCCTCTGCCAATCTCCACCTCCACTCATCTAATACTAAGGAGTCTAACAGTTTCCTGCAGCACTTTTCACCTAACACTGCAGCTCTAACTTGAGGGCACCTATGACACATACTTACCTCAGCAGCATATGTCCCTAAACATCCTAAACACTCCCTGCACTCCACCTGGACTGAAGCATTCTTGCAGACCGGCTCTGTCTGAGTGGATGACAAATAAAGATTTGAATATCATTTTCAGTGGATAAACATTTCTGCCTAAGAAACTGAAGTACACTGACAAAGCAGGCAATAGACAAAAGGAAATCAAGTTTGAGCAGTGGGGTTGGACTAGATTATCTTCAGAGATCCCTTCCAACCCCTCTTGTTCTGTGACTTGCAACATAAGTTAGTCACGTTAATGTACTTCCAGAGTAGACTTCAATATTGTCATATTAAAGCCAACTCTAACTCAAATTCTAAAAACTAAAAACTTTTGGTCGTTACAACAAGATCTAGATAATTCTAGATATTCCTACATTTTTCATTTTAGAAGCTCAAAATGCAGGCAATTGAAGGCCAATATCTAGTTCAGGAAAACCACTGCTTAATACAGACACAAACCTCTCCAACATCCACTAAAACTGAGGAAAAAAACCCATCTATTCCAAGTAACTAAAAAAAAATTAATTAATAATAAGGCAAATATATTTAAAAGGGAACTTTAATATTACACAGATTTTATTCCTTACCCTTAGAAGTGACAGGAAGTGAAAATAGGAAGTCCTTATTCCTACAAATTACTTTATGGCCATTAGCAGATGCCTCTGTGACCCACAACAGTAAAAAATAATTTTAAAAGTCTCATAATGAGTGACAGTAACATAAAAGTTAAAGATCTGCAGAATAATGTCAAATATGTGCAAGATGACACTGATAATCATTGTCTAAAAGCATGTCTACCCCAGCATCCATGAGCTAAAGTAAAAGAGCATAGGGAGTGGAATGCTGTACAAATTTTGCTTCTGTCTGTGTTTGCTTTTTTAAAGGCAAAAATACTAAATATAACAAAATAATTTAAAGTCACTAATCTGCATGAAAATATGATAACATTAGAGCTCTGCAATCTTTCTGGACACTATTTAAAAGGAAATTGAGATGATCCAGGACAAAAAAAAAAAAACATCAAGAAATAGTTGGGAATAACAATGCACAACCTATAGATACACTTTTCCTTCTACATTCCAAGGACTATATCTGTATCATTTCAGTGTACCTTGAGGCCCCGGGCTACATTAGATAAACAATTTACCCTGTGGCACATAACTAAATGCTGAAAAGGAATACACTGCTTTGGAAAAACAGATTTTTTTTAGAGGAAAGGTGCTGTGAGTATTTTTCCTGCTGCTAAAAGAAATTTGGAAAGACAGAGTATAATTTTTACATCTTTTTTTCCATTAAACTATCTTCCTGAAGGTATTCACTGGTTATAAGAATGACACATTATCTGCATTTTAACAATGAGTGATCAACATCTCAGAAATCAATACATCTTACTGAAGATGCAAAGGAAAGAAACAATTATCAAATAGCTATATCATTAGATAGCATTAGCATTATATAGCTTTCATATTGTTTCTACTTAAATCTGTGGCAAAAGTCCCAATTCCTTCAGGTCATGGAAACATACAGGATTGTATAAAGTATCACACGTAAATTAAAGGGCACATGTGAATTCAAAGAAGGATTAACTTGAGCACCTCTTTTCATTGTGACTAAACTTTTGAATGAGCTACTGGGAGAAAAATGTAAATAAGAGGTTAAGTGACTTGTAAAAAAAAAAAAAAAAAAAAAAGACACTCACCTCCCTGTGACAGAGTCAAATCCAAAATACAGTTCTTTGCAACGTTCACAGGTCTGTCCTGTTACAGAGGAATCTCGGCAAATACACTGGCCAGTTAGTTTATCACAGATCTGATTCACTGAACCAGTTATGTGGCACAGGCAGGGCAGACAGCCAGTGACACTGGATGGAGAAAAATAAAAACCTGGAAAAGAAAGAGATTTTGAGAATAGACAATATGCAGCAAGTGAACACATTACGATTACTACTAACATGTATAATTGAGGATGAAACAACAGAACCAAAGCTTAGGTAACACACTCATCAACTCAAAGCAATACAGTCCTGCAGAGCTGAGCTTCTAGATCTTTTTCATTGCCGCATTGTAAAGACATTATACATCCTCCAGTTGCCAACTCATTTTTTTTCTTCTCTCTTCAGACTTGATTTTAGACAGAGAAAATGCAAAATAGAGGCAGTACATTAATGTGTCTGTAGGGAAAGTAAAGACCCAAGGACATGAGGGCTATTAATGAGAGAACATAAGTGGTACAAGCAGTAGAAATATAAAAGAGATGTAACATATGAGAACAGACAGTTGTCCATTCCAGTCTGGGATCTCATGTCTGACAATGGCCAGCTGCAAAAGGCAAGAAATGTACAATTTTTTTAAAGAAAGTCTCTTAATTTTTCTCAACCAGTGGTTGGTTTAGTCTTAGAAATGAAATAATTTTTCTTAGGTAAAACTACATTCAGTGAGCATTCCCAGGTCTACATAAAATTCTTATTTTATTCCTTCTCAACATAGAGCTTGTCTCCTACACAAGTACTTTTAGAAAAACTAATAAATAGATTTTTAAAAATTACTCTTACAATATTGGAAACCTTTTATTATTAATCTAGCCTTCTGTTGCTGTATTATTTAAAGTTATGAACCAGAGTATTCACTTCACCTTCCCCACAGTATGTTTGGTATGCTTCTGATACACTATCATTCTATTGCCCTCACAGGCAATCTTTATCTATGCAAGCCTCTACCCCATTACTGATAAATACAGTTAGATAGGGTTTATATACCTCTAATCTCGTCATTGAAAAATTTACCCATTATTCTCAGCCTTGCTTGAAATTCCAAACAGAGCTTTTACACTCATTCTTTAACAATGCTGTACCACTCACATACTCTATTTTTCTATGTATAGACTTATTCTGTTCTTACTAATTTATTTTCTATAGGTCTCCTCAGAAGACAATTAAAGGTATATCAGTAAGAAATACAATTACACAATTTTCCAAATATAGAAAAGATAGAAAATTCCAAAATTTTCTATGCTAATTGACATTTAACTGGGGGTTTCCACACAAATTACTTCTTTTTTGTTTTGTTTTTTTTTTTACTGGTACAGTTGATTAAAAACATAGCAGCATATAAGAGTTTTGCAAATGATGATGGTGACACTGTATTAATCGGCACTAATCAAATGCAAGTACCTATGTTTCAACACAATTCCGAAGACAGAGCCACTGATAGGAGTTTCTGTCTATCAACTGGTTACTGTTAGTTATTATTGCACAAATTCAACAGAAGAATTTCAACTGTTAGTCAAAGACATAGTATTTGCGTAAACTTCAGATGCTTTCCTCCCCCTCACAAAGTTCAATCGGTTTCTTCTTAGTCATGTTCTCAGTTGCTGAATCTTTTCGCTGTCCAATAATTTCTTGATGTCCTGCTTTATAATAAAGAGACCAAAATTGTATTGCAACATATCATATCACCCAAGACCTTATTATTTATTTTGTCTTACAAGAGATAGCTTTATATATACACCCCTAGGGTGGTATTCTCTGTCTTTGCAGCAGTGTTGCACTGTGAGATCATATCCAAATAGCAGAGGAACTAAACAAATAGAAAACATTAGAATTTTACTGCTCAAATCTTTGTTCAAGTTTAGCCTCTGGTCCTCAGTGAGATAAATCTCAAGTGGACAGTGAAGTGATATCAGTCTCCAGTTAACATATATCCACATCATAAAAAACCATGCTATTGGCACTTTATTCCAGAGAGGCCCCAAACTGAGCCACCACAGACACGGAATAGCTTGAAGTTATTAGTGAGGCAGCATGTATTATCTCCTACTGCAGTTTTCTGTGCAGTACAGTGCCCATCCTGTGCATAAATAGAGGAGACCATTTCCCAGCAATGTCACTCCTGAGCACAATGAACAACTCCACTCAAAGAATGTAACAGCAAGATAGGAAACAAATTTGAGCCTGGACTCCCAAAGAAGGTCAGAACACTTCTTCAGGACCCAGTTTACAGTTAAGCACTCAGGCTAAAACAGATCCTTGTCCCTTTGAAATTTTGCATGAAACTAATGTACATAAGAATAAACTACAGTTGGTAAATAAGCACATCTCTAGAAAATAAATTCATTTTAGTTGAGCAGGATTGATCATTACAGCATATATTGGTTTTCTCATAGCAGTGAATTTAATGATTTTGTAGAATCCATACCTTAACGCTAAACATCCTGGCTCTCCTAAAGTCATATCACCTAAATCACTGTAGATCAGTAAAGGATTTGGTATGATTATATTTTATAATAATATTCGAGAAATGCTCTAAAAGTTAAACTAAGTTTCTGAATATTACTTTATTTTCCCCCCCATAAGTGGCACCTGAAAGTAAAAATATTTGTAAAATTGAGAGTTAGGAAAATGGGAGAAAGCCCTTCCCCCGAGCAATTTAATATTAAATGTGGAAAAAAAGAGAAGAGACTGGATTACAAAGTCATACTGTTTGTCATAATCATTCTTATTTACTTCCATCACCTAGAATTTGGCAGGAAAAAGTAAGAAACAACTTAATGCAAGCTTAATTCACAGCAAGGTTAGAAGGGCTCATAAAAGTTGCTTTATGAAGAACCCACTGTTGTGTAATAGAGCCAACTTCCAATTTTACGACAGCCACTGCAAATCTCTACAAGAGCTAAGCATATAACCAGTATTATGCATGCTCTTTTTCAGATTTTTTTCCAATTCAACCATAACTGGTCACATTTGTCAATCAAACATACTCTTTAAAAGGAAGAATGAATGTCATAGCAAAGTATTCGGCCTCCTTTTTTAAGAATACTACCTCTCCCACAACATAGCTCATAGAAAAGGAATACCCAAAGAATTCCTTAGCACTTTTACATGCTTACAAGCTATGGTGGTAATGCTCATTTCTTAACCACGGTCTGTGCTTCAAAATGCACAGATAACACTGACAACGTTGTCACAACATACTTCACATTTTCAGGGCCAAGAGGAGAGGTAGTGTGTACACAAACTGAATTTTCACGTCCAGCCACACATCCCACATGTTGGTTTACATCTTTTCTGTATTATGTACCACTCCACAAAAAACTATTGTCACTAAATATTTTTTTTTTAAAGGGGAGGGGGAGAGGCTCATTTTTAAAGTTCTTTAACAGCTTTGCTGCTCTTGTAACAGGCTCCAAGACTTGTGTTGAATGGATTTGTAAGGTACAAATCCCAGTGGCAACGGAGTCCTGGAATGAGGTAGGGACAAACTGCAAACAGCTATTTGGGGGCCAGTAAGATCCAGTTTAGACTACTGCAATGTAGTACATCTGAAAAGCACATTTATATAAAAGGGAAAACTACTATACTTGGGAGTATGTTTTCTTATCTTTGTCTTAAGGCAAAGCCATAGCACATGTTTAGACCACTTGAAACCAATTAAACATTCCTACTTCTGCAACTCAATAACGGTAATGCTAGCAGGCTATACTCACCTCTGCTTTACAGAAGACTCATTTGAAATATTCATATAAAAGTGTTATATTACAGGTCTAAATGAGCTTGTGCTGGGATCAACACTAAAACATCAGTGAAGACACTGTAGTGTGCTGTGCTACACCAAGAGCGATATAGTGCTTTTGCAATGATATGGATTCACAGTTTCATCTCAGAAGAGCTCAATGTTCAGTCTATACAGGTTTACCCTTATTACTTAGAAACCTTAAATTCTTACAGTTTGTTTGTTTTGTTGTTTTTTTAACCAGAAACTACTGTGGAAGTATTCCTCTGAGTGCCATGTAAGCTTTCCTACAAACCATTCTGTTCACACTATCAATTAAACCTTTTTAAACCATTTAGTTCTGCATAAACCCCGGCCTTTCTTTTTCAAGGACAAGGGCGGTCACTGACTCTGGAAGCCTTGACATCACTCCTCTGCCGATCTCTGATTAAGTGGCTGCTGTAGAGGGTTAGCAGGTCAAATAGCACCGGAGGAGGAACTAAGAAAAACAGAATGCTGCCTTATTTATTAGTATATGTACCTAAAATAATTTAAATGGAAGTATTTTTAAAAATACTTAATGGAGGTTAAGCAGTTTTTTTAACCTCTGTTCAAATTATTGAATGGCATATTAAAACCAATGGAGCTATAATGTACCCTTTAATGTGACCTGTTACTTTAATAAATTGCATATGTATTTAACTTGAACTAAATCTATCTGTTTAATATTTATACTAAGGGTAGGTTAATATTACTATAGTTCCGCTTTACTCGCCTACTTAAAAAAAATAAAAAAACCAAAACCAAACCAAACCAAAACAAAAAAACACACACAAAAAAAAACCCAAACGCAAAAAAAAAAAAAAACAAAAAAAAAAACTACATAGCATCCTACCTGTAAAGAAAATTTAAACTCTGTTTACAGTGATATGGTAAAAAATCTTGAACTGATATGTAGCAACTATAGTATCACCTACTTTTAGGGCCAAACTGTAAGCAGTCTTTGTGAAATCCAGCACATCCTCAACACAGAGAGGCAGGTGAATTCTTTTGAAGTGACATGTTTGCCAGTCTCAAAGTTTAAACAACTATCTTTGTGCTGCCCACTAGACTTAACTTGCCCTCCTGAGGAGTTTGCCTTCTAGATTCACATTTTTAATTACAAGGTTTGCTGCTCTTCATCAAACTATGCTGGTTTACCTCTTATTCATTGAACAGGCCATGATGGTTTGTACATTTTCTCAATATCTAGAAGAACTACCATAACCTTACTTTGGACATATTGAAACTGTAGTAATAATACAAATAATACAAAATAACAAGAGAATGAATATTTGATGGCAATTAGATTGTTACTACTTCCTTCTCAGACTGTTAGGAAGAAGTGGAAAAATAATTTATAAGTCAGAGATGTCAGACAGGAAGCCGTCTAACCATACATTAAAAAAAAAATGTAAGAACTGTGATGATATCCAACAAAATTTACTATATCAAATCAGTTGTCTTCTAATATCCTTACCTGGTTTACACTCATTACATCTTCTCGCTTGACGCTGAGGCAAACATACACACTGTCCAGAAACGTGGTCGCACACTGTCCCTGCAAATGTGCCCAGAGCATCACAGTCACAAGGCTGGCAGCCGAGGAGGTTGCTTGTGCTGAGGTTGTATGTATGAGGCATGCACTGACTGCACTGAAGGCCAGTTACACCAGCTTTGCAAGGACACTGTCCAGTTGATTTGTCACAAAGCAGAGAGCCATTTACTGTACCTGCCTTATCACAGTTACATGGCAGGCAAACAAAGGAATTATTTTCCCACACTTTGTGGTAGCCATCTAGGCATTCATCACATTGTCTACCTCCAATATTGGGTTTACATGCACACTGCCCTGTCTTCGCATCGCACACAGTCCCAGAAAATGACCCTACAACGTTACAATCACAAGCCTTACAACCAGTTACATCCAGTCCATAGAAGTGGTCCATGCAGGTGTCACAGTGAAGTCCTTTTACTTGTTCTTTACAATTGCACTGCCCAGACAGAGGGTTGCAGAACTGGTTCACTGAACCATGGCTGTTGCACCAACAAGGTTCACATCCATCTTCATTAGAAAATCTGAGAGTTTTAAATCCAAAATTACAATTATCACACCTAAGACCTGAAAAAAGAAAAGGTATTAATTAAAAAAAATTGTAAAAAAAAAGGTGAAAAGCTATTCATTGCCATTAAAAAAAAAAATGATACATGTACAACACACTTGTGAAAAAAAGAGAAAAGAAAGAAGTATTGTTCTTCACCAGCATAATTAACCTGAATGACAGGGCTGCACAAATATATTGAGTAGCAGTGGCATCCCAAAAATCAGTTTACTTTTTCAATTTGTTTCAGAAGCGGTGAGCTTCTGCTGGCTTCTCAATGCAATTTAAGATACTTCTGCAAGAGATTCCTTCTAACATTTCTAGACAAACCAGAATTAATCTCATTGTCTCCCAGAACAGTACCTGTTGCACAGTCAGTGTTTATGTGAACTCCTCATCTTGTATAGTAAAATGCAATATACAGGGAATTGCACTGGACTCTCAAATTGTTCTGATAACACATACTTATATTAAACACATTAAATACATTCTGGGACAACACAAGTTAGACTGATTACAATGAACGAATTACTTAATACTGTACTTCAGTTTTAGCATTGATTACATTTATTGTTAGCATTTATTCTTAATTCTTACTGAAAGCAAAAAACGTTTTCCATAACCCAAAATGAAATATTTTTTTCTAAATGTGTGATTCCGTTAACTCCTGCAGTACATTAAATTACAAACTGCTTTCTCCATGCTTAATCCTGCAGTTTTATTAGCTTTGTTTTCAAAGTCATCACTTGCTTTAACCCTGCCCCAAGGGATGATATTTGTATTTTAGTTCACAAAATATACATTACATGAAAGCAAACTAGATTATTATATGAAAAATGCAAATTCACAGTTAAGTGAATTTTTTTAAGTGAGCTTTCCCTGCAATGGGAATATTCTTCACTAGGAAGCCATCACTTAATTGTTGCATACAGTAAAATATAAAGACAATGTTCCAGCAAAACATTGTCATAATTTAAAATAAAAAAACATATAAAAATACATCTATCATCTTGCATGTGGAAAAATAAAACTAAAAATGGTAGGAAAGGCATTATACATGTGGATAAAAAGTCAAAAACTCCAACAGAAGGCAAGTTCCTTTAACAGTGATGAATGACTCACCTAAGGCATATCATTTAATTTCAATAAGGAAAATAAAAAAGGACCACTATTGCTGCAAATTTTAAAAATAACTGTATTGTTAACAAGAATTATGACTCATTTTGAACTATTAAAATTGGTCTACATGGATTCATATCATATCAGTTTTAAAAATATGCGCAGTGCTTATTTGAATATGCCATACATATTCCTGACAGGTAATCTATTCCTAACGATACTGAGGAAGGCCTACAGGGCATCACATTCAATGTTAACAAGTACAGGGGAGTTAGCACGCTTGGCATTTAATTCACATTCTTCTACCTTTTTATTCTAGATGAATGACCTACTTTAATAAAATTATTGGTGCTAATGTATTTTACTGGTGATAGAATCATTAGTAAGATTTAACAGTTGTGTTAACTCTAACAGTTCATGTTTTATAACACTGTAGTCCATAGTTGCATTTTTCTGTTATCGTGTTTGTTTAAATAGATAAAATGGCAATAGACAGATTGCTCTAAAATCCAATTTAGAAATCCAAAGAGGAAAGTTTGCTGCATGCATTCCAATATACAAAAGATTATTTACAATTGGTTCAGAAAGCAAAAAAGTGAATCCAGTATAAAAAGAACTAGGTAACAAAACTACAGCCCCCCACCACAGTTACAGATAAATTTTCAGAAAGTATAGATTTACACGGGGGGTTTGGTGTAAATAAAAATAGTTCTTATTGTTTTCAAAAGGAGAAACTATTTGAAATAGCATGCAAACAATAAAATACGTGAGACTCAGACTGTGCATTTCTTTTATACCAAAATCCCAGTAAGCTGAGGAAAGTTATCACACATGTAAAATGTAGGCAAATAATACATAATTAAAAATGCTCTGAAGCCCTTTTTATTGAATGCAGAGAGTAGGATTAAGATATGCAGAGGTGAATTTTGTTTTTAGCACCATTTCTACTGTATGAAAAACATAGGTCATTCCACAGGAAAGAGGTCAGAAACTGTTCAGGCTTATATGTGTTGAGTTCTTTTCATTGTTTGTTGTTATTTTGTATTTGCTTTTGGAAATTAGAGGAATGAAACAAAGACACACGAGATTACAAACATGTCACTGAGTTATAAATTAAAATATACTTGAATATTGTTAACACAAGCCACAACCATGGTTATCTAGAGAAAAAAGATTACTAATTGTATTAATAACAAAGCAGAAAAGGATCTCTTTTTTTGTTGTTGTTTGAGACATATGTATATTCTGAGACATGTACAGTTACCATGCAAGGCTCACTTTATCAGGAAATTCTCCTTGCATAATATTCCCATACATCAACATTTCAAAGTGTGTTATATATACTGTGTATTTTGGGCACTTGATAAATTTTGTCCTTATGTGGCTGTGGCTCCCCTCAAATATGCTGGAAGTAATAAATTGCTATAATCAAATCTAATTTCTGAAAAATACCTGTGGGAGTAACAAACAAAAAAGCATGTCTTGTAAAAAAAAATGATAAATAACACAGAAGGTAGCAGTTTATTATAATCAGCTTGGCATTGAATTACAAAATTAAAATTATATGGCCCTTGATAACTAACCCTAGCTATGTACATGATCTGTGGAATTATGTTGACTTATTTTGCATTTCATAGGAACAGTTCAAAGAAATATAATAGAAAAAAATTGATAGATTTATCACAAAGGACCCTGTAGCACAGAATATTTTGGGAAAAAAATCCATTTATTTTGGTCTATTAAGAAAACTAGCATGGAAATTATTTGCTTAGAACTCATTAAGTATAAAACATTTTGAAAAAGTGCTAATTTCCTAAAAGAAACATCTATGCAGTAAGCAAATTACATTATTTCTGTGACTTATTAATATGGAGCTATGTAAGCTAATGGAGCTATGCCGTAAAGAAACTTCTAAAGGGTTGATTAAACTAAGCTTCAAGCTGTAGTTTGATAGAATTATTAAATTAATAATTTTTCAACAGTTAATTTCATTCATTTTTATAATCTGCCTTCAGCAAAGAAGTTTATGATACTTTTCATTTAGAAATCAAGTGTGTTTTATTTCCAGAGAAAACAAGAAAAATGGCTTCAAACTCTCGCATTACACATACCAATAACATTTGCTTTGCACTTGCACTGGCCTGAATTTTGGTGACAGGTAATATCTCCATTGACTGTCCCAGAGGTATTACAGTTACAGGGACTGCAGCCATCAGGGTTTGACTGTTGTAGATTGTAGAATCCTTCCTGGCACTGATTGCATTGTCTGCCAGACACATGTCTCTTACAATTACACTGGCCTCCAATCTAGAAAAAATACAAAAATATTATAGAATGATGAACATATCTATTTTTAGATGATACATTCATTAGCAACAAGAATGGGAGTTCGAGTTGGGGAGCAGAAAACTTTAAATGGAACAGAAAAAATAAGGCTGGATAACACAGAAAAAATAAGGCTGTATAACACGTACTTTTTTTCATTTGAGAGAGAAAAAAGATAAATATTAAACAGAGCATATCTATTGAATTTTAAAGTAGAGTTTAAAAGTTCTGTTCTGAAAGAACATAAGAAAAAAAAAGAATTGTGTAAGCAATGTGACAATATTTACCCTCTGGACAGAAAATCTGAAAAGAATAATTACAAAGTTGCATTGTATAAATGGTGTCTTCTATGAAAACAAACAGTACTTTTTTAATCATAGTTACTGCAAAACACTAACAAAGATTAAGCTTTGTGCTTTTTTCTGACTATATGCTAACTTATTTTAACGAAAATGTTAGTTAAATAAGAATGAAGTAAAACAAATATTTCCTTTATGATTACTCATCCAAGATAATTTTTTTTTTTCCTTTACAGAAGGATATGACTTGGCAGCTCAGTGTCTGAAATCCTCTTTTTTTCTTGGTTCAGCGAGGACTCAAGAATTTCATTTCAGTGGTGGGATAAAGGTCCTATCTTACTCCCTAAACAGGTAGCATTGTTATTTTGGAGGGAGATGAGGCATCCTTTGTTATGCCTGGGAATATATGTCTCACATCTTGTGCAAGATTAAAGGGCTCCTGGAAAGCACTTAATTTCAAACTCCTGAAAGCCAGGAAAAAAAACAGTCTCTATTGCTTTCTGATGCCAGCAAAACTGACCACAGGGAAAGGGCAATCGCATAGGGACTGAGAAACAAATGGCAGATGTCTGTCAATAGACAACATAGATTAAAACTGGGAGTCAATGCAACCCAAATGTGCAGGAGATGTGATTTGGCAAAGGGTTTAGGATTTATAAACAAGGAACAACAACTAACTATTCTAGCTTAAGTGTTCTGAGAAGTGGAGAAACAGCAGCAAACTCAGAATTACAAGTAATTTTTCTGGGTTAGTGTGGTTTTTTTCAGTGCAAATATTTACAAAAATGAGAAAGTACAGTGATTCAAAACTAATTATTCATCTACAACATCAAGAGTTATAGTTCAATGTACTTTGCTTTTAATTAGTTACTAGAGCAAAAATAATTTGTCTCTTTCATCTTAAACCTACAAGACAAGCAAAGTTGAAACAACACGAGTCCTGTGGCATTACATACACAGGTACTTGGATGTTCCATGTAAAATTAACATTATCATTACACCCTCCAACCTACAATAAAGCTCTAGCCTTTATTAATTCAAGATAGAGTATTTCAAAATCTGAAGTAAATTCTCAGTGCAGAAAACACTGAATGAAAGTTAGAGAAGCATGTATCCTTACTCCTTCCTCTGAAAAGGATTCTGTAGAGCAATACAATCTCTTCAATATACTTTCATGATAGGTATCTATTAGTGATGTATCAGTCACATTTTTCAGGAAGACGAAGACATTGAAAAAGGCAAGAAAACAATATTTTATAAATAAAAGGCAAGAAAATAGTAAGTATCAAACAGTAAGAAAGTTAAAAGACCACAATAGCAGAAAACATAGCAACAAGGATTTTCAAGTTATTCTCTTTTAGAATGGATTTGATCTAGATATTTAGCTTATTAGAAGAGACCCAGTCATGCATCACAGCCATTCATCAGAGAACTCATATATAAAAGGTAACCGAGTTTAATACTAAATGAAGAAAAATAACTAGTTTAATACATAACAGTAAAAGAAGCATTTTTTGTTAGTGATCACAGCATACTCAGACAATACCATACAGCAAGCATTATATGAAGATATGTCATTAGCACTCAAATACACACATAACCCATACCCAAAGACACTTTAAAGGTACTCCAAAAAGCTAATGCATTTTTGCATTAGATGCAAAAGGTCATCTTCAAAATATGGAAATCAGATCAAAATAAGGAACTTAAATGAGAGGATAGCCACCACCAAATGTCAAAACCAGAGTAAGGCAACACAAAAAATCAGCTTTTAACGTGAAACATGCTCAAGGTATGGAAGAAAAACAAATATATTTTTCAAATGTCAGAAACAAAGGAAGATTACCAGAGAATCAGTGAGGGCAATAAATCATTAAGTAGTATGACTAGCAGGTTCAGATTGGGCATCAGAACTTTTCACTAGGTGCAGCATCAGTTACAGACTGCCTGAAGGGGACACAGAATCTCTGTTCCCAAAGGCATTAAGACTGACTCGATCTAGAGCTGACAACAATCCTGATTTGAGCTGGAGTACAAGACCAACTAATGCATCTATGATTCTGTGTAGCGTTCGAGAAAGACAGAATCACAACAGAGATTACAAAGCAAGTATTTCACAGCTGTTCACTATAAAAGAGGTATTACTTTTCTATATTAGGAATGTTTTTCGACTGGCTTCAACCTGAAATGTCAGAAGGAAAAATTTTAGCATCTTCTCTGTTGAAAAGTTACTACACAAATCAAGAATCCTAGATGAAGTGAAATATAAGATTACCAAGTTATTAATTGCTTAAATCAACCTCAGTAATGAGGAATAAAACTGTAAATTACATCAATCTCCTTAAAAGGCAGTAAGGAAGCATCTAAGGTATACAGACTGCTAGCCTTTTTCTGTACAAACTGAATAAATAGAAATTGAAAGATGAGTTGGACATATTGGAAAAGAATGGTAAGTTTTTTTGCAAAGAAAAATAATGCTTAATAACTCTACTGCATTTCCTAAAAAGTCAGCAACACCTAGAAATATCATATATACTGAGCCAAATGGATGATCAAAAAGTCAAATTTATTTCTACATGAAGAAGCACAAACTTACTGCCTGGGGAAAACCGATACTGACTACAGATGATAAGTCCAAAATTAGCTATTATCAATCAAGAAAGGAGCTGTTAAAGCTGTTCTGTTCCTGCTAAAAAAACATTTGAAAGCTCTGAGGCAGTTAAAAAAACCCCAAACAATGGGAATATAAGAATTGGGGGGGAAAAAAATGAAAGTTATACATAAAATGTCATTCTGTCATTAAAAAAAAAATTGTGTATCAACATTTTGCACAATTTTTACATCTGTTTGCCCTCTCTAAAATAAATAAGGTCACAGAGTGACTAGAATAAGCAAAGATACAAATGAAATGAGACTAAAGAAAAGACTCGTTTAGAAAGAGATGATTAAGATGAATGGAATACATGTCTACGAAATCATGAATGCCTTACAGACTGGATATTTGCTATTTCTCACATTATATGAGAGAGATGACATTCAGGAAATTATCAGAAAGCAAATTTAAAAAAAAAGAAAAAAGTACTTTTCTCCCACACTTGAAGCATATAGAATATTTTTTTTTGTTAAACTATTTTTAAAAAT
This sequence comes from Urocolius indicus, assembly GCA_013401255.1. Classification (NCBI taxonomy): domain Eukaryota; kingdom Metazoa; phylum Chordata; class Aves; order Coliiformes; family Coliidae; genus Urocolius; species Urocolius indicus. The sequence continues at coordinate 167,364 of WBNH01005759.1, forward strand.
TAGGTAAATTATTTCCACAAATGCACAACATACATGACAACTCAGATGAAACCCCAAGTTCAGCTCAGTCTCAAATCCATAAATAACTGAAATCTAGGAAAGTATATCATGGAAGCATCATGCTTCTTAACACTAGCTATCAGAGAACATATTGTGCCAGTATGCCTGTTTTTATCACAAATACACAGAAACCCAAGTCTGTATGTGAACAGACTGTAGCCATTTCCTGACATAACAAATGAAATGCGTAGATTACTGAGTGCTAAGAGAATTAAAGAGTGTCAACATCATCAGCATCATTTTAAATGTCAAGCTATTACAAGAAGCAGTAATTTCAGTTCCAGAAAATCTATATCCCCCAAACTTTCTCAATAGAGTAAAAAAATGCCCGAAGAATAAATACAACTCTTCAGAATGGGAGAGAAATAATTGGTCAACCAAAGAATACAATTCACATTTTCTCCAGCAACCAGCTAAAAAAACCACTTAGAGATCGCCTTACCTAAGTTTTCCTCCTACCTTGCTGCCACATAAAAAAAGACTTTTCCACCTGTAATCAACACAAGTGGCAACTGGTTTCCTGGCCCTAAAAAGAGTGAGAGTTTTTCATGGCAGTTACCAGAAGGTATAGGAAACTAAAGTTTTTGTTAGAGAACACAGTTTATCAGATTGCTTCTTAATACATCTGAAAATAGGTTTTTATGTACCAGATTAGAGGATCTGTAAATAATCCACTGACATTCTTCCATAACGCTCATTTCAGAACCTTGTCAAAAAAAAATAAAGCAGAAAAAAAATACATTCTACTGACAAGACAAAAAGGAGATTTTGATTATATTCACGAATAACTATTTTCATTTTGTCTTGCCTACAAGTGACTAGAAATCTTTCAACTTTGCTGCTTCAGCCATTTTCTGTCAATACAGGATATCAAGATGAAAGCTATCTATTGAAGTTTAGCCTCTGAAATACAGAATAACAAATTCCATTATATAACTCCACTTTAACTCTGCCTTCTATAGTTGGTGTGAGTTAAGGGAAACATGCCACTGCAATGCATCCCATGTTGCACAGCTTTTATCCTTCCTGTATTGCATACGCTACAAGTAGCTGTGCAGATTCTTAGGGTAAAATTTGAGAAATATGCTCCAGACAAAACAGTAGATGGAGAGGGGGAAAAGTAGTTAGAAGTACTTGTAACTGCCTGCCCTGGATGCAAAGCTCTTCAATATTTTCAGTAGTAGATTTAGAAGGCAGAAGAGAAAATGTGTTTGACAAGCCTCACCAACCACCCCAGCTCAGTATGCATAGACAGCACCATCTGGACCCTGAAGGCACCAATCAGCCTTAAGGGCCCTCAGCAGCCTTCCCTGGGGTCTCCACTCACACTCTTTACCCACAGTCCCAGAGCTCCAGTTAAGCTTCAGTCTGGGCATCCTCACTTCACCTGGTCTATGTTGCAATTGTGCGTCCGCTGCCTCCTGGAGGGATCCCTTGGTCTCAGGCTGCAGCCATGTCTCCAGCCCCATCTGCTGGCTCCAGACTGGACTGCCTGGAGACCCTGGACATGAATTACCATTTTGCTTTGTCAGGAGTTGTCAATGAGCACTTGGCCATGTTTTGGTGTTGTGAGACTGTGCCCTGGTCAGGGTGGGTACAGCTGTGCTGAGATCCCCCTCAGCAGGTTGATTTTCAATGTTATTTTTACTCTTTGCACAAATATTCTAACATCACTTAAGGTGAAGTAAACACAGAAGTCCAAATCAGCACATAGCAAGCAGACAAATGTGAAATAAAGAAAAATTCTCAAGGAATTACAACATAGAAAACCTGGAAGTGATATTGGGAACTGATATGATCAATATGATACCGCTCCAAAAAAGGTACATCTCATTAAGATGTACTAAAAAGGAATCTCATATTTAAGACATGCAAAGGCATGAATTATGAAGCAAAGTGGGTTTTGTTATTACTATCATTATTTCTGTAAATCTAGCTTACTCTGGAAACAATTGTACCGTTGAGAATACTGGTAGCAACTAACAATTAAATATTTTGTTAACCACGATTTCACCACTTGTGCACTGGAGATACTACTGAACCTTTCCCTCTCTCCCATTCAAATGTTATCTCTTATTTAAAGAAACAGACTTCATTTATGCTGGTTATAGAAAGGAGAAAGTAACCTGTTCTCCTGTTGCTCAGGCCTAAGACATCTGGTTCTGATCCAAACAGTAAGCAGATAGAAATATCCTGTCTTAACATGACCATCTTGGTACTAAATCATCTACAGAAAAATATCTGTCTAGACTGTTTGCTATGAAAATGATTCTAGCCGACCATCACTATTAAGTGGTGGTGTATCTTGGGACCTCATAATTACGATTGTTATTTGATACAGAAAATCACTGATGCTCAGTTGGCATACATCCCTTGTGTCATTTATAATTTACATATAAAATACACATCAGTTCCATATCCCTGAACGTAAACAGTTATAAAAACTGTGCAAGCAATTTCCTCCTGAACAAATCACAGTTACAGCATCATTGTCCTTAATCAGGAAGCAGACTACTTGAGCGATATTTCTGAATTTTAGACATACTGATCAGGTCAGACGGCTTTAGACTCTAGCAATACCAATCTTTAATTGAAGGACACTAATCTATCATATCACATCTTGAATCATAAGTTCTTTAGTGTCCACAATAGTATAAATATACTGTCATAAATGTAATCAGAAAGTCTCTCCAATTCTGGACAATAAATGTGAGATGTGGCTTGACATTACTAAATAACACTAAATCTGACACTTTCCAATTTTCTTTTACCAAAGTTAATTTCTAGTTTTGAAGCTCAAAACACATGACAAAGTAAAAAAAACTCCTTTTGCAATTGGCTGTCATTACTATTTTCAATTATTTACTCTCTACCATAACCGAAGTATCTTCCCCTGACTAGTTGGCAATGTTCTAAAAATTACATTTGACCCATAGGTATATTTTAGTTCCTCCATGAAACTCCTTCTGTTGATTCTGCCATTACTGGCTTTGCAATTGATTGATTCTCAATGTTCTGCCTCTTTGACATAAATGCTCACTAGCTTCTTCTTTGGTGCAAATCTAGCAAGGACTTTAATACTCAGTTGACTGCGATCTCAGGAAGTGGGAGGAGGGAAGAAGAGGATTGAGGACTTTTCATTTCTTTTCCTTCCCTTCAGTTTATGAAATAAGAACTGTAAGGTATGCTGGCTCACACACATAGGTTAATGATCTGACCACCAAATACCTGAGAGTATTCTCAGTATGTCAGCTTTGGGAACTGAAAATTGAATAAGCAGCAGCAATACAGTTCCTTCTTACTCCTCTGCTATCTCTTCTTGTCATTGCACGTGATGACTTTCAAAAGTCAGTAGCTTTCTACTACTTCACCTCTAAATTTAAAATTACTTATTTACCCTCTGCTTATGACACTCCAAAGGGAAGGAGTGGACCAAATCCCCAAAACAACTTAACGAACTGTCACAGAAAACCAGCATTTCCATGGTACAAAACATATCACAAATGAAGCTGTGCAATTATTCAACTTAAGAAGTCTAATTTTCCTTCATTTTAGCTTTTTTTTTAATAAATAAATAAATAAATGAATCCCTTCCATGAAGGGAAATCCAGGATTTAAAATATACAGTGTTTCATAACTACATTTTTAGACTCCACTAAGAACATGAGATTTCCATTGCTAAGTTTGCATCCTTTATATTCTTTATTCTATTTCATATAGCTGTGGACTGAAGCTTTATCTACTTTTTTTCCCTTGTAATGGACAATCCAGTTATTTATTGTCAATCACAGTAAATGGGTTAAAAACTGTACGTAGAAAAAATGAGAACAGTGGAATGCTCACACTAACTGTAGATCAAAGAATTTATCAACTCAAGCAGAATTTTTAGAAATAAAGATTCTACTTTGGAGATATATATATATATATATACGCAGCTACCAAGCTTTTTAATTATGTATTTTAAAAAAAGAAATCAAACATCCAAAATTGAAGAAAAATAAGAAATACATAAGAGCAATATTTTGAGAGTGCACAGAAAGCTGACATCTGGAACTTGTTCAAAAGTTTACTTGGTAGCACTGAAATCTGTTTTCACCTGACTCCTCAGAGAAAACAGTAACTTAACATTTTGCTACTCTTCATGCCTTGGTTTGCTTGCAACACAAGACAATACAGCTGCCACCTTGATAGAAGGCAGTTAAGACTTTGCAAGTCTGAACAATATCCTCTGCAGTAAAGCACAGCTTCTTTGCACCAGTAAGTATATAATACATATTTATTTGTACATTAAGAGCACATTTTTAAAAATCAGAAAAATCTCAGTAAAGAAAAATGCTTAAACACACTGAGCCCAGAGTGGTACTTCCTAAGACTAAGTAAAAGTAGTAGCATACTTCCAGCTTTGCCTAGAACCAAATGCCCTGGGAAAGAGTGGTTTTTTTCACATCATTATATACAGCATATTATAATAGAATCATGAAAGGATCACAAACTGCAGTGCCTCATTGAATATGTAAGCATTTTGAGAGCAGTCTGGGTAAAAAGCTGCACAGGAAAATGAGTCAAGGATTGTGGCATCTGGGCCAGAAGAAATTAATCTCCATCTCTCCACATAGAGCAAGAACGATCACATCAGCAGTATTCTGGCAGAATTTTCTTATGTGTGAATGGTTAGCAAGAAGGGATGAAGGCAGCCAATTCTTCTTTCACTCTCATAAAACTCAGACACCTCAAATAATTAATCTGGATTTTCTGATTGTTTGAAGTCTTTTGTGACAAACGTTCACAAAGACGATGCAACCAATGTGTATCTTTTCTACATTGATTAGATGTCAAGAACCAGCACAGAAGTGGACAAATTTTATCAGTCTGTAGCAATTCTCTTTTGCACCCACCAGCCTCAGAGGAAGACCTCTCTCTGAAAAAAAAAAGGTCTAATACATCTACAGCTACACCACTCTTCTAACATTCCACTCATTACTATAAGCCATAAAGTTATAATTTTTAAGTTTTAAATAAGTTAGTTTGCTCTTTAAAATACAAATGAAGCTAACATATTGGTCTGCAGCTGGGCATGATCTACAGATGTACAAGAACTGAGAACCTTTGCAAGGGAGAAACGCTACACACCTACATGTGCATTTCTCACCAAAGGTAGAGTGAAACATACGAACAGAAGAGGCATCAAGTTTTTGAGATAAGTCCAAAGAACTGAGATGGGAATAACCATGTTGCAATAAGCTCTTCTACCTATCCTGTAAGCTATCTACCTTAACAAAACCTCATTTGATGAGTAAATATTCTGTGTGGTTCAACAGATTAATTTATGATTCAATGGATTAATAAATTGGAACTCTGTACCTCTTAGAACATAGTGACACAACTAGCACTTTGTGAAAAAAAAAAAAAAAAGATGATGAACTGCAGAAAAGGGTAAGTTATATAGTAAAAGTGTGGGGGGTTTTCTCATTTTTGGCTTATTTCCAAGGGTCCTTTTTCCTTACAATTCCATCTTCCACAGGTCAAATTTGGAAACATTCCCCTCAATTATGTCTTCCTACTTAATGTAATTTGTTTCAGCCTTTAGTCTTATTAATCTATTCTTTAATGACTGTTAATCATTTCTCTGCTCTGCTTCTATTGCAGCAGTGAATTGATGCTTTACTGAGCAATACAGTCTCCCCCATTTTGCCTATTTTATCTCCCCATTTCCTACTTTCAAGTGTCATCAATGTTCTTGTATATTTCATTAGCAGTGATTTCTGTAAACTACTCTTCCTCTGATTATTAATCACAGTTAAAGTTGTTTTAGGTTAACATTTCACCACAAACTATAGATATGCAAATCGGCATTTGCTTTCATTTTTGCTATACCTTAAAATATAGTCCTAATCTTATACCTGTATTTTTCAAGGTTTAGGGGTTTTTTTTTTCCATTTCTGTAATGCTGGCAAAAAGTATTATCTTCTGAAGACAGAAAATGATCAATTATTTTTACTACAGGGTATTATTTTTTGAAGTACATGGTGCTAAATTTGCATATCACTCAGCGCACACACACCAATGCATGGGTCCTGAAGGTGCACTGCGTCAAACCGGGCATGTATTTTTGCCACTGTAGAACCAAGGATGAAGATAAAGCAGGATCCACAATAGCTTACTGTTAATAAAATACAATAACAACAGACATCATATGAAAAATACTAGAGATTTAGAAAAAAAGTTTGGAAAAAAGATGACCTGGGAAATGTGAAAACAGGCTGAAGAGCTTCTATCTCAGTTCCCTGTAGAACAAGTTCTACCTTTAAAGTATTTTACAAATACATTTCATACAAAGAAGCTTTTCCTTCCCTATTCCTAACAAAATCTGGATTTCGGTAATGGACAGGACGTATATGAATAGAACCACCATATATCTTTAACATATGTTCAAGACTTCAGTCACTTTTCCTGGGTTTTTTTGGCAGGTATGTTCTTAAAATTACAGATTATTATCAGATTACATGTCTTCTGTGTTAGAGGTCTACAGGCTTAAAAAGCATAGCTGATAAGTGGTTGCCTCTTGGTATCACTTTGTGTTTGTTTGGTTTTTAAATGGACCTTATGAATTAAAGGCTTAACTTTAGTTCAATTCCAGGCTCATCTTATTGCCTGAATTTTCAAAAGCTGTATGATTTTAAGACAATATTAAGACTTTCAAAACTACTCAAAATCTGGATGTCTTAACATCTCAAGTACCTGCTCGTATCTCAAAACTCCTATTCATTTCTGAAAATTCATACAGCATATTTTATATCTGTTGCTGATCTAGATGAAGAATTCTTCAATAGTACATCTCAAATTGCTTTCTCTGTTTTCTTGGCTTTCAGTCTTTGATATAAGTCAATTATCATTTTGAAATGGCTGAACTTAGGCATTTTTATTTAAGTAGTTACTCTCTAAATACACTTCATAATATCTTACTGCTGTCTACCCAGCTGATGAAAATGCTTTGTCATTTTTCTGTATTGAGGCTACTTACATTGTCACAGAGGAGGCTCTTATTTTTGGTGCCTGTTGCATAACAGTCACAGGGTTTGCAAACATCGATGGCTGAAAGATCTGCACCTGCTTGTCTGTAATGGAAATCTTTGCACAGCTCACAGTTCCTTCCTGCATGAAAGAAAGGTTATGCATTATGGCTTCCAATTCATTAAAATTAGCTGTATAATTCAAAATTAAAGACTCTATTCCTTTGAGAGAATTCTATAATTTTCAGGACGTCCATTTTAATGCACCTTTCATCTCTACCTGCCAATTTAGTGATCCAGAGCATATGAAACAATGAACCTGTTACAAACTATGTTTTACTCCATTAAACTTCCATCTGTTATATAATACCACACTTATATAAAAGCTGTGCCATGCAAATGTCTATACATTTTTTGGAAAAAATTATTGTTGAATCTGAAATATTTTTTCCCTTTACTAGAGAAAGCCAGGAAAATTGAAATAGAAATATTTTTTAAAAAATAATAATATATTACTTAGAATAGAAACCTTTACTCAATAGCAAGAAACTGAAATTAGAGCAAAATTTGACAGCCTTTTTAATATATTATCTGTTAAACTGGTTCAATTAGATTATATTCTGAATTTAAATGCTCTAGCATGTGTACTGGAAACAGCTTTGAAAATATACATTCCAATTATTTCTTAGAATGCATTTTGCATGGAAGACTTTATACAAGGCTGGATTCAATTTTAGTAGCATTTTCCTGTAGCTTAAGTGTTGACACAACTGTAATTACTATACTGTTTGGATAGTTTAAAAATACATATACATGACAATTTATTGGAATGACAGTCACCAAGCACTACTAATTTCAGCTGGCACAAGACTTAGCTAAAAACTGACTGTAAAACAAACAGTTCATCCTTTTGTGTGACTTACCAGATGTATTGTGTTGACAGTTATCACACACTCCACCACTGCCTCTGTAGTGTTCCTGAGGAAAAGTGTCCATTGCTAAGTCATAGTGGCAGCTTACTGCATGGCTGTAACATTGACAAGGTTTGCAATTATAGGCGTGAACTTGGTCACCTGGACGGAAAGGCTTGTCGTTGTACAATGGCAAACAGCGATCACACTGAAATAAAAGTTTTTAAAAAAAGAAAACAGAAAAAAATACATTTTTTTCTTTTTATGTTGAGCTATGTAGAATTTATTCCTTTTCCTAACTCGTATAGGATTTCCAATCTCATACCTGTCACTCAAAGTGTACATATGCACCTATAATGCTTACATTATATGTATGTTTCTATAACATACATGTTATTAACACTACACAGATTTTCACATCTGCTGAAGCAATATCAAGATTAGAATGCCAGCTTCTCGTGCATTTTGAAATGCTGTTTTGTCTTTGAAAAACTTCATCGTGTATCAGCCAAACATGTTTGTTTATGTTGCCCTTAAGCATTGACTACAGTCACCACTCCAAGTGACTAAGGAAGACAGAACAGAAAGGAAAAATGTCTCACAGAGTTCCACCATAACATTGCAAGTACCTTAAAAGGATGCAACATAATTTTAGAAACTAAGCAGAGGTGTAACAGATGGTTTACAAATACCGTATGTCAAATAGCATTCTAACAAAAGATACCACTGCTGCTTTGCAATGGCAAAGTGACTGACAAAGACACTGACTGGCAAACAATATAGGCTCTACCATTCTGAAGGCCAGATTTCAATAACGGGAAACAAACGAGGAAAACACTGGCACAAATGTTGTCAGGCAGCATGTGTTTGTACTCCATTCCACTTTCATTTTTCATTTCATGCTCTTTTTTTGTGATAGAACTTGAAGCCACATTAAGTCCTACAAAATCAAAACATGCAACCATACTAATTTTGACAATCAGATAGCTCAGTAAATTAATTCACACATAAATTCTCCAGGATTAAAATTCAAAGTTCTTCTCAAATCAAGCATCCACTCCATCTAACTCTCATTTAGACTCCAACCCTGTAGGACTTCAGGAAAATAAAAGAGAAAGAGAAGGTATGTTTTGCAGCTATTGAATTCAGCATGTGCTCATTATTTTACCAAAGTTCTGACTTGCTCAGGATATTAAAATGTTAAGAGATCTTCTGTTTATTTTTCCTTCTTACTACTATGTCTATTTGGAATTAGCCTTTGAATTTCATTCTCCTGTAACATTAGAGAGTGTTGGAGTCATAGTTACTAGATATTATAGGGTTAATTTCACTCTTATGAGGAAGTGGGTTTTGATTTGTTTGGGGTTTTTTTTTGTTTGTTTTTTGGGTTTTTTTAATAATACGTTTTAACAGGGTAAAAAAAAGAAAAACAGATTGGTTAGTCACTTGGGCTACCTTCAACAAGAATGAAGCACCAGCCCAGTCATGTCTCAGTTTTCTTTCATATTAAATTGAATAAGTATCCCACACAGTGATAATCCATCTTCAGAAGGAGTAGCCTTGTTATCTCTCAGAAATTAAGGACAATCATAGTGCTAGTTGCCATATGGCTACCTCTTAAGCAAAACTTATTAACATCAATTCAAAACATATAAGGGATAATGATCACAGTTTCTTTGGCACGTCATCACCTGTGTAACAAATCACAAGATATCCAAGACTATGACAAGTTCTTTCAGTATTTCCTCAATACTTCTACACAAATTGTTACAGAAGCCTGTATCTTTGAAATGTGAGATTACAACAGCTTTCAACAAAAAAATGGATTCATGGACAAATCCGTAACTTCCACAGACATATGAAAAATTATCTAAAATGTTCAGGCAAGTAAGAATACTAGACTGGGTGCCTTTCTGCTTGTTGTTTCCAAAACTCCAGTCAACCATGTGCATGCTTGATTATCTTTACATTACGACATAATCAGCTTCCTCACAGGCCTATCCTCCAAATACACAAATTATAGCATAGAGTTTACCAAAAAGTGCATTTTTTTTCTAGCTTGCTTGCTTCTGCAAGTTACAAGTCTTTGTTATTGAGTAATCACTTACTACAGTTATTATTTACAGCTCCTCAGGTATCATGTATCATTAACTCCAACATCTAATATGATGATACAGTAGACCTCCAAGGTTCAGAAAGATTCCTCCGTAAATATATTAAAAGCTCTATTTATCCAATTATTGGTAAATCAACAATATCATAACCAGACAGCAAATGCTGAAGACCATTAATTATTTGCACGGAAAACTCTGAAGATCTGAAGCTTTTACTCTATCCAGTCACCTGCTCCCATTGATCCTTCTCAAACATTTGAGTTGCTTTATTTACTTTAAATTCTGTTTTCTATTATTATTTCTGCAATTATTTATGTATATTTTGCCATTACCTTTCTCTATTAAGCTCTGTATGACCAACATAAAGAAGTCTCAGAGGTGAGATAAGGTAAGGCTGAATTTGTTTGATCATGTTGGTTTTTTTCATGGGCTGTTTCCAGTTTTTCACGTGACAACATGGAAATTTTTTGAACATATTACTCATATCTATAAATTAGTCTTTGCATATAAATGTTGCCAAAATTTGGACTCCAGTCTTGGTACTTCAGTTTCCATTTGGAAAAGGCAACGCTATTTACAAGAGCAAGACACAAGGCATTTACAGAATAATTTCTAAATGAAGAAGCTGAGCATTTCTTTATAAGATGAGAGACTGTGAGGATTTATTTCCTCTTTTTTCTTAATCTGGCCCCTCAACATCTGCAAGTCATTCTTAAACATTCCCTTCTTCCTGTCATCTTAAATTTTATACCAAGATATTTCTTTATCAAAACAACTCAGAAGGAAGGGGGAAAAAAATCCATTTGGCATGTCAAATGCAAATGTCATGACTCAAATAACTAAACTAAGATTTCTATTTGTAAGGAATTATGCAAATCTTTTGTTTCTAGTACTGCTTTGCTGCACAACAGCTATCCAGATGTATACGCCAGATAATACAACTAAAATTACCATCTTGTGTTTAAGTGTTAATGTGACAATGACATACTCTGCAATATGTTTAGAACTTGTGAAGGAATCTCTGATTTCTGAGCCAAGTTACCGCAAAAACCCCAAAAACAATGAAATCACCTCATTAAAAAAAAAAAAAAAAAAAAAAAGCCAACCAAAAACCTTATACCCTCTAAGGTGTGACTAGCACAGGACAGAAGTTTTAAAAAGACTGTTCGCTGACCATGCAGTTTCTTTTCAAGAATAGTCACTCCCTCCATGCCATAAAAATATTAAATTTTGAAACTTCCATCACACCCTTAATTGAATTCAAAATTTTTTTAAGGCCTAATTCACTCAGCTAAGAGCCTGAGAAATACAGGTTTTAATTCTAAGCGTGTAATCAATTCCAACAATGGTCAAAACCACTATTCATTTCAGCTTTGCCTTTACATGTTTGCCTTAAAAAACCCTCAACCAACCATGTTTAAGTTGTTTGGATTTCCATGAAATCCAAACAAAATTCAAAGCAATTAGCAATATATTTTCAAATATTAATTCTATTTTATTACTACTTGTATTTTATTTCGTATTTATTAGATATTGATATAGGCATTAAAGAATGAGGCAAATAATGAAATAACACTCATAGTGCAACCTGAATGAACACAGTTAATTCACACATTTCAATTAAAGTTACAATGCATATATGCCAAACCAAAAAACATGGCACTCACTGGAACAACCCATTAACATTGAAGAAAATATCTGATAAGGCAGATACATCACTAAAATGTATTTGGGTTGTTTTCATAAGGTAGCATAAGTCTTGCTGGAGTGCTTGGTGAACTTCCTGATCTTATTAAATATTTATAATTAATCCCTACAAAGTAACATTTCACAATATGTGTTCTAATTAAAGGGACATTGTCAGTTTGTATTTTTTTCCTAATTTGACCCATCTAAAAACTTCAAATTTCTTATCAAGTCTCATTTAAACTGTAGGTCCCACACTTCTGCTTAAAAACTAAAAAAAATTAGATACCCTATGAAATTTTAGAAAGGCCTTTCACATGATCCTAAGGGCAATATCAAATACTCTTAGGTTAACACTTCTGGTAATGTTTAGCAAGCACAGAATGCTTGAGCTGTTTCGTATGCCATGTTACTCTCCTCTTTACTACTGCTGTTGCTATTCTGTAACCTCTTCATAATTTTTAGAAAGTCTGTTTCCAAAAGGCATAAATGTAGCAAGGAATACAGCATTTAGTCAATGACAGAAATATAACAAACAGTGGAATTCACTCCTTTGATGTAGCTCACTCTTTCCTAACCTCAACTTCTTTTCTTTTTCTTTCTCTTACTAGATAGATAAATAATCTAGGGACAAAATCTTTTCTTTTAGCAAGTTTTCTTAACTCATACATCATGGTTCTGCTTTTGTCAAGTTGTATGTGAAATGCTTCCAAGAACAATAAAGGCTGCATGAAGTAAATGCAAATTGGCACCATTATTCTATGCTCTACTTTACATATTTCTCTGGAAGACCATGACTTAGAGTACACAACCTCGTTTAAGTTCTGCTATGGTCAAGGACTACAAAACCAGAGGAAAACTAGTTTTGCTACTGGTTTCAACATACTTCACCTCTTTATTAGAAATGCTGTTAAGAGCAGAGCAAAGCAATAATAATTATGTATTTTCTAGGTTTTATCTATTTTTTTTTTTAAAAATCCCTGAACACAACACTCCCAATGGTCTGAGGTGGATTTGCCAGGATTAAAATATGAATTTTGAGGATGTTCATAGGTGACAGACAGACAAAGGAGAAACTAACATTGTTTCCTTCTGTATAGCTTTCCTTGATGCACAGACACCTATACGGTTCCATAGCTGTGTCACAATCATCAGCATGGCCATGGCAATTACACCTGAAAGAACAGTGAAGAAAAAATTAAAACAGAAACACATCTGTTCGACACCATAAAACAGCCATGAAGGCAGTTGTGTGTCTGGTTCTTTATTAAGAACAAATAAAAATCACCAGAAAATATATTCTTAGGTGCAGTAACCTACAAAGACTACTTCATTCAACGTATTTTTAATTATCAACAATTGCTTTCCAAGAAAATAAAAATTAGCATATCACAGAGCTACTGTTACCTTATGAGAACAATATTTCAGTATACAATATTAATCTGTAAACTTATTAAAGAAATTGCAATTATTCATCAATATTAAGCCTTACAGTGTCTATAGTTTTTCAAGAAATCTTAACTATATGAAGTGTAATTTTCTAGTTTAAGACATTTTCATCTCAGTTAAAATACTTCTTTCTTACCAATATAAAATCCTTGCAGAATAATAGTTAATAGACGACAACCATCCCATTCCACCCGGAAGGGTTGCTCTTTTGGAGGCATAGCATAGCTTTGCAAACTACAGTTGAAATTTTACTGTTACATAGTTGCCAAGACTGTAGCTATTTTAGTTAAAGCGGTATCATATGACATCTAAATCAATAATCAAAATGTATTAGTAGTGTAGAAAATTAAGGTAAACGTGGCCTCTAATGAGGTGCTTTCTCTCAAAATGAGAGCTACCACATTAATTTCAGGTATAATACTTATTAACAAAAACCTGTACCATATGTTTCTTGGAAATATTTCATTGACAAATTTGCATATTATTTACAGGACATAATTTGTCCTCTCGTAAGACAGCATATTTATGTACAGTACAGTTGTCAGTCACAGGTAATGTAACACTTCCAAAACTGGGCAGCTGTGAGTAAAAGGAAAACTACAGCTAAAGCAAAGAATGAACCCTACATTAAGACTCTTAAAATTGCCATATCTGAGAATCTGTAATGAAACTTGGAAGAGTTGCTGAACTGATGTGCAAGTCATGGATTTAATTATAAGTCTTTGCTTAGAAGCATTGGTAAATCCAAGGAAAAGAGTGCTTTTGACAGATTTGTGTAACAAGTATAATTAATTTTAAAATAACATGTGAGTGAATCTTTTCTAAAAACAGCCCATCAATCATTTCAAACCTGATGCACTGCTTCAAACCAAATTCCCTTCTCATTCATAAATGTAAAAGTAGAACAACTTCACTACATTTTAGGCAGGTCATTAAATACTTTGCACAGCTGTAACAGTTGGGAGGCAGTGATGGGTGGGGAAAGGGTTCCATAACACCTACCTTCCACTGACTGTGATTTCATTAACTCCGTAGTATCTATGTCTAAAATTTACCCAAGACTCATTAGTATGATACTGGCCGTGGAGATGAATCCTCACTTGTGTAGCTTTTACAAACTCTTGGAGAGATGGAGTATTGTAAAAATCATTGTAACCAGGGCGGTGATTTGGTTCCGGAGTAAGAACACTGAAAGTTAGGTTACCACGGGAGTATGGTGTAAAGCTGTTTAAACAGAGTGGAAGAAAAAAAGAAAATGAAAGTATCATGTATTTTAGAGATTATGTCTCCTAATATCCTTTTTCTAAGAGAAAGTCTCCACTTGACTGTACATAGGTCTTCTGTGATTTCTGGGGAAAATTCTTTTGCCGCTGGATTCCCAGTCACCATTTCAAGCAGGAGAAAGAAATGTCCTCTATATGCCTGATTTTTCTCAAATGGGCACACTCTTCTCCAGACCCTAAGTTTCCAACTTAAAGTAAAGCCTCTAAGGGACAACTTCAAAATATGAATAGTGACTAAGATAGCATCATCACCATCAAGTTTTCAAGAAGTTTAACATAATGTCTTTGAGAAACATGAACTCTGGTTGAACTACATAAAGAAATAATTCAGATTACTAACGCTATAATTAACACGTCCAAATTGTTAAATGTATACCTGTTAAACACATCTAAAACCCATACAGAAACAATTTTTATTCTGAATTCCACAGACGCTGGGCTGTATCATCTTATTCAATGAGAGAACACAGTTACAAATATATGCCACCTTCCAATTAGTGAAGTGCAAGTGAATTTAATAGAAAATAGTAGAACTGAGAGTAAAACTGTATATTTAAATTCAAGAAGGGGAAGGACAGTCCTGAGAATTTAAGCAAAGGCCGAGTAAACAAGTATCTATAAATTGCAGGTTTGCTGCATAATTTTGAATGAATCATATCTTATGTTGGTATATTTACTAGGCAGAGTTTAGCTGTGATGCCTCTGCAACTGGCAAGAATGACTGCTTATTTTCACACCCACATGAGCTCATTAAAAAAAAAAAAAAAGAAAAAAGTATCTCATGGTATCACCTGGCACCTGACATACAATATTCAAAAAAAGAAATTCTTGACACTTCAAATTATCTCTGAGCTTTTGAAAGATGAGTTTCATAGTTAGATTAGGTCTGCTGAGTCATATTTCTCTGTCTTCTTGAAGGATCTTTGAATTTATTGTGCCCCTGTCCACGTCAGTGCTTCACAAAAATCTCAGTGGAATACATCTGTGTGTTTCTCTGGGTGATACTATACTCTCTTTCCCTCAACAGAAAATTAAATAAAGTATTTTCTTCCATGACAGAGCTGTAATGAATATGTTAAGACAGATGTGAATGACCGACAAATGTCAATATCTTGATACAGAAGCACTAGAAGGAACAGCAGCAGAACTGCAAGGCTGGTGGCACCCAGATAAGCAGGTCATCAAGATTTTAAGGCATCTATACACAGGTTCTCAGGAAACCAGGAAAACAAAGGAGATCCTAAAACAAGAGTCAGTCATTGTTTAGACTAAGCAAAGATTCAAGTCTGATAGAAGGATAAAGGACAGTGACCAACTCATAACTTACAGAGGTTGTACAGGATGAAGAAACAAAAACCTTAATCACTTTCCTCTCCTAAATGACACAAGATAATCCATTTGATAGCATGTGGCTATCAAATCAAGAACCCTCAAGCCGTGGTAATGATTTCAAAGCCAAGGTCACTTGTCTCTCATGTCAATTCAAGGATTCCTGGCTAGGCCAACAGGATACAAGCACACTGCTGTCTAAACCCTGCATAGATAATTTGGGCACATCTTGGCATTTAGATGTAGGTGGATATGAAAGACAAGTGAGAGAAATCAGTTTTATTTTATAATAAAAAATTACCTTAATCTCCTATGGAAGACTCAACAAGATGCTCTGCTATACCACTGACAAACCTGGAGTATTGTTCCAACAATAACTTCTCTTTGAGTACAAAGAATACTCACCATTACAAGATTTGTTATCTTTTATTTAAACACAGTTTTCTGTACATCAGAAAGGTACACATCCTACATTTGTATCATTTACACTGTAATCGAAGGGGAGAAACAATGCTGCTTATAAAATATTTAAGGAACTAGTTCATATTTAATTTCTCAGTTCTTTTAGAAAATCTACAAATACATATTTCTGGGATGAAAAGGGCACTACACCTTATTTGGGTTATTTACCCAAAAATATTTGGCTTGCTAGAGCCTTTTCCCTTCTTTTCTACCATCTGTTCCAAGGATCAGGAATAATGTTCAAAGTCCTTTGCTGAAAACTGCAGTAATTCAGATGACCCTTTGCTCCTCTCCTCAGAATACTGAGCTTCTGGAGAACAAAGATGCTGACACTTGAAGTCTTAGCAAGGTAGAAAAAAGTGAAACAACAAAAAAGCAAAATGCCCACAACACCTAATACTGTATTTCCCTCACTGATTTCCAGCCAAGTACTATATAAGCCTAACAATGGCTGCCATCTGAATCCAGGCAAGAGATAGTACATTTGTAGTGGCATATATTCAAATACATATATATGTGTATTTATATACACATCTTACACGTTTTGCATGATTGGTATTAAGGCTAAATGACTGGCTTTTGTACTTAATTTGGTCTCTCTTCTAAGCTTCAGAACAAGTTGCACTCTCAGAGATCAGAAGTTCTACTTTCACCTTCACTAGATAGTTTAAAACAATCTGCTACATCAGTATCTTCCTCCACTCTTCATCTGAATGTTCTCCCACTCTGCAAACAAGAAGTACGTACAATTTCAGAAGTCTAGCACAAAAATAACAAAGGGATCAAACGTGTCCTATTTTTCAATGTCTGAAATCTGATCAAAATTACAGATGACCTTTTGGCAATCTTCAATTGAAAGGTCAGATTTGGGAGATTTTTTTATACACTACACAGTCTATAACAAATTAGTATAACAAATTAAAAGATTTATCTCACTGGGATGTAGAAATTAATTGTGTCATGATGTTACCTGTTCAAAGCATCTGTATTTATGCAGATAATACCCACTCATACCTAGGAAGCTGGAGACAGTTGACAGAATCTGGCTTTTCCAGAGATCCGTTATTATCCATTCCAAAAATACTGCAATTTTTAGCAAAATACTGCCAGTCTTCCCAATTTAGATCATCGCTTTTCTTCCTTTCAATTCTTATTGCTTCAGGGTGAGGGCTAAAGAACTGCAGTATAATATAGAATATCTACAAGAATACAAATTTTTAAACTCGTATTAATGGCTAAACAATGTAAAACAATGAAACTATAAACCTTAATTTTCAATGTGACAATATAGTCTGCCTTACCACCCACAGACAGAAAAAGAAGCAGTATTTTCAGTCCACATGTTCCAAATCTTTTTTAAACAAGCTCATTCATTTCTCAGACAGTATTACACAACAACTGAACTGTTGCATCAGAACTCCGTTTTTTCTTCGAGACCATTTGAAAATGCACTACAAAGTCTAGTCCACAAGTTGTTAAAGTAATATTATTTTTGCAAAAACAAAGGACATAGCTTTGCGCTGCCAAACATTTGATGACTTTTTTGTCTTGATAACAGCTATTTTGCATATTTTTTGAGGTTTTTTTTTAAGAATCTCCTTATTTTTAGCTTGGAATCTCGTCAGATACCCTACCTTGTATTAAGGAGCACTTCCCCCAGCATACCGCTTATGCAGAAATGTGCATCAAATAAGCCAAGTCTCAGTACTTTACAGACATTTGAACTTGCTTTTAACTAAAAGACT
The DNA here is from genome assembly GCA_013401255.1 of Urocolius indicus. Lineage (NCBI taxonomy): Eukaryota > Metazoa > Chordata > Aves > Coliiformes > Coliidae > Urocolius > Urocolius indicus. The sequence continues at coordinate 185,413 of WBNH01005759.1, forward strand.
AAATAGTTATTTAGCAAAAAATCTGTCATCGTATTTTTTGCCCTCTCACTATTAATGATGAAAAAAAAGAAGAAAAAGATAAGTGAGCTAGAATACACAGAAAATTGGACGAGCCCCTGTTGTTAATGCAGCCCCACTACCCATGTGACCCTCCTTCCAAGACAACCTGACACCATTCTTTAACAGCATTATGTTATGTTAGGTGCAATCTGGCCTCTTTAGGAACCTTGACTGCTCATTCAATTCTCCTTCCATATTCCTCAGAAGGCTAAACTATCATCCCCTGAACATCTACAAAACAGAAATCCCCTCTGATATGTCAGCATGCCACACATCTGTTGAATTCCATTTGACCACAGTCAGCATTCTATCAGAAGGTATTAAACAAGCACATCAACTTCTATTACAAATTAAAATTAAAGTTAAAATTTATAAAAGTAGAGTTAAAAGAGAGCAACCAATTTCTCAATATTAGTGTCTTCATTCACAATATCCACTCTGGTACATCTGTTCTAGATTACTGCTTACTACCACAGCTAAGGCACATCAGAAGAGAATTAAAAAAAACATAATGCATGTTCTTGCCTTTTGCATTGTTTCACACTGATAAAAGAAGTTTCCTTCCTTTTCCTTCACGGATGGCATTTTAAAGTATAATTTTTAATTTCCTCAAAATTCCAATATCTTCCTAGTTTTGATTTAATAAATAGCAAACATAATCTTTTCATTACCTGATATTGTCCGTTTTGTAGATCTAGCGTGACCGAAACACCACGATCCAGACTTGCAGTATTAGTAAACACAGATGAAATCCAGGTGGTCCCAATATCATTATCGTTGATATAATATAGAGGATGGGCTTCTGCATCCAACCTCAGCACTCTGTCGTTAGTGGTATCATCTGCACCATTAGGGATGCAGTACCTCTGTATCAACGGGTGTACCCGGGGATGACTTCCCGGACAGCGGCACTCAGATTGGGTATGCAGATGAGGAAATTTTCCAGAGAATACTTCCAAAATATCTCTGTCACAGCACAGAGGAAAGTATTACATACGTGATAAAAAAATGACAAGTGAAACTCTGTGCTTCTAGGCTCATAGATTAAACAAAATTCAGCTTATAGTAGAAGGACCTAAACATGTAGTTTCATCTCACATAAATGGGGCAATCAGCTAGGAATCAGGACAGCCAAGGTCCCAACGTAATCACTAGTAAGCAGCAGTCACCTTCAGAAAGTGTCTATGAAGAGCAACTATGGAGTTGTTTTCATTGCTCCAGAGACATACATGGAGCCAAGGGAAATTACCTCCTTGCTGGGGTGGTTAAAGCCAGATAGGATGAATTCAGTCCTAGATGCAACAAGTTTCTTAACATTTTATTATTATTATCACGTCTGACTCTAATCAGTAATGTGGGCACTGTTCTGAAGAATTGGCATGTTGCCTGTAAACACACGTCAGTTGAACATTTACACTTGAATCCTCCACCAAGATCAGCTTGATCAATATTACATTGCACCTTAAAAGAGATGGCCAGAAATATTTTCATTTTTAACCATCTTTAATACAAATGGCCACTCTTTTAGTTGCCTCAGGCTGTGATCATTCTAATTGCTTCTTACAGTCCATGTCAAATACATTGACTCATTGTAGTTCCCAATGACATCAGCAACTGAAATAGATACATAAATAGGTAGGGTGACAGAGAGATAGACATATGAACAATGTAGACAGGTCACCTAAACCTTTATCTGCTCATCTGTGGCATAAAAGAAGGATTTTGTCAGCCTAGAAAAATAATGAATTTTTAAATTAAAAAACTTTACCCATTTTCCTAATTTATCAATAGGAACGTAACTTTTGTACACTTAAGCAAATAAATACTTGCTAGCTACCACTGCAAATTCCACAGAAGTCAAAGTTACAGGATCTTTTAGACAGCCATAGACTTAAATTACTTGATATGCAGGCAAGTCTTTCCTTTGTAATTTATCCCAGATAAACATTTTGGAACAAGTTTTCTGTGGACATCGTTAGTTCATAACACTTGGTAAAATACTTTATCTTTTAATTTTTAAACTTCATTCAATGACTTAATTATTTCTAAGGATTTGACAAGCATTCCTCTGAAAGAATACAGCCAACATGATTTTCATATAGCTCAGAATTCAGATTCATATTAATACTTTTAACTTACAGGAGCTCAGTTCATTGTAATGTCCTGCAGACAGCTAAGCTCCTAGGAAACTGCTCTACATCTTATTGAAAGACTATCATTAAGTAGCCTTAAGGTCTGCAGACACGAGTGTCATTGCATGTAGCCTACCCAGAAGCACCATGCAGACAAATAGAACCTGACTACTTCTGGCTGGCTTGAATTGACTAGATTAATCCAGCATGAGCTGGATAACAAAGGTAACATTTCTTTGTAATGTGCTAGGAAAGGAGGCTGGAGGGCAACAGAAATTGCAGTGGCAACTGTAATTTGGCCTCAGGAATGGAGGAAGTCAAAGCAATTGCCCAAGGGCTATGTGGGCTCAGCAAGCAAAGTCATTGGTGGTTTATGGTGACAATCTAATATGGGAAGCAGCAATGAGTACTTAAGACAATAGTACCTCAGGATAGGAATGTGTGTGAGGTGGGGGGAGCATCAAGAATAACTGACATGGATGTCTGATATCATGGGAAAGCTGAAACCAGAGGAAGGGAACTGTTAAGCACAGGAAGCAAGCTTGCACACATGAAGCCAGCATGTTGACCAGATGGAGTGCCTGTCCTCTTCATTTGGATCACTGGTATCTGAGCAGTGTGTGCTGGCCCACTATGCTCCCTTGCTCACTCTACAGTTTACATGGAGCTCTGGAAAGCTTGCCAAGTCTCATCCAGCAGAACTAAGTTTATCAACATACACTATTACATTAGAATTATGAGTTTATAAAACCTAGAAAGTTCATAAGCATTGAAGTGTAGCGACTGGACCTACTCTGCAAGAAAATGTAAAGTCAGGTAACAGGGAGAAGAGTAAAAAAGAAAGCATATATTTGTTACTGAGCGTTGAGTTTCATCATATATATCCTATATATACTAGCCATATTTAAGCTACAGTTCAGAAGCGAGACCTATTAAGTTGTCAAATTTCTTTTAACTCAAGATTTTTTAGATTAAAAGCAATTTTTGAAATGAGGTTTGGTAAACAATATCATCATAAGCCATCATCTAAAGGAGATACATGAAAAGCACTACACTTTGGGGGGAAAAAAGCATATTCTTTCTTCCCACCACATTTGTATTTTTTAATGAAAATAAAGGTTCTTTACCTGTTTGTAAGTGCCACTGAGTAAAACCGAAAATCTTGCATTCTTCCAACAAATTGCTCTAAACCTAAAAAAATATAATATAAATAAGTAATTTATTGAGCAGAAGGCAGCTTTGCATTGCATGAGAGCATCTTTAATTCAGCACTCAGAGATCTCGCACAATTACCTCTCCTGAATGAAACCATCTTGGACCTGGACAAAACTATGGAGGGTAGTGACTTAATTTTTTTGATAAAAAAGAATGATTTATAATAACTTTATAAGAACATTTTGTACCTATCTCTTTTCTGATTAGAGAGGTGGCATAAGGATCGGCTCATTAGACAGAAGTAATGAGCCAGTCCATGTGCCACCTCTAATTAGAGAAGAGATACAGTAGGTACAACTGTACCTATCAATTCATACAATAAAGATAAAAAGCATTTTAAAACATTCCTTTCTTTTATACGTGTATTAGTTACCCAGTATTCAGAATCCAAATCATAACAAAACACATTTCCAACTACAAGCTTTAAGAAATGGGGCAAAGAATTACTTTCTTGCCCAAGAGCACAATAAAGTTAAGTGACATATATTTAGGAGTTAGCTTCAAATTGTGCATGTTCCTGAAGAGCAAAAGCCAGTGTTCTCACATCTGCAGACCCAAGAATTTGTGGAGAGCAACAAAACATCCCCCAACCATTTTGCAGTGATCATGTCATGCTGTAGTACATCTAAAATTCTAGATGTAGATGAAGAATAACACTATTAGGCATTACTAGAGGCTGGGGATTCTCATTCTGCTAGTGGTTTACATGAATATTGATAAAACCAAAGAACGTGAATAGCCAGAAATCATCAGCTCTATTCATGAGACTGGAGATGAGCATGGTCTATTGGCTGTGCGCAATCTCATTCTGAAATAGTTTCATATATTTACTTTGAAAAACTACGATCGTAAATTAACAGAATGTGCTACTTTACACACTTGGAGAATGGAGGAAATCCTACCTATGTGCAATAACACACAGAATAAATTATGAACCTACATGATAAACTTCCAAACATTTCTGTTTCAGGCAATCTTTTGACAAAGCTAATTGCACAATAGGAATCTTCTCCTGTAGGAAGATATTACTTCTCAGCATGTAGATAACTTAAAATTATGCACGTGCTGTTTTTTAACTACATTGTACATACCTTGTTTTGACTATTCCAGTGCAAACCGCAAGAATTACAGTATTTACCTGTGAAGCTTTGTCCAATTTGCAGAGTACCATCAGCATCTGCCACTGTTCCCACAAGAATCCTTGAATCAAAAGGTGTGTTATCATCTTCCCAGCCATTTAAGAAGAAACTAATTCTGCTTTGGTGCACCTATAGAATCAATGTAAAGGGGCAAATGCATGCTTCATTATGCAATCACTTTGATTTCCCTAAGTGTTGCGTCTACCATTGATTAACCATTAACATTACTTCAACCTACTTTTGTGTCTTTATTTTTGGTGCCTACTGACAGAAATTATCTCTTTCTTGTCCACCTACTAACAATTCAGTTAAGATCACTTAGATGCATGGAATATAAAATTCTATAGCAGTTAAATCAAAGAAGAAACTTCACTACAGTGAACTGGCAGGGAGGGGGAAGAGAGGAACAGGGGAAGGGTCTGTTTCACACCGTACAAGGCTGGTTACAGATACATCACCTCTTCAGGCCATAGGTACATGTTATAGCTGTCAGAGGTCTTCTCATATACATCAGTTCAAACAGGCCTCAGGGGACTATATACAATATTCAGGATAACCAAATGTAGGACGTTTCAGCCAGGCTTCTGAAACATCTCTCCAAAAGGTCTGCCTAACCCCAGCATGTTTCTTTGTAGAAAGGGCTGAAGGGAACAGTACAGAAACTGGCTACATCTCTACTTTACACCCAGTGGGTAATTCCCTTACATCAAGGGAACCCTTGGCTAAGAATATGCACTCAGCCAGCACCCCAGGGTACTGCTTTCTGCAAGTGTTCCCTTCCCTGCCAATTCATTTTAAATTTGAGCTAACATCCACAGAAATACTTTATGGCATTCTCCCAGCTCCATAAAGTCACAAGACGCTGAGCTTTTACAAAGTACTTTTTTAACATGTAAACTCCTCATATTTAGGTTATATAAAATTAGAAAAAGTTCAATAATATTGGAGTATCTTTTAGTTTTACATTTTATTAAATTCAATACTAATTTTAAAAATACAGACACAAACAGAATGTGAATTTAAAGTATCGTGAGTATAGTCAGCTGCCCATAAAGTTTGTTATAGAAACTATGTTCAACTTATTCAAAACTTTTGAACTCTGGTGAATTGTTTACTGAAGAAACTTAATGCCATTTATTTCAGAAAGTGCTTTGTTTGCAAAACAGAAAATACTTGATTTTTAGCAACAGTTAGCTTGAGTAAGATTTATTTCACAGAAGAGCTTGGTAGCCTTGAGATTTCAAAACATTTTTTTTTTTGCCAATTTACAGAGCATCATTTTCACTTTGCAGATATGGATGCCTGGTGAATCATGTCTGTAGAGGTCAAATAAATCTAGGCTTTAGCCTGTCTTGATATCCACACTAATCAAAACAAAATAAACCTGGAATAATTGCTTCCATAAGAACAATCTATATATGAGGAGAAACAGAAGGTTTACAAGCCAGAATAAATTGTTGCAAAGACAAAAGACAGAACCTGAAAAAACCATCAGTTTGAAACCCCCAACATAAGCACTCACAATTCTATTCCACCAATAAAGTCTTTCAAATTTCAGACCAAGATAAACAGACAGAATTATCTATAAATCTGAGTTCAGATGATCAGCATCAGTGCCTGGGGCAACATGGGTCTATCAGTATTTTAAGAAAGAAAACATGAAATGGGATGGAGGTTTTTTGCTTGATTTTTATTTATTTATTTATTTATGCTTCACACAAAATTGTACAGACGACTTTCTCCTTAAATTGCACTTTGAAATGTACATATGCATGCTGAGCTTTATTGCCATTTCCAGATTCAGTCAATATTTCCCAAATTTAGACAGGAATATTTATTGCCCTTCCACTGATGGAAATTTGAAGGCTATTATCATAATTACTAAGCCTTGAGATTCGTTCAAAAAGTTATTGCATTTGAGTTTCACCACTCAAAATACATCTCTCTGTTTTAAATTATCTTTTGTGTTGACACATTAATGACCTAAATACAACAGTTTTTTTATTTAATTTTAATTCAAAGCCCTCTAAACATCTGATGCCCTATTTGCAAGAACCTAAGTGTATGTGTATGTGGCGGTTACATTGCAATTTTTTTCTGCATCACATTTTTTACAGCCTGTTACTGTCATTTGGTGTTTGACTGTTATCATCATAAAAGATACAGGCTTTTCTACTTTGTTATTTGTAGCATTATCTCATGTTTTACAACATCTTTGCACAACATGCCGGCACATGAAATATAACTAGTGAAAAGTTCTCAGTGGTATTAATGCATAAAAAAGAATGTGGTTCCATCTCTACTGTCTTTACCCAGCCAAAAGCTGATGAACAGCCAATTTTCCTTTATCACATTAGCACAGCCATGAGGGAAACACATTTGTTCTAGTCAGCTACACTAAAGATACTATTACCAATCTAACATATACATGTTTTATATCAGCAGTATTCTCAGAGTATGAGGGAGCCAACAATATATTAACACTAGCATGACAGTTTATTTAAGAAAAGAAAATTGTCTCTGTAGAGGGACAGAAGTTAGAAATGTATGGCTAAAGCTCAGTGTCACTGGTCTAATAAAGGTAATAATTCTTAAGCTTTCTTTATAGCAGGTAACACTCCTGTGGCAGCTCTGTCATATCATTCAAATAAAAATGTTGTCTTTTACAAGTTTAAGAGTACCTTTATTTTCAGTCAGGTATGAAGCATGTTTCCACTTTCCTGTTTTCACTGTAAAACATTGGTAAGTGGAATTCAGAAATGGGCATGCTCACCCCCAACAGCTCCTTGCCAACTTACTGCCTTAGATACAGCTTCTGCAGAACTCGATTCTGCCTCCCCCAGTGCTAAGCAGACTGCTTGCCTTCATGCACCCCCTACTAAAAAAAAAAAAAAAAATCAGCGGGACTATTTGTGACTCAAGAATGACAGAACTGGGCTCTAAGTGACCAGGTATTTTTACTTGTTGAAATCAGGTGACTAATAACAATTTTAAATCTCCCTCTCCCCTCCCCCCACACCAATCTCTTTGTATTAAATAGGATTTAGAATAGTTGGGTTTAATATAGCACATCCCCAAGGTAGCCCTAAGCACTTTACAATGCTGAATTGGATATCAGTAGTGCAGTGACTGTGTAAGGCAAAGGCAGCAGTCATTATGCATTTGGCAGTAGCTCAATGTAACGATCCCCTTGCTGGTTATTAAAGGGGGGATGAATATCTGACATGGGAGGAAAATGTAGGAGGGAAACCATGTGTGGTATAAAAAAAATCCCAGTGGCTCTCCACTGTGGGAGGAGAGGAATGTCTCAAAGTTTGGTGTCAGTTTCGACTAAGCTAAATAAGAAGGAAGGTTGGCACCGAGTTGGCTGTTTGATGTAGTTATTTAAGGTCTCCTGACCGTTAGCACTAAATTGCATACAACACCACAGAAATAAAAGACAAATTCCACTCCTGACTAGGACAACAGGATTATTCCCCTGGTGTCTTTATTAATAAGGTTCAACAGGAATTTGCCCCAAGAGAGTAACAAGAAATGGGTAAGAAATGCTGGCCTCATGGTTGTGCAGTGCACAGGACCAGACGCCTGGGATGTCAGCACTCTTAATCCCAGCTCTGAAACCATCTCTCTCTCCCATGCTTCCCCATCTGTCAGACACTTAGCAAATCACCTCACGGGGAGGTGGCAAGGATTAGTTACTAAGATAAATTCACTCTGCAACTACATTAGCCTCTGTCAGTGCACAGCCTAATACCATTCCAAGCAATGGAAAATCCATTTGATGGTGAACTGAGACGGTGAAAGATATCCATAATCTTTCCTCTAATAGTATTCTTGTTATGATCCAGAAGAGTTTCAAAGATGAGAGGTGTTGGGCCAATGAGCTGAAAGGCAAGTTCCTTCAGTGCATCCCAAATTAAGCCCTTATGGTTCTCCATCACAAGCAAATTGTCCATCAGAGCCAACACCACCAAATTCATTCACTTCCTACCTAGGAAAAAGCTTCTGTCCCTATTGGTCACTGTAGTGTTGAATGAAGGAGGACAAGTCAAAGCACAAGCTACTGCTTATAAAATTAAGAGACAGAAAAGGCATTACAACTGTTCATTTTCTCACCTAAAGATCTGTGCTACTCAGACTCTACCCATGAAAACATAACAAAGAAATTTAACACGAATTTTGCCCCTTGGTTTGGATCAGACAGAGCTGTCATGTAAACAAAAGCCAGTATTTTGAGCTAATAGAAACTTCCGCTGTATTGCAGTACTTAGTGTGGCAAAAAAAAAAAGAAAAACAGAAGCATCACAGCCAAATACAACAGTTCTGAGCCAATTGTGCTGGTAAGACACTAAGGGACCAACTACGGCAAAATGCAGAGGCACTGGAGCATACAGGAGCATGGTAAGCGCATATGATACTGCTCCTGAACACTCTCTGTACACCAAACCATGAGCAGCTCAGAGAATTCAATAGCCAGCCATGGTTTCTATATATTTAGTAGCTTTCCATGGATTTCTTCTGCATGATTTTGTACAGCTGCTCCTCAAATGCAAAAACTTAATTTCCTCTAAAGCATCCACTATAGAGATTGATTCAAGAATTCTAGGGGGCTTGCTTTCTACCCTTTTTTTATTAAGCCTTGAACTGCCTTGTTATCTATAGGCATGATGGCATAATAAATGTATAAATAAACAACAAGTATACTAAAAATATTTACTATTCCAATAAAATGTATCAATATGCTTTTCAAAAAAAGCCTAATATTCCTTTTCATTGACACGGAAGCAGAACACAATTTGAGTATCAAATAAAACAAGGAGTTTTGATTCCCCTTTCAAGTTACAATGGCATTTTCCAAGCCAAAGCCAATTCTGAGACCCCAAGAGACAAAGTTCTGTCTTTCAGGCAATAAAATGCACATACATTACATTGCAACATATATGTGTGTTATTTGGCACATTTAAGTGATGTACTACTTTTATTCACATAAATTAATTATCCTGTCATCAAAATGTCCTGTTACATATGAAGACCACTGAGATAATTTTAGTCTCTTCCATGTATAAGTGAAGTGTATCATTTCAGTCTAATAAAAAGAAGATAAGTGAATTCTTCTTCAGTGGAGGCTGTGATTTTTTTTGCATCAGTAAATTTTTTCCATTAAAAATCATCAAAATCAAATAATCAAAACTACCCATACATCTTGTGCAAAATTATATTTGATAAGAAATGAAGAAAAGATATGGAAAATAATCCTTTATGTTCCATTACAAAAAATAAAGAATGCTTAAATATATCACAGCAGAGCTGAAGATCACTAACCAGAAACCAAAACTTCACTGCACTAAATGCCATAGAACAGATGCAGTAGTCTCTTCCCCAAGTGAATTTATAAATAAATAAAAATAAATTAATAAAAATAAATAGATATAAATTTATAAATATTTATATCTCTCAAAGACATTCCTGTTTTTTACAAACTTTACCTTTAGGTTAGCTTTCCTATCCCAATATTTAATGGCATAGTAAAGATCTACTAAAATATTACAGATAAATTAAAGGCAGTTATTTCAAGACAACATTAACCTCTTCTACTGGTTAAATACACATTCATTTTAGTCTTATTCATCACAGCTTCTAGTAATCATAAAATAGAATTTAATCAAAGTTTCTTCTCATCATCTATTGTTCTAATAACTAGACCACAGTGTCTGGTGAGACAGATGAAGAAACCAGATGGATTCCTTCCCAGATTTGCAGGTCATAAATGAGAGCGAATTCTGGCACGAAAAGTGAAACAAATCTTTTCCAGTCATTCAGGCAAATTATACCAATCCTGGTCTTTTTAGTTACCCATCCAACTAAGTGATGGCAAACACCTCAACTGTAACACCAACTATTAAGGCTACTTATACAGTAAAAGAAAGTCTCAGATGGCAACAACAGGAATGACTGATACATTATAAGGCAAGGACAAGAACCAAAAATTAATCTTCAGATAAATACTAGGAAATGGAATATATCAGTACCTGTAATAGACACCACTGTTTTCAAATAAGATGAAAAAGAAACAGTTCATGGGTGTATGGTAAGTACTAGACAGTGAACAAGGTTCTTCCAAATATCTCAGAATCGGGTAATTGCAAGCTAAAATTTAAGAAAAAAAGAAAGCTTGCTTTTTAAGTAAAAAATGAAAATTTAAATAGTTGCAAATACAAGCTAAATTAAAAAATTAAATGCAAACAAAATCATAAAGCCTGTGTCTGAAATATGAGAACAAAAGCAAATTTTCCTTCAAACAAGTTAACAATAAATAACCTGTAAGGAATCTCAAGTCTGTATCAGCTTATTTATTAAGTGCTACTTGCACAGCAAGAATTTTTTAAGAAATAGAAATAATGTTGTTATTATAAAGTGATGCACAGCTTGAAGAACTTTATGATCCCTCTTTCTACACACTATAAAAGCTAAAGCAACTCCAGAATCAATACATGTTACAGAGGCTTTACAGAGATGTAAATGAAAGCAGAAGTTAGCATAAATTATTTGCTTAATCACTCAGAAATAACAAGGAATCAGATATTATGAGAAATCAGGAGAAGTTGTGACTCAACCATATCAAATATTACTACACAATGCACTGCTGCAATTGCTGGCCATCAATTAATTTGGTATGGTTCTTGTAAAAGCTGCTACCTAAACATAGCTTGGTATCTGTTAAGGCAACAAAGATTCAGAAAACCCTTTCTTCTTCTAGACATATTGCAGACTGGTTGCATCAGGAAGTTTTTCAATGTGTTAATTCTATAGAAATAGACAGGATATTAACACATTTTCTCACAAGGCGAGAAAACAGATTAAGGCTATGAAGAAAATGACAGGCCTGTGGTTTCCTTGCATACTTTATTAATAGAGTCAACAAATCAAACAGTGGTCACTGATGACAACAGATGAGGGAAGACAATAGATGGAAGAAGGGGAATTAGTGATGCTGCTATAATGGCCTAATCAGAAACTTAAGCACAAAAATCATTTTTACCTTTACCTTTCTTTTTTACAGGTATGAAACAGAACGATAACAGTTAATAAAAGATACAGTAAAGAGTTTTTGCGCAGCAAAGACACACGATGCACACAGGTATGTATTTCAGTGGTTTTATTTGCAGAACTTCAAATCTTGCTGAAGCTGCAGAATTTCTCACAGCTTTCATATTTCATAAGTGAATTTCTGTAAAGATGAAAGGCCAGTGCTACAAATGGGCTCCAGCAACACAAAAAGGGCTGAATGGAATTTTAGGGGCAAAAAACATAGGATTAAACTCTTCGCATGAATCCAAGTGTACTTTCAGTTGAGATTTAAGCAGAGCTAGGAACTAACAATCAGAATACTACAATTTACATCTTTTAATCACACCTGGCCATCTATGCCTCTAAACTGATGCATCAGAAACATTACAAAATGTTCAGCCACAGTTCAACACACCTTCCTTCACTGAAAAAATTGCAAAATTTACACATCCTGAACATCAATATCAAAATCTCCTTTCCCAACCACCCAGTTTTTCTTTATTCTTCTTATTTGGTATTAATCTATTAATTTTATTTCTCCTTTTTAAATGTCCTATGTTTGAATGTAGCACAGTTTTCCTTAAAATAAAAATAAAAAAATGTAGTGACTACAGGTAGAAGCAAATGCCATACTCCTACAGGCTATTTTTCTCCAATCTGAATACAAAGAGGGAACAAAAGAAATGGCTCATCCCAAAATTTCTCTACTCCTCCCAAGCCTTCAGGTAATTGCTCTGTCAGCAACCTTATGACTGCCTGAGAAAAAGAGGTGCAGTAGTTTCCACAGCTTAACTTCTGCAGATGTGTCAGAATTCCGCACACCACAATCAACCACCTCCTACTCCACAGATTACACATGGGCGTTGCTGCATAGGTTGCTCATACAGTCTTATATTGTTTATCTCTGCTTACAACATACTACACGCAGCCTAACTCAAATTCAAAACCTTAGCTGAACGGATAGTTCACAAATAAGCACTATCGTACATTTCTGCAGTGTGAGTACGTTTTGGCAGTGATGACATTATTGCAAGGGATGTTTGGGAAGATGTCTCGCATAAAAAAAAAAAAAGCACAGAGGATTTTGATTTTTTTCCCCCCTCTCAAGAGATAAAATAGATTCACTTCTAAGATTAGAAGGATTCACTTTTAGTGCTTTGCTCTTTGCATTTTAATTTTTTTATTTAGAGTGAAAATTGAGACAACACAGAGGGAACTTGGCAGATCTAAAGGTTGGCAAGAGATAATGAATTTATGTAGCAAACATATGAGAACAAGAATATGTCAGGAGGAATTTGTCTGGGATCTTGTTCTCAAACAGACCAAAAAAGATGCTAATAACCATGTTAATAGAGATGGAAAGGGGTACAGAAATTAAAGAATAATATGCAGAAGGACAAGTCAGATTAGATAATTTATCTGCATAACATTCAACAGACAAATGACATCTTCTATACCAGTAAAAACTGCCTGATGAGTTTTTCAGTGAGCTTAGTGCTGCTTCAGCTGGAACCTTGTCAAATGCATTTTTCACTAAGTAGAGGAGAAAAGGAGTGCTACCCTATATAGTTATTAGTTACTTAAAACCTTCAATGTTGTTTTTAGACTGTTGGCCCATTATCTTACAGCAAATGCAAAAGATAAGCACATAATAAAATTTCTTTTACCTGCTAATATTAAATAATTTTATTCACATTTCTAAACTCTTTCTGTATTCAAATCCTATACTACCCTCACCTGGCAAAACCGAAGTTTTTAAGCTACAAGAACTGTGCACATCTGAGCAAACCCAATCATCCCTCTGCATTTCAAAGCCTTTCAGCAATTTCTCTGTAAGCTTAAAGGAAAAGGATAGAGGCAAGCTGCAACTCTGGCATCTATTTAGGTTTCTATGTGATGCTTTTCATACATCTTTGGTTCTCTGGCCAAAGAGCATTTTATAGGAAGTAAGCAGAGGGCTTGGGGTCATTCATTGCAACCATTGACTTCAGTAATGGCACGCTCAGGGACTTGATGATTTTGAAAGAAGTGCTTAAGTTAGCATTCATGGTTAGGAGAGATCCATTTCCCTCTAAAAATGACAGAATGATTACAAGTAAGACCTGCCAACATATTTCTAGGCTAAGATTCATTATTTAAGCATAGCAAAAAACATCAAGTCACCTCTGTCCTCTCACCAGCATGGTAATCTAGTCAAAATACACAATTACACGTGCTTTATTATTTTATTTTTAATTCATATCAAAATTCAAGGATGCTGAATTCCTACTCTTCACAGAGAAGGAAGTAAAATGTCAAAATGTCCCCTTTAGCATCTCGTTGAGCTCTGTAGGAAAACCACCTTCAGCCTTTAAAAACAGGAATTGCAGTTGTGAGTGGAAACAGCATATGCACAAGCTATTTGGCATTAAATCACTGACATTTTCTTCACAATCAGGACACTGCTTTAAGCTGACCAGGAGCCTACCCAGGGAAATGGTCTGAAATAATTAAAAAGTGTCATTTTTCTTCAGTGTGCTCCAAAGGAGGTTTCAACTCTATGTGGTCCTGCTCTGGCAGGGGGGTTGGACTACGTGATCTTCGAGGTCCCTTCCAGCCCTTGAGATTCTGTGATTCTGTGATAAATTCACCATAAGCAGGACCAACTAACCAAATCAGTGTAGTAAACTGTATTTTAACCTAGACTATTTTAAGACCATTACAAGAAAAGACCTGATTTTACAAGATTTATACATTTACAAAATTTACAGAATTTACAGAGGATATGCATGTACATCAGTATTTGTTGACACTGTGCACAAGCTTATTGCAGAATGCAGAATATTTTTACTTTTATTAATATAACAGGGTAAGAACACCTGTGTTACGTACATTTTCTTGCAGGCCAGCAAAATAGTAGAATATCAGGAAAACATTCCAAAAGGAATCATATTTTTTCATCTTTGTTTTTATCCTCTACTTTTTTTATTTCTTTTACTCGTGTTCTTAGAGCCTGACAGACACTTTTCCAGCAGTTCCTGATAAAAAAAATCCTCGATCAGATAGCTTTTGAAATTAAAACCGCCTAACTGGGGAAAAAAACCTCACTATTTTTTAAATACTGAAATTGACTCATCACAACACTCTGTCCAGAGATAACAAGTGAACTGACTAGTACTTCAGCTGTGAATTTATTTAAATGTAGACATACACATGCAGTGTTAGGAAGGGAAAAACAGGATATGAAATAAACATAAGGCATCAGCTCTAAGCTCACTGTCAAGAGTATACCAAGGCTTCTAACCACAGAGTTCAGCTGAAGGTAACTATCTGTCAAACGTAATCTGTGCAAGTGAATATGCTTAAGCTGGTGCTATGAATCAACCAAAATTGCTTTGGTCTTATTGACATTCAATTGCAAGAAGTTGCAGCTCATCCAGTCCAATAGACATCTGACAACACCATGAGTGCTTCAGTGACAGAAAGCTTTAAATATAGATGCAACTATCATCACAATACACATGGAACTAAACTTTATGATCCTTCATATCATATTCAGAAGCTGGTCATCAGCTGGATGCCTTAAGACCACATGGCCATTTTCTCTGCCTGTTGCCAATTTTTGCAGTTAACCAATCACTGTGACTTAAAAAAGAGAGAATACAGACTGACTGACAGAAAAAGGCCACTCAGTCTTTCATCACTGTCTCACTAAATCTCTGTCTGAAACCCACTTTTGCCATTATCATCTTTATTTGCGTTTTAAAAATAAAATGCCAGATCAAAATTCGTTCAACCTATTTGCTTTAGTTGAGGGCCAGATCTTCAGCTACTATAAACTGCCTTCAGCTTCAACAACACTATTTGACACTGCTGAGATTCAGACCTCAAATATGTTAAATACACTTTCTTCCTCACAGCTGTTCTTTACACCTTGAAACAAGATGTCTGATAACGTGTGCATGTGGGATGTTTGACAACACAGCATCTAGCCTACCATGTCCCAAAAGAAGGCCTGATTTGTGTCCTTTGTACAGAAGAAAGGAACACAACCTGCAATCCTCTATACTCTTCTTTTGACTTCTCTCTCAGAACTCCCGATATCTCAGCGGTAGTTGCGCCAGCACAGCACAATGTCTTTTTTTCTAAACAATTTAATATAGCCCCATTGCCTACCTGAGTTGTTATATACCCATTCCTTTGCCCTCCCCAGGTTCTGCTGCCTCATTCCTTCCCTCACCAAACAGGGAATTGAAATCACCCAGAGCCACAGATAAAGGAATCTGGGAAAGAGAAATATGCTGACTACATACAGCTTGCAATCATGTTTAAGGGGATGCAGTGTGGGTATTTTGGACAGGATGGAGGGGAGACTCACATACACATTATGAGCACTCTTAACAGTTATACCCATGTTCAGAGAAGCCCAGTGTACAAAAAACAGAGCTTTGAGGAAGAAACCTCATCAGGGGACCACAGCAACAGAACTGTTTTAAAACAGAAGGGCTGAAGAGGATAAAGGGACAGTAGAAGAAATGGCAAAGAATAGCGAAGGGGAAGGAAAAAGCATAAGGTCGGGAGGGGCAAGTTGTCTCTTTGCCTTTCCTTCTTTTGCCTCAGGCCCATATCGGCCTTTCCTTTTCTTGACTTAACTGGGATGAATTTTAATTGCAGCCTCTCTCCATGTTTTATACACTATGTACTCTCTTCTTGTGTGGAGTGGATTTCCCATTCATCACAGGATTGCAGGCAAAAGTCCCGGGAGCATTTTGCTTTCTTTCAAAGTTAGCTTTGCTAAAATCAATAACTTTAGGACTGCTTCCTCCAACTAGCACATACTCCCACCTCACAACTGCTTCAAATTGAATGATTTTATGATCATCTGATTTTGTTTCCTATCTCTAGATATAGATTTATATTTGCAAACTTCCCATGACAACAGTGACTATATTCTATACTATTTCAATAACAGTATAGAGGCAACAGCCTTACAGCAACGGTGGAAACATGCTCTTATTTGTAGTTTTAACACAGTCAACATCCTAAATGATCTCTAACAATCTCTCTTCCTACTGTCTCTTTCTCAATACCACAGCATCCTTCAAATCAAAGTTCTGGTTTTCTTAGGGACTCATTCTATGTCTTCAGTATTTTATTGCTTGGGGTTTTTTTCTGACCATCTAAAGTCTAGTGCAACTGCCAAGAATCCCAACTACATTAAATTGTATGCAAGACACTGAACTTAGTTTAAAAGAAGAGAGAAAAAAAAAGGAGTGGGGGTCAGCAGGAAGCAGGAGTGCTTCTTACTGTAGATAGAATATCATCCCTCAGCAATATTGTTACATCTCTTCCAGCTTTATATTAACTCTCCCTTCACTAAAACTGTGTATCTTGGCATTTTAAATCCCCCTTCATTTTCCTGGTTGTCTCTCTTATTCCAATAATATCTTTCTTATCCTTGAAAACATGTCACTCCAATTCAGCAGTCTTATTACATATGCTCCTAGCATTTGTATAAAAGATATTTAGCTTTTCTCTTTGCCCTCCTTTACTTTTCTTTTTCTCTATCTCTTACAATGTTAATCCCTTCTCAACAGCAAATGGTTTTCCTTCAATCCAAGTCTTTCTTTTTGTGCATAGATCCACTAGTTCAACTTGAACTCCCTGAAGAACAACATAAAATAAAAAGGAGGGGTGCTGGAGGGGAAGAAAAAGATGGAACCCTGGAGTGTTCCTGAAGCAATTAACTCTCTTCAAGAACAAGCCATGCATTAATACAAATTTGACACCAAACAGTGAAATCAGAAAGCAAGTGGAACACAGACTGATCCATAGGTTGGTTTATAGGCTTAAGGAAAAGTAATAGCTATTTCATTAATAAAGCCTTCAAGATGCAAAAGTGCAAGTAACAGCAAGCAGATGGATCCAAAATAAGAATCATGTATGTCATTAATTTTTTTGGACAGCGGTAATTTTAGTAGCGTTAAAAACTGAGTAATAACCCACACTCACTGTCTGTTATCTGATAAACAAGGCCAAAGACAAAGATCAATGCAAAAAGAGACAGCTTTTGAAATGGATTGTATTTTTAAAAATACTCTTTTAAAAAGAGTTGAAGAAGAGATTAGCAATCTTTCTCCCACAGAGTGTGCATTCCAATCACAGACTAGCAATTTTCATTTAATCTTTTGTTGGTGAATACTTCACCAGTATTTCATCACTATGACGTAATTTTAAAATTACAGCTCTGCTAACTTTATATAAAGCACTGTAACAATGAAAATATTCTTCACTTCATGTGTCAACAGAGCTCTGTCAATGTATTGCTGGTGCCTCAGGACAGAATAAACATATCTGGGCAGGGGAGTGGCAGCAACAACCTGAAAGCTCAAAATTGCAAATACAGATTCTGTTAAAAACTGGAGTAACAAATAAGCTTTGCTCCAATTACTATTGTAACCATTAATCAATCTGTTCATTTTTCACATGGAAAGGTTTAACAAGTGACTTTTGTGCTGAGAATGAGTTCCAAACAATAATACAGAATAATCCTAGACACCAGATCTGAGACTACATGGAGAATAACTGCTTTCTTGCTGCATTAATGTCTCTATTTTCCCAAAGTCACAGAAAAAACAGATCCAAGATCCCACAATCGCTACAGTAACATAAAAGGAAAGAAGTATTAAGAATTCAACAAGCTGTTTTTAGCAACTAAAAGCGTTACATAGAATTGCCAAAATTAATTGAAACAGAAGGTCTGAAAGTGCTTTTTAGATAATCTCATAAGAATGCACATTTTCTCTCTGCCCCTCCATTTAAAATATAACACAAACATCAATTCTGAATTTTCCCGAACTACCTGTAATCATGTAAATTAGGGATGAGATGTAGACGTCAAATGAAACGTCCCTTCTGAATACAGTCTCTGTGCTTCACTAGTCAAACAACAAGCAGATATCCACACAAATGGAGCTGTTACTAATGCACAATTATTAACTCTGTATTACACTATAAGGTGTATATTAAATTCCAGTCTTTTGAGATAAGTATATGTGAACAATTTTGCACCACTTTGCATTGCTCAGTACTGGGACTTGTAAGTCATTCTCAAATTTAATGCAAGAACACATTGGTTCTACAACAGCTGAACAGCTCTGCTGGGACTAGAAGGTTGAAAACCTATTCCTTTGTCTTTTTTTGTGGTGATTTACATAAAAGAAAGTAATTATTCTTGCCCTCTGACTGCCTCGCCACAAAAGTTCCACGTTAAGGGATTTTTGCAAATAAAGTCTCATCATTTCTTTCCAGACTTAGATTTTCTTCATGGTCAAGGATCCACAAAATTTTGCCTTTGATTCCTTTCATATTCCTCTCAACAATCTTACTTCAGGCCCTTCCCTCCTCCTCTGTGCCCTGCTTTCTTCCTTCTACCACAAATCCTTTAGAAACGGTCATTCAATTGTTTCTTTGTACTGTAACTCTCCAACACTCTTTTTGATGACAATTCACTGCAAGTCTCAATGTTCTTTTTTTTTGATAACTCCTTTTCTCCAGAGTTACTAAGTACTTCACCAGTGCAGCTCAGTAGATATGCAAACTGTGCTGTTAACTGAACATAGACCAAACCTGACTTGGGAGGACCATGTTTTGGTAGGTTATTTTTGGAAAAAGCTAAAACAAAAAGATTATGCAGCTTTCTCAACCACATTTTGTTAGCGAAGGGCCAGGAGAGGTCTAGGGTAGACTTCTCAGAGTTCATGGTTGCTTCCTATTCACTTGAGTATTCAGGCCTCAAGTTAAGGCACAGAAAAGCCAGGGAGATTACTGATCAATGGCAAAGATGAGGATTCCAATAAACACAATTTAAGGAAAAAGATAAAACCCTTAAAATATAATAAAATGCACTTTGAAGTCCAGCAAGAGAGTGGTAATCCAGTTTACTGACCAGCAAACATAGTTACCTGCTTTACAGACAAGAGGTACAGGCATAAGGCACAAGTAAATAGTAACTTGAAGAAACAGGATATCTACTATCAAGACTCAAGCAGGCCACCTCAAAAAGCTCAGAAAAATGAGACACTTTTTCTTTTGACTAGTTAACTCCAAGAACCACAAAAGTCCCATGAGACATGGTCATCAAATGAGAAAGGCACATAGGCTGAAGATTTATTGACAGTACTCAGAGGTAAGAATTTCAACAGAAAGAAACAAAAGCTCACGGTTCTAACATGTCAGATTAGGGACAAAACTGATAGTCTACGCTGCCACTAGATATCACATGCTGATTTGCCTATAGGTGCAATGATGGTGAACCTCACAAGATACATAGGCCATCTACAATCACAATCAATGGCAAGGAGACACCTAAGCACCACTAGACGTTCAAGTGAAAAATATTTTGACTTTAATTCAGGAATCAGAAGATCTAAGCCAGTGCTATTCTTTGAAATGCTGACAGTATCACAAAAGGTCAGACAAACAAGGTTCCCTGATTCTGCACACAACCAAACAAACAGTGTGTGGAAAAAGATTTAGGTCCATTTAAAATTGAGTCACTTCCCTGGAACAGACAGAATCAAAGGGTGAGCTCCTACATCCAAACAGGGCCAGTTTTATTTTTTTATCAAATTAGGAAAGAAATATATCAAGTTTAGGGAAAAAAATTAAACTATCTAAAAAAAAAAAAAAAATGTCCCAGCTAAGCATGCATGTAGATTGCAGACTGTGGTAAAGTATGTCTAACTTTGAGATCTAAAGCCTAAGATGTTTGAAACCAAATGTCAGAAATTACATAGATCGTACTACTGAGTGTTGTTATACACTTGAAGGAAGTTCAAATTCTTGTAAAGTAAATGAACTGTATTAAAATGCACTATAGAAGCTGCTGCTCTGGTATGTGTTTTGAAGCAAAAAGGAAAATCAGTACCTTCAGATTCAGTGGGAGATCAGGTAAGTAAGAGAAACAGAAAACACAGTTTTTAATTAGCCCTGGACAGATCAAAGAACAATGCAGAAATGAAAATTACAGACATAATGCATGACAAGGTCTTGGACTAACTGTTTTAATAATCTTTCAAAATAAGTCTATACCTGATAAACAGGTTGGAAAAGCACAGGAATAAATATTGTATAAATGGAAGAGATAACGTGGCTTTTGTGGAAGGAAGTCAAGATGCAACTCTGAATTCTTTGAAGCAGTTAAGATGCACATGGATGAGCAAGAAATGACCAGTATAATATATACTGGCTTTCCAGAAAGGTTTCAAACATTTCACACAGCTTACCAGAAGGTAACTACAACAACAACCTCTGCTATTTAATATTTTGTATAGGCTTTAAAACAGTGTCTAGTGAGGTGAAAAAGGATGGAGTTAATATATCCAGACAGTAAAAGTCAAAGCCTACTTTTTTCAGTTACAGAAAAAATTGCTAAGGAACAGGCAATAAAGTAGCAGACTAAATCTACTAACTAGGTAGTAGTCACAAGAAAAATATTCTTAACTATATAAACAAAACATTAAGTTCTGAACTATCTCTGCTCAGAAAAAAGGATCTTGGGAGTTACTGTATATAGTAAACCACTATTGAGTAAAATTCTCAATGGCAAAGAAACTCATTCTTTGTTGGGAAAGAATGATGAACAAAACTGCAACTATTCAATGTTTAGAAATTTATGGTGCAAAGTAACTGGAATAATAAGCAGAATTTTGACTCTTGCATCCCCAAATAAGCCCAAATGTTTCAGAAAAGATCAGTGATCTGAACTGCAGAATGGCTTCAATAAAAGACAAAATCCAGTTTACAAACAATTATATCATGTAATGAAGCTCCACAACCAAAATATCAAATAGGATGACAATGATAAACAGAGAGCATTTGACAAAAGGAATTGATAAAAAGATGTTAAGGGATAACAGACTTAAAGCACAAAAAAAAAAAAAAAATAGACTACTAAACTAAAAACAGGTCAGTCAGCAGTTATTCAATTCAGTCTATCCTAAGAAGCTTCAAAACCATTGGTTGTCAGAAAACAGGTCAGTGACATAGTTTAAATGTGTTCTTTCATACTCAAAGACAAGAGTATCTAGACAGTCAAGCCAACACAGCAGTCCTTCGATAATACAAAAATTATGGCATTATTGAGCTGAGGTATTGGAATGAGATACATAGACAAAGGAGTTCTTCCCCCTTTTCCATCCCAGAACTTGCTACTTTCCAACCAAGCTGACTTTAGTTCTAGGAAATATTCTTTGCTTCCATGAGCAAATTATACATGTGAAGACTTACCAGAAGATTCCTCCTGTGGACTTCCATCAGCATAGGTGGAGTTTGAATTGTAAAGAATCTACACATCATTTATGTCACCTTCCATTTGCTGCATGCAGAGGTGTTAGTGCAAGATGTACATGGGAGCATTCACATATAAACAACGGAGGTTGCATAGAAGACAATATTTTGTTTCATCTTCTTTTCTTGATGATGCTTCTGACTTACGTCTGTCTTTAAGCTACAAAAACCTGAACTCAATGTAGTAATTACTTAAAAAAAAAAACCAACCATAAAACAACCAGGAAGAGAAGCAGCTGTTCTATTTGGCTGTATCAAAAAAAGTTTCAATGGTTTACTAATACACAATCCATTTTTACCAGCAAAGACGTTCAAACCAGTCGCCAGTTTACTACTCACACACTGTGCATGCTGAGAACAACCTGCTGGATGACCTTCTAGCCCTCATTGCAAATGGTGTGCTCTAAATGTGATGCTCCAGTGTATAACTTCAAGCGTGATCTCTCAAGAAAGGAATCCAATTCAAGCATTATCAGTAGTGCTCGTCAGTGACACAAAACTCCAACAGACAGAAGGCAAACCTCTACCAAAAAGAACCCTACCCGTACACAAAACTGATAATGTGTATATACTGTGAGTGTCATCTTAAAGTTTTATACCAAGAGCTGTATCAAGTACACATAGCTACTTCCAAATCTCCAAGTTTGCTCAAGGGCACACGAACACATAAATGGAAGAGCAGTAATTCAGCTGCACAAGCGTACCTAAAGTTACAGCAAGCAAGTTACAATTATCTGAGAACCCACTTATAAATGGTATACATAAATAGGTACTTAAGCAATTAGTTCAGACTATATTTTTTGCTTATATTTCTCCCAATAGGACTCAAATTTCTAGAAATCTGAAAACAGTTTATTCCAATGACCACAGTTAAACTCGCAGGATGCTGTTAATCCAGACACACCTCTTCTGCTTAGTTCTTCTAACTCTGTTATGCAATTTTAACTTAACTTAATACTGAATTTAAACATAAACATCTTTTCTTCTTTACCTTTCAAAACAATCTTCTCTAAGAAGTAGGCAAGCTACTTCCATATGGTATGACGTGTCTTCTACATTCATATACCACCACAATAATAAATAATTCTTTTTAAAACCCCGTGCTTACAAGGATCACAGTAGGACTCCTGGATGCAGCACAGGAAAGTATCAAAGAATGCCAAGGCTGCAAGTTCAGTAGCAGTATCTGAATGGCTTGCAACCATAGCAGATTAACAGATGAAGAATTTCCAGGAGAGCTATGCTCATTGTTTCTATGAACAGTTCTCTAAAAAGACACTCAAATACATTATATAGACATTAACATGCGCTTTATTTCTGTGGTTGAGTGTATATATACAGACAGACCGTGCTCTCCTAAACATTTTCAACATACAATTGCAATTGACAGATAAGAAGCTCTAATATGTAGAGTTGATGCAAAGTTTCCCTTCCCATTTTGGGAATGACAAACTGTTCCTAATAGATAGTAAGTGATGACTTCAAACAGGAGATCAAAGTGATTTGTTAAATTAAAATGCTTCCTTGTTTTCTCACGTCCTTACTAAACTTAAGGAACATACAGTTTAAAACACCTCACATTAGAAATACGTACACAGAGAGTGTAGAGAGTAAATGTTTTCCTCCTTGCTTTTAAGTTTCAGGTTCTTTGCTTTTCATACAAATTTTAAAGCATTCAAAAACTTGTGCAGACAATAAAAGGATTTCACAAATTGGAAAGGACAAGTTTTCTCTTGATAGTCAAACAGTTATGATGTAAAGCGGACTCATTAAATCGTAAGTACTTTAACCTTTTCTTGAAAGAACTGGAAGATTTAAAGATTTATAAAGAAATTTTGCCTAAACTAGGAAATGACTCATATTTGACATGTATTGAAATGATAATGCTGATTTCAATAGGCACTCTAAGAGCCTTTTCCTCCCAGGAGAGTAATTCAGTCATGGTTACCTCTTTGCATTTAGATTTTAAACTTACTTTCTAAAGCTTTTAATGTGCTATATTCTGCCAAAACATGGCAGAGTTACATAGATATGATCAGGCAAAATAAAGGCTAGTAAAAAGATTATTTTTATAATTGCAGACACTAAATATGAAACAAATACATCAATCTGACATGTTCTCAAAGAATCTCCTGTTTCAGCAGCCTTGGCTGTATCTGAAAATTCATGTTTCAATTCCAGTCTTAATTGGTTAAATAAATTCTGAAGTATCAAATGTAAAGAGGGAGACCCTTAACAGTGAATCTGAGAAAGAAACTACATAATGGAGCTGCTGTTGCAAAGTGGCACAAATCTGGTATTGGTAGCACCATGAAGATATAATGGGGTACACAGCCTTAATTATGCATTGCCATGCTTTAAAATTTTGTATTTCTTTAAAAGTTTTTTAACACAAGTTTTCCTGAAGTTTCACTTCAGTACATATCAGATTATTTTAAGTAAAGGCTGTATATCCTTTATTCCACTGTGTACCATCAGAGTTTTTGTTAATAAATATCTAAAAAAAAAAAACAACCCACAAGTGATAAACATCAGTAAAGAGTTCTACATTCAAGATCATACACACAGAGGGATTCTAAAACTTTTAGAAGCCTGAAGGACTTGATCCTCATCAACCAAATTCAACTAGAATAGTGTTAGTGATTCCAAGGAAACAAGATGCATAATTTATGGCCTTAGAAAAAACAACAAACAAAACTCTCTGAAATTGCAAAACAAAAAGATAAGTTCCTTTATAAAGCATAAGCATTAGAAAACAAAGGTAGACATCATTGGTAAAAAGTCAGTCGTATTAAACAGGAAGCAGAAAAAAAAGGTCAAAAAAAATCCACTTTCATTGCAAATCAACTTACATCAGCAGAGCTTTTCAAGGATGACTTTTCTCAAATATTTATTGGGAATAAAGAGTAAAGAAGTGGATGGCCAATAGCTCTGGTAGCAATACAGGACATATTAAGAAGGCTGCATCAAGTATTATGAAGCACGAAGTTACTCTCGGACTGATGACATCTAATCTCAAGTAAGTTTTTCAACAGTCCATTCCATGACTATTAAAAGACTCAAGTCCAACATCCTGCTGGCAGTGGTTGTTACAGGAATATTGCAGGAAAAGCAGGAAAAAAAAATCCCACAATCTACTCACATAACAACTGACTAATATGGATTCCAATATTTTCCTATTGGATGCACTATTCCACTTCACTGTTTTCACGAAAATTATTGAATTTAAGATAAAACAAAAAAAAACCAAAAAAAAAAACCAAAAAAAAAAAAAAACCCAAAAAACAATAAACCAACAAAACCACAAGCTAATCGAAGGTGTTTTTTTTTTTTTTTAATCCTATTCTGATCAGAACAATTTTGGAGAAAGACTCTGCTGCAATAGAAGAGATTCAGTTTCTATTCTATTCTAGCTATTCCTTCAAAGATCTTTTCTAAATCTTCATACGCCACTGTGTTACGACAAACAGGTCTGCATTGCCAAGAGTCTTTTTCCTTACTCTTCGTACAGGATCTGGCTGGATTGCAGTTAAACTTCCTCACAGTACCCTGCATGATGCTGTGTTCTGAATTTGTGGCTAGAACAGCATAACACACTAATGTTTCAGCTATTGCTGAAGAGTGCTTGAACAGTGCAAAACCCTTCTCTTTTCCAACTCTGCCCTCCCCATCCCACTTCAGCAGTAAACTAGGGCTGGGTCAAGAAGTTGAGGGAGGACACTGCCAGGGCAGATGATTCAAACTGACCAAAAATGGATGATCCATATTGTATAACCTTTTGCTTGGCAATAAAAACTGAAACAGAAGGAGTTTGGGAAGATAGAATTCACTTTCAAGGTCGCTGCTGCTTGTAGACTGGCTGGGCAGTGGTCTGCTTGCGGAAGGTGGCAAGTGATTGCTTTCATGTCATTTCTTCCCCTCCCACTCCATTCCTTCATGAGTTTTCTAACTTTTGCTATTGCTACTCTCTCTGCTGTTCCAATGATGAGAGCGACGGGTACTTGGCGGCTGCTGGCCGGCATAAAGTGTGACATTCTTCCTAAATACAAGCATTATAGCTCCACTCCTGACTTCATAGATCTGCATGAAATTTCACTGTCAAGTGATTTTATGTACCAATTATTTCAGAATTTTTTGACAAAGGCTATGTAATTGCATCAGCACGTACACATACAATAAGCTTGCAAATTCATGTTTCTACCTCTTATTATCCCTTCTGTTTCCATACATTCATTTCAGTTAAGCAGATTGGTTTTGTGTTCTGACTGTTAGCATCATCATTACTGAAAGCAAAAGTAAAATACATATTTATTTTGAGGACCTTACATGAATCACCCCTAATCTAAACACACCTTCGCTACAAACAGGTCTACTCTTCTTAGACAAAAGAAAATCTGTAAGAACTTCTTACCATTTGACAGTCATTGCCAAGCGTAATTCAGCTTGACATATTTACAGTTTTATTTCTATTCCTATATAGCATTCTCTATGAAATTGCTTCCCCATTCCCCAGTGCTTGCAGACTCTGCCATCTCTAATTGCAAAGGTGCTTATTCACTCAGATAAGCCTAGGCACTACATCTCCAATTTTTTCCTTTCAGGGCAGACATTCCCCTTAATTCTACTATCTTTATTTTTAACAACCTCCAGGATTTTTTTCTATTCAATCTTTGGGCTCCACAGTTCACCTTGTTTTATTAAAATAGTCCTATTTGTTTGTTCTCTTTGAAACCCAAAAGTGTACTTACACAACCAAAGAACTGCTTATTCTTCTATTTCATCTGAATCTAGTTATGAATACTCAGAGTTATTTTTGACATCCACATCTCTAATAACGTCCTCATCACTTAAAGCAGACTTTCTGCTTCAGCAGCTACTTGAAGAAATCTTTTATGCAGAATATACAGGAATGTTTGGGCCATGCTCTTGCTAGTAGAGCTTTTACTTCCCAGCTGTGAAGTGCAGAAATTTCTGCAATGACACAGTGCTAAGTAGCAGCTATCTCTAACGAATTACACATCTAAATCCAAAACCAAGGATTTCAATTCCTAAATCACCTCTGTATAATTAATTTACTAGTCTTCTCTTCCCCTAGAATTATTTTATTCCAAAGAAATCCATTTCAATCTGTGCTGTCTATTCTTCTTCTCTCATCATTTAGTTCTTATTTGGTGCTATTCCACCATTTAGTTAACATTTTTATCATTCCTGAATACATATATGCTCTCATACCTGAATTCCAAAGACATCTGACATCCAACAATATTTCTGCCCTAAATTCAGATTCACATCTGTAAACAATACTTCACACTCCCCTGCCACAGTTCCCATTGCCTACCATTTATGAACAAATATTGCAGTTTTCCTACAAAGCACAGCAAGTCCTGTGTTTGCACACTCCCAGCTCCTACTGACTGGTTGGTTTTGGAGGCCTTTGGCCCCAACCAGTCTCCCATCAGGCTTATCTTTGTTCAGAGATGGACTTGGACCCTGGCTCATTGGCAGTGTCTCCTCCCATGGTCATCACTCATACACACACTCTTCACAAACTACAATCAATTTGCTAAAGAACAAACACAAAAATTTACCAATCTGCCTCAATCAGAATCACCTCAAATTAAACATATCTGCATTTTAGTCTGCAAGTCACTGAGCAACAAGACAAACTTTTTTCCTCCTTATCAAGTAAACTTACAATATTGTGCATGGCTTTGAAAAATATATTGCAATACGCCATCAATAACACCCAGTCAAGTTTACATCCAATACAATTTATGAGGCAATTATTTTAACCCATTGTTGTCACCTGTGTTTCCTACAAAGAACTAGACCACCACAGAATTTAGCAGAAAAGCTACACTGTTAAAAAGTTCTCTAGTCTCGGGTAAAACAAAGACCAAATATGCCTAACCTACCAGAAAAGTCATGCCTATTGGAGGCCAGGGATATTAATTGCAGCATTTAATACTCATAACTTAAATTTTTGGGAAACCAAACCAATTGTCAATAGGTTAGATGCCCACATCTCTGGTATAAAGTTAAAACATTTTCATAACAAACAAGAGATGTTATCACACGCACGTTCAGTTACCACCAGTATCTGAATTGTATTACCTACAAGTTGTAAAAACACACACTTGTGCTTAAGGGTTCTTTGTAATACGACTTGAGAGATGTGTGTGCATTTAAATCCAGTCCTTTCATTCTTCTCTTTGCTATACCAGGCTTTATCAAGTTTTGAGGCTAGTACAAAATAGGGCTGACAGCAACAGCAGTAATATAGCACCCTTGGAGTGTTTGAAGTGTAAAGTTCATTAGTTCTACTTTAAGGTCACTCTTTTAATCCAACAGACAAAATCTTATTCACACTACCATGCTGTTATCCTGGAGAAAAAAAAAGAAAACTGCAAAAGAAATCAAGACATCAGCTTAGATATAAGTGACAAGACCAGCAAAATCCAAATCACAGTCAATACCTTTTAGCAAGTTTCAAGAAAGCAGCAAAACTATTCACTGCAAACCAAGTGAAATTTAATAGAATGGATAAGGAAATGAAGGAAGAAAGAAGATCAACATTTCAGTAGCTGATAATTGTGTATTATAATTATTCGTTGAACTTGGCTTACAAACAGAATTTACTCGAATATCTGTTGGGAATTACAATACAAGCAAATAACCAAATTTTAACATCTCTGTTCGTTTACCGATTTTTGCACACAGTTTAAATTTTAACAAAAGCAATTCTGCTTTATCCTCAGGGGATATTTGTGCACTTATTAATAAGTTCTCTCAACAGAAGGCTTTTTGAATGCAAAGACTATGTTTTAACCATTCTGAATCATATTTTTAAAATAAGAGGTAATAGCTCTGTAACCTACTAGCTTCATTTATCCTGCACAAATTCATACATGTTTACTTCTCTGTACTGTAAGAAGTTTTTTAAATTAAATGGGACACATCTCAGTAAGATAAATACAACAGCACATATAAATTAGAGTGACATTCTCTTTTTCAGGAAATAATACAAAACTCAAGATTTATTTGCAACGCTAGGAATAAGTAGCATTTCTTTACCCCAAATACTCGCATTCTTAAGAGTGGGACTTTTCAGTCATTTGTTCAGAAGAACAAGCATGACACTTCTTTTTGGTGCTAAATTAGCAATCACATCAAAATGAGCTCCTCAATTAAGATCCCTACCTACAAGACTGAAGAGTTATTTACACACCCCAATTTACCCTTTTATATTTATACTGTTCACCATTCTCACACAAATGTTGTATTTCAACAAATATGAAACGTTTTTTATTTTACTCACCTGCACACTAAGATGAATCCATTTCTTCACAAGAATTCTCCCCAGTGTCATTACTTTTATTGGTGGCTGCAAACCATTTACTGTGCGATAATAAAACATGGTCTCTTTCTCAGAGATCGTGAGTTTGAACACAGTCTGCCCATCAATAGCCTTTTCTATTACACACCTTTGGAAATAACCAAGAAAAACAACATAAGGTCAGAGGCACACACATATACACATTCTTGCCAAGGTGCTATCCTGTAAAGTGATGCTAACCAGAATGTATTAAAATAAACGTTAAAAAATCCAGCTCTTGAGAAGATGCTCAGTGACAGTGAAAGTCACAGGGTGTACTAAGTGTAAAAGAATTTGAACAAAGACATTTTCTATTTTAATCTGTGAGTTTGGGTGTTTGTTGGTTGTTTTCTTTCAATTTTATGCATGCAACCCTAGTTTACTTGGGGGTGGGAAGAGGCATCTACTTTGCCTCCTCTCTTCAGGGTTCCATGACATACCACAGTGGCTGGCCAGCACTGCACAGGTCTCTGCTGTGCTTGTCAGACAAAGTGGTGCAACATGGTTATACCCTGTGGACACACTCACATTTCTCTTAGTCTAATAAAGCAAATGTAATAATATCTAAACAGGGCCCCGCTAAAAAGACAGAGGGACATGTGATAGGACAAGTGGTAATGACCTTAAACCGAAAGAGGGAAGATTTAGATTAGATCTTAGGAAGAAGTTATTCCCCGTGAGAGTGGTGAGGCATTGGAACAGCTTGCTCAAAGAGGTTGTGAAAGCCCCAGTCCTGGAAATGTTCTGGGCCAGGTGGGAGTTTGAGTAACCTGGTCTAGCAGAAGGTGTCCCTGCTCATGGCAGGGGAGTTGAAACTAGACGATCCCTTCCAACCCAAACCATTACATGATACATTCTTGTGACACAGCTGTGTATTTTATTAAGATAAACATCAACAGATCAAAAATTAAGTTCTTCCTTCCTATTTCAGCTGCTTCAGAAATCCTGTCCTTAATTTACTGACCCATGAAAAGTCAAATATTTTAACAGCTACACAAGTCTAAATTAGTGCACTAAGTCACAAGAGAGAAGCATATAAAATCTGTATGAGACCAGGATTTATTTTGACATATTTGAGGGGAGGGGGGGAAGTCTTATCCACCAATAGACATCTTCATCTACTAGGCATTTGAAAAAGAAAAGTATCATAAAGGCTGTTCTTTGATATTGCCATTATTCACTAATTCACCTTTACATCAAAGAGAAAAAAATAATTCATCTTAATTGTTACCATTTTAGCCTGCTGGAATGTTGTGAATAAAACAACTTGAAAAATGCAGACATCCGTTTTCCGAACCTTACTAAAAGCACATTTCTTAATATATCATTGACTAGTGTTTTCAACATTTTGTTTGCTTGTAACCATGCTAGTTTTCCTAGATAATACATGTGAGGGAAAGCTCAACTAAGCAGCAAAATATTTAGGAACTGGATTTACTCAGTTCCTGGATAAACAATAATTGGATAATCTTTTTTTTGTTGTTGTTTATTTTAGTTATCTAAAACAAACATCCCCACACTGTTTTTATCCCCAATGGTGTCATGGCTTTAAGAAGGGAAGTGACCTTGATGTACATCACTTTGAAAACTGTAAAGAACAAATGTGAGTTGTGACCTACTAGTGAAAGGGGGGAAAAAAAAAAAAAAAAAAAAAAAAAAAAACGAGAGGCAGAAAACAGATGAGGGAGGAGATGAAAAAAACCAAACACTACACTAACTGAAGCTAGTCTCAACATAGGTGAAATAGGCATAGGCATTACTTCTGACTCTGAGCATGGTTTTCCTTCCTAGGCATTATTACAGGGAGAAACAACTCTTCTCTTTGCAAATTTCTAACTTCTGGTAACCTGCAATCCCATTGAGCCTATCGCTAACTACATAATTCTCTATGGTAGGGATGGAAGAAGAAAAAGTAAAAAATGCACATATGCTTGGTCAGCTTTCAAAGAGAAAAATATTCTAGAGAATTTAACATGGTTGCACTGGTGATCCTCACACAGTAACAGGAGCCTTT
The DNA here is from genome assembly GCA_013401255.1 of Urocolius indicus. Lineage (NCBI taxonomy): Eukaryota > Metazoa > Chordata > Aves > Coliiformes > Coliidae > Urocolius > Urocolius indicus. Next base: position 216,745 of record WBNH01005759.1, read on the forward strand.
GCAAAAGTGAACGTGTGCCCACGTTCAAAATCAGAGGGATGGCATCTTAAGGTAAATCCCCCTTTCAGTCTAATTCCTACTGTAAAACATCAGAATGAATATAAAGTAATAGGATATGATTTGTCCTTTAGATTAATGAAGTTTAAAAAAAATACCCTTTTTTGTCCTATTCACAGTCAGGCCATTACCTCTGACACTTCTGTGTGCAAAAGGCCCCAGCTCACCTCTCTCCCACCACCAATGTCTTCTGATCATCTAAAGACCAATTAGCTCAGTTAACTCTACATTAGCACAAACTGCCTGTAATGATTACTCTGATGTGCTAAGTTTATATTCTTAACCTGTTCCATTGTGAAAGGTTATTATCATACACAGCTTTCCTATATTATGCTAAGGCTTACTTACAGGCTATGTACAGGCTTACTAAAGGCATTTATACTAACTGATGAATAAATTAGGTAAGAAAGGAAACATAGAGTAAGAATAAAATTCAAGGGTAAGAGCTCTGCTCACCAATTGCACTTAGTGTCTAAAGGGAAAGTAACTGTAAAGACTAGAGTACAAATGTCAGTGTTTTATCACTAGTCCCTTGCTTTTCTTGAAGATTTCCAGTATTCAATGCCTTAAATACATAGCTACAAATACTTGTGCTCTTAAAAACTCTTAGAAGATGGCTAGGGCTTCAAATAAATCCATAACATGATTTTACTTATCTTTTTGTATCAAATTGTATTCTTTCACAGAGTCACATAAGAAAACTTGGTAAATTAAATTGATGAAGAAAATTCTTGGTGTCTGATTACCCACATACATTTGCTTCCCCAAAATGTCACAATCTTTAAAGAGCCTTCAGACTTTGGATCCTCGCATCAGTATCCCTCACTTCAGCCCACACAGAAACTTCTAGCAGAAAAATCTTGCTATTCTCTTACATGGGCACATGCCTAACAGAGAAGCATCACAGTCTTTATAAGGATGCAAAGGAATACTATACAGTAATGCTCCTAGGTTCTTTACTAAACACTCTCTGGCTCCCAGACCGTATAACATTCAGCACGAAGAAACACATTAGTATAGCATGTCCAAAAGCCACAGGTTTGCTGTACTTGATGTAAGATCACTTCATCAGTAAACAAAATACCTTGATAAACTCTAATTTATTCTACTGGTAAAATAATCATCTGGTCTTGAGTCATCTTCCCAATGTTTTGGCGACAGCGCAAAGACTTTGTTAGAACAAGTTCCAGTTCCATGAAGTCCCTCTGCTGCAATAATGGGGTTTAAAAGGTCTCGTAAGTGACATCTAACAGTGACAGTTCTCCATCAGGGACTGCAAAATGCAGGACATTTGGTAAGTCAAACTCCTTCTGCCAACCCAAAGGACTCTCTAAATCAATACAATAAAGGAGAAACATCTTAGTTTGCTATTAAGTTATTTATCTTTGGTAGGATGCCCTCTGAGTCCAGCTTCAGTGGCTATTCATACGCAATTACTTTTTCACCACAACTGCATCTCTGTACTTCTTTTAAGAAGCAAGAAAAATTAACGTGCTTCTTTCTGTAAACAGTAAAAAAAAAAAAAAGAGTCTGCAAAGTGACATATCCTGACCACTGGAGTAACTGTTGTCCAACTTCAGTTTCAGGACTGGGCTCTACCATTGGCATTTCTACGTGTTGAGAAGCAGCAGTCTCAGCAGGCAGAAGAATTAAGTGATCTATTACAAAAATTGAATAAAAACATTTAGGTTTTAAAGTGATCTATAAAACCCACTGAACAGGAATATGTACATTGTGTAGTTATTAGCACAGCAGCAATTGGAGGGTAATGTTTTACACTAGTCCACGGATAATCAGACATTGGTAGTGTCTGGTTTCTACACAGCATTTAATCATCTGAAACTAAGGACATACATTTCCTAGTTTGAGGCTCCATGAAAGCAAAAGCCTAGCCCATTGACAAGAGTTGCACAGATCTCACTCAACACATCACTTGCTTGGAAATTAGCAGAACAATTCTGCTTTAAGTTAGGCATACGCTCTGGTGAATAACATTCATACGCCTGCATGCACATGGACATGAGCTTATGGCATAGGACAGCTCCAGGAATGGACTCTCTGACAAAGCTCCAGAGACACCTTTACACATACCTTCAGCTGAGCTGATTTAACCTAAGCTCAAATTAAAGATACTTTTGCTCTACAGATCTCATTTATTTCCCCTCCAGAACCACAATTTCTATAGCCACGTTGATTTTTTTTTTAAAGCTAATTATCCTTGCATAAAGCAGACTATAGTTTTATATCTGTCAGTAACACTTTAGACATTTCTGTTGTTTCTAATGATTTTCACATCCCTAGACAACTATTTCACCACAGCACGAAAAATAAGTATCAAGAATGCTACAGCAGAGCAGATCGTCAGTTTCATTCTAAGTTACGAACACAAGTACAAAAATATTCGTGACATACTCTGAAGGAACATGCTAGACCTTTTTGCATGCTTCACCCTAAAGCAAATCTGTACAACCTGAGTATGAAAGAGTAGGAGGCTCTGCATTTTGTGACAGATGAAAGGAAGGGTTTTTTTTGTAGGATTTGCAATGTGTTTTTCAAAAAGCAAGTTTTCCATTACAGTAAGGCCCAGCCAAGCTTAGGGACCAGGTATCACAGCAATATTTGCTAAAAACATGCCATGTAGGTAAATATGAGAGAGAGCATACTTAACCATGTCTGTTTTGTGAACACCTAGTGAAACTCACTAGTAGTTTCAACAGTGGAAACTTTTGTTGAAGTAGCAACGTGATCTCTCCTTCAGTCAATGTGCCCCACATCTTCTAGAAAAACTATGACCACTCATCTAAAACTTTGAAATATTAATTTAGGAAGATTCAATGTTTCTTTAGTTTTTAAGGTGTAAGCTTGTGCCAGAGGATTCCTAAAATGTTAGGTAATTATTTTCCACCATAAAAGCAACAACAGCACAAAGCTCCCAATATATGTTTTCTAGCAGCTTTTAGAAGGAATGTGAATTAGAAATACAAACCTAGATTTTTTAAGAATAGACACACACTTTATGTCTGAATAGTTCCCACTGAAAGCAATCATATTCTTAGTCAACACCACTGAAATTGAATCTGTTTGTCTTGACACTTGCGAAGACCCCAACCTAAATACAGCTTTAACACGTCACAGTTTCTCACTGTACCTTTTTAAAATTTTAAATAGTGTGCTAATAATGACCATGACTACAGTGATCAATTTTTTTAAGAGCACCGGGAAAGTAAATACCTTCAATACTACTTACATTACACCTTCTTGCTCAGGTTTCAACCATACAGTTAACGTAAATGAAGCTGCAAGCCTTGGAGGATGGGGAGTAGAGAAGCAATCCTTGTGATTATGAAAAATAAAACTGGAGGTGTTGCTGAAGGACCCCGGATGCAAGTCCCTTTTATCCTCTGTGATACAGGTACCAAGGCCTTCTGAAAGAAGTGGTTTGTAGGAAGGAGGTGATGACCTGTATGGACATTCCTGAACACAAAATCTCTGGGTGCAGGACATAATACTTTCAACAGCTACTGAGCTATGACAAAAAGTACTTCTGCCTGGCAGCCCACAAGTGGCTTGGGTTGGCACAATTGACACATTCTTGAAAGCTCCCACATTTTCAAGCCTAGGGAAATGTCCCTGAGAGCTGACCAAAACCAAGGAGTCATAATAAGTTAAAATTAATGTTTCAACGGCATGAAACAAGAAACGACACCTCAAGGAAAGAACCCAGCAATTCATGTTTACAAAAAAGCTCCTCCTGATTAAAGCATCCATAAATAAATAATGATGTCCATGTCGGTTGCAATGTCCTCAGGTGGTACACTTTAAGAGTTTGTGTAGTGTTTCATCTTCAAAATGCTCATGCAAGGACTCAGCTGCAGGAGACATCTATGTCTTCTGGCTGGCGAAACGCACGTGGGTGACAGTATCTGCAAACCATAGAGCAGAGACACAGTTTGCAGGAGGAATGTGCCCTTTTGCACCAACAGAGGCCGTGCCCTGATAGGGATTTTAAGGGTTGGAATTCTTACTGTAAATTTCAGCCAGCAAGCCCGCTTTGGCTGGCCTTGGCCAAGACATTTAAGTAAGAGCAGCAGGACTAGGTCAAGTTGAGCCCACGCATGCTCACAGACAAGCAGAGCTTATCCCAGACCTGTCGCATCACGCAAGGCCAACACTTTGCTTCGTATGTTCAGGTACAGAACACGGAACGAGGTAGGAAACCAGGCCATGCAACTTCAGCATTCAAACGTCTTTCCTCAGAGCTTCAAGCGATTTGGGTTGACTCCCACGTTTATAATCCACCCCCCCCCCCCCCCNTTCACCTCAGCTTTAACCCTGAGCAGTTACCTGGGAGCTGCCGTACCCACCACACCGTGTCAGGGTAGGCTGTCGGACACCTCGCTGCCTCCCTTCGCGGGAAGCACGGGGTGGCAGCAAGAGAGGGAACAGTGGCCTGACCCCCCCCAGCCACGGGATCTATCGTTCCCTCAAACGGACGGCCCACTCCCACCTTACCCTGCTGCCCACCTCACACAGCTCCTTTCAGCGCCCGGCAAAGCTGATTTAAAACTCCGTTTCCCATCTGTCCCGTACGCATCTTTTTAACAGCGGACGCCCCGCGCCGGCGCTCACCGGCAGGCTGAGTCGACGGCAGCCGATAAGTAAGTTGATGTGGCGTTATTTACTCCGCCCGGGCGGGGAGCGGAGGCAGGCGAGCGGCTCGGCGCCCGGCGGCTCCTCGCTCGGTAACGCCGCGGCCGCCGTCGCTCGGCAACGCCGCGGCCGCCTCTCCGCCGCCCCCGCGGCCGCCTCTCCGCCGCAGCCCCGCGGACCCCGCCCGCCCCGCTTTAAAGCGGCCGCAGCAGCAGCAGCTGGGACGGCGCCGCAGCGCACGCCTCCTTCGTCCCTCCTTGCCGACAGCCCGTCTCGGTTTTACACGCACCCACGCACCCACCCCTCCCCTGGGAAGCCGTTTCGGTGGCACTCGGGTGCGCGGTATAAAATATTTAACGGAAGCCTGGGCAGGCGCCCAGCGGGGTGCTGAAACCGCGGTGCGATGCCGGCAGCTTCGGTGCCGGCCTTTTCGGGGAATGCGAGGTCTTCTGTCACCGACTGCTTTGTCAAGCTTTGGAAGAGACGAGTTAGTTGTGTCTGGGTTCGATTTCCTCAGGTTTCAGAGTGAGGCTTTCACAGCGTGGAGGAAAGGGAATTTCTTCCATGCTGAAACTGGGGAGGGAACTCGAAGGACCAACTGAAAAAGCACGAACATGAGCAGAAATATGCCATAGGTATGCTTTCCACTGGGGAAAGAAAAAAAAAGTGCAAAGAATAAACATTACCAAGACCTTCAAACGTTTTTGACGTGAATCTCATTTCTCTCTTAGGCAGAGCTATGCAAAGCAAGCACAAAACAAGCTGCAAAGTTGTCATCAGTGAGCTGAGCATGAGCTTCAATAGGTTGTTTATATGTACTTCTCTGAGCAGAGAAGCACCAATTAATACATCCCCTGCAGATATATATAAAGCATCTATAAATTTTATTGTGAAAGTTGCATGAGCTACAACCTGGCTGGTATCTTTCCTGACAATTTTGTTGAAATAGCCTCCAGTAACTTGTCACCTTAGCATGTTTGGACTTTTACTAGCTACATAGTGACAAAATTATTTGGCTATACATACAATTGCTAAGAAGTCATGCTTTCTGATAACTCTTAATGCATTTTAACAAGACCTTCATCCTGCATCAAAACTAGCTCCTCAACCATTCCCAGAACATCTTTGATTTAATACAATTCTCTTTCCTAAAGTCACAAAAGATAAATAGTAATTCCTGATAAAGAATCATCAGTCATTTTGCAGCATTTTCTTGTTCTGATAGTTACTAAACATCATAGCTGTGTTGTCAGAATTACAAAAGTACTCAAATGTAAAGAACTTGGTTTACCACAGAAGGGATAGGGGGGAAAAACATTGGTCTGAGGTGCCATACAACACCTCAGCACATAAAGCGTTTCTAGATAAATACAGTTAGACCATAGGCTACCAAAGTGCCATCAGTACTACAACAGCAAGAGCATTTACATATCAAGAGCAAACCAGGTCTTTCAGAACATAATGGAAAAAGAATAGACAGGAAACAATACAGTAATAAAATCCAATGCAGTAGTAAAATCCCAGACTTTAGCTACCATCTCAGGACTTCAAACAAGATGGGAATATTGATGAGTCCAAACCCGAAAAGCAGGAATTTACCAAGTGGCCAAAGATCCACACTATGACTTCTGTGTATTTCATAGCATCTCTAAAGTATTAATCAGGTTTTGCTCTGTGCCACCTCTCTCTAGCAATCAGTAAGGCATGCTCCAGTAATCTTTGGAGGTCTATCAGGTGTCTGAAAGGAAATTCAGAGCACATTCATCACAAACTGCACTTTGTTATAGTCTGCAAATACTTAACAACCCAACTACCTTCCAAGTACACTGCAGTGTCTAATAGTACTCAGTTTGGGAAAACAGCCCTGACTCATGTTAAACTCTTCATCTCCAAAGACAATTAGCCCACCAGAGTTCGTGATTTGGAGTTCAGCTTATTTCATCCAAATACACAATGGTACAAACCTTGCAAAACCACATTACAGACCAAGAGTACAATTACCCAGGTCAAGGATCACTGCATTTTTTCAAGAACACCATAGATTATCAGGAACAAAAATGAATAAACTACCTGCAAGAGATTAAATAGCTGAAAATGTGTCCAAAGGTCTTTACAGGCAGGAAAGGTCATAGAATATAAACTGTACCACAAATTAAAAAACCCGACAGTGATTTTTGTGGGAAATGTTATGGAACCTGTTCACAGGAGTGTTTTTAAGTCTCTTTAATATACATATATGAAAACAAGACTCTTACCAGGCAAGAAAGTGTAGTACTATGCAATGGAGTCTCATGAAGAATTCCTCGTGCTCATTTAACAGAATTAGGAAACAACACAAGGAAAATGATCTAATTTGAATTCTTCGAGCTTTTAGTTACAACTCGTCATCCCATCAGAAGAAAGAGAGCATTCAATAGCCACTGGGTCACTCTAAGCCATACAAACGCCATTTGAGAATCTGGCCTGAATCAGAAAGTTATGACATTACTGAGATGTCGATCCTAACAATTCAACACCTTATCCAGGACAAACAGCCTCATCCAAAAAAAAGGCTTTCCATTCTGTCTGGCTTTTTTAAACCCATAGTTAGCAGACTCTGGGACTCACTGACCAGTGTAGGAGGTTGAGGCATGTTGTTAAGGAAAAGAAGCCATAAAGCCTAGTTCGTTATACAGCAGTCTATCTCTTGACTGTAAATGTTTGAAGACCACATGTCTAGAATCTGTATGCTCTGAAGCAGGGATTTGATATGAGAAGTCATCTTCCTGTAATCAAGTTATAAAAAAATAGCAATTTGCATGTGCTCAGTGAAGATCAGTGGAGCATCTTGTTGCAGATAAAAACAACAGAGACTAATTAAGTTTCCATGCAGGGCAAACTTAACACCATTATTTCTAAACTTCAACGTGTTCAACTTCACAACAGTAATAGTCTGGGTGGACAAAAGAAATTTGAAAAAAAATCAAGGAAGATCGGGAATGCAGCAATAGACTCACTCAAAACTAGTCTGCACAGTGACAATTGTGTGTCTTATACATATGCAGTGCAATGTAACTGTTTAGTAGAATTGTAATTCTAGAACTATTGAGGTAGAATTTCAGGTAAACCATTTGTCTTCCCAAAACACAGAATTGCTTTTAAATAGTATTTTAATTATTGGTAAGCAAAGCCTTGACAACTAATTTGTTCGGCAATTTTGCCTTGTCTTCTGTTCATAAAGAGTTCTGAAAAACCTGAAGAATTTGGCAGAGTAGTGAAAGCTTGCATATGTATCACGTTCTACAAACACCTTATACCAATAGTCTGATATTTGTGCAGTGTTGACTAGTCACAGACTAGTATTTTTGCTGTTATGTGAACTGTGTAGACTTACCCATGCAGCATGACTTTCAAGGATTAGGCTCAAGTGTACAATTCAAAATTCACTTTCAGTGAATATTCATAAAGACTTGTTTTTATGAGTGCTTTTTCTCATGAAACTACACTATTTTGAATATTTGCAGGAAATTAACATGAAAGATTCATTTGCATAGCTGAGTCAATTTTTTTTTAATGTAACTGTCCAGCAAAATTATTTTTTCCAATACTTTGCCAGTAATAATAAAACTACAATGCAAGTACATTTTAATAGCTGGAGGGGAGTTGATCATGACAACTCCAAAATAATTAATAACTTATGTTTTAAAGGGGAGGAAGTTCTATATAAGCCAGTGAAATAAATATTAGAATAAAATTTTCTGAAAGCACAGGAGGAGGCAGCAAGTATTTTATGGAGCTATTAAGAGCCTTTTAACAGCTTTAGAAGTGTAGTACATCACATCACTTATTTTATTTCACCAACCAAAAACTTTGTTACTAGAAAGGCAGTAAGTCTGTTTTAGGCAACAAGTTTTACTGGCTTCCCTCACTTGAGAAATACTGAGCTCATCTTTACATCTTCATATGTTTATTCCAGTGGAAGGATGATGGCTGCACTGACCATGAGATGGTGGAGTTCAAGATCCTGTGTGGAAGAGGCAGGACACAAAGCATTTCAGGCAAGCTGACTTTGGCCTCTTCAATGACCTGCTTGGAGGGATCTCATGGGATAGAATCCTAAATGGTTGAAGTGCCCAAGAGATTTGGTTGATCTTCAAGCACCACTTCCTCCAAGCCCAGGATCAGTGTGTCTCCATATGTAAAAAAGCAGTCAGGAGGCCTCCATGGATGAGCAAAAATCTACTGGGACAACTTAGGGAGAAAGCAGCCATCCATGAGAGGTGGAAACAGGGCCTGATTTCTTGAGAATAGGAACATTGCCAGAGCATGCAGGAGTGCAACCAGGAAGGATAAAGCCCTTTTACAGTTAAATCCAGCCAGGAAAGTTAAGGAAAACAAGAAGGGATTTTTCAGGTACATCAGCAGCAAAAGGAAGATTAAGGGGAATGTGGGCCTGCTGCTGAACAGAGGGTTCCCTGCTTACAGAGGATGCAGAAGAGGCTGAACTAGTAAATGCCTTCTTTGCTTCAGTCTTTACAGCCAAGGCCGGGCCTTGGGAAGCCCAGTCCAGCAAGGACAGTAGGACAGTCTAGACCACAGAGGACTTTCTGTTGGTGGATAAGGAGGGGTTAAAAACTTGTTAGGCAAGCTTAATGCTCTTAAGTCAATACGACCTGATGGGATGCATCCAAGAGTGCTGAGGGAGCTGGCTGATATGATTGCTAAGCCTTTCTCCATCATTTTTGAACATTAATGGAGGACAGGTGAGGTGCCTGAGGACCGGAGGAAGGCCAATGTCACTCCAGTCTTCAAAAAGGGCAAGAAGGAAAACCTGGGAAACTGCAGACCAGTCAGCCTCACCTCCATCCCTGGAAAGGTGATGGAACAGCTCATTCTCAACATTGTTAATAAACATATGAAGGAAAATATGGTTATCAGGGAGAGTCAACATGGATTCACCAAGGGGAAATCCTGTTTGAGCAATATTATAACCTTCTATGAGGGCATAACCAGCTGGCTAGATGAGGGGAGAGCAGCGGATGTCATGAATGTTCATAAGAGGAAATTATTATGCTCAACTTCTGCTTTTTCTTCCTGAAAATTCCTACTACATAGTTCTCAAAAATCTTTGTCATCTCTTTTTAACAAAAACCCTGCATTTATATCTTTCTGTGTCTTCTAAATTCACTTTTATTTCATAGCCCTTCCTGCTGCTCCTTGCAAATCACCACAGTATTTTCTTAGGGACATGGTTTAGTGGTAGGCTTGCCAATGTCAAGTTAATGGTTGGACTCTTAAAGGTCTTTTCCAACTGAAACAATTTTATGGTTCTGTTAGGACAAGAGGAAACAGCCTCATGTTGCACCAGGGGAGATTTACGTTGGGGATTACAAAGAACTTCTTGGCTGCCCAGGGAAGTGGTGGAGTCACCATCCCTGGAAGCATTTAAAAGATGCACAGATGAGGTGCTGAGGTACATGGTTTAGTGATAAGCTTGGCAGTGTGAAGTTAGTGGCTGAACTCCATCTTAAAGGCCTTTTACAACTAAAGCAATTCTATGATTCTACAGTTCTATACTTATCATTCCTAAGGACAAGCTCCTGCCCCAAATATGCTCCTCCTGTTTGCTCCTGTAAGGATCTTATCCCTTCCTATTCAGACCAACTCCTAAACCTGCATCACATCCCTCAAACATTTATTCTCTGACCTTAGAATCCTTATTTCCCACCAGTTATTTCTTCTGTTTTTCCGTATGTCCCTCTTCTTCACAGCATGGTCCTCACTAATTCTCCCACCTTTAGTTTTTGTTCTCTCTTCCTGTTCAGCTTCTCTCCTGTCTGAATGTTTCCACTATGAACTCACCTCAGTCTGTAGTTCTCCAAAATCTGTGGGAAATGCTTTTCCTTCTCAAAAACTGTCTTCTATGTATCCTTATGGAGGGACCTGGAGGGAAAGCTCTAGAGCCATAAAATCATTATTGCTGGGCTTTGTCTAGCTGCTGGGTTAGCAGACTCAGTAATGGTGAGACAGAACCTTCATCTTCAGCAAAGTCACATTGCCCTTTTTACTATAAAGGATGCATTCAAGATCTCTTCATGCCAAGAGGAGCAATTGAACCTTACCAAAGAGACCCCTGAAAACAGCAAGAGCAAGACATAGGGGAGGAGCTGCTACAGTCTCCCCATCTGCTCTCCTCCATGAAGAACTAAGATGGTTGAAGTCCTCTTCTCTTCTTTTCCAATCCTCCCGCCACTGTACAGCTCACCCATGCCAGCACAGTGCAATATTGCCTTCTCAGGTAACAGTTCTTCAAATGATTTCCAGCAATCAGAATCAATTTACTCTCTCGGTCCTGAAACAACACATCTACCTGAGGAGCATAGTACAGTTGACTTCAGGTCCTTTCTCCAGCTCAGAACATTACGGAACTTACCAGCAGTACTATTTCATTCCAAAGTTCTCCTGTTATATTCTGTATCATGCATGCAGTGCCTGTAGAAGCTATCTGCTTTTCTTTATAGAGATTTCTCTGCTCCTGGCACTTTTCTTCAAGAGTCATTTAAAAAGTGTGTTGCATTTAAACAGAAAGCAGTCTCCCTAGAGCCACTGAGTTAAGCTCGTTTCACTTATACCTGTGAAACACAGTACTATTTATCATCCTAACTGAGGTGCTCATTATTCTCAGTTACCTTTAACAAGTGTATCAGCTGTAGCCGCATACACATTTTTGCATAAAGTCATTTTGTGCACTTTATACTGTAAACTGAGAAACATTAGCATACACTGTAGGATTTTGTACTTTTCTAGAATTGTAGGGCAAGTATAGGGTAGTTAAAAAAATAAATGGACATCCTTCTTGCAATAAAATTCAGATGCTAGATTAAGGGAGGATATCTGAAGAGAAAACAAAACAGTCAGAAAATCAAAATCCCAATCAGAGCTCAGAAATGAGTAACTGTATGTGCCTGTGTCTTAGTTGCCTTATCTGCAAATCGAGAAGATTGATTCTCACTTTAGCAAGGCGCTGTAAGTTGTGCAGGAAGGAAAAAAATACCAAAGAATTATCAAGAGCAGTAACTCTTTTTCTGAATTTCAAAAAAATGTTTAACTTAGCAGTAAATTGAGTTTCAGCTACTAACAAAAAGAGCTGCTGTTAAAATAAAAAAAAGGGGAAGTATTATATAATGTCTGAACGTTCCAACAGACAGGTCCTGTGAAATGATAGAAGGCAGTCAATAATTAAAACCCCATGTAAAAAAAAAAATAATAGTAGGACTCTGTCGTTAACAATCAGTCCTATATGATCAGCTAAAATAGAATTAGGATTAATAACATGAAAACACAATCTAATGGTCACAGCAAAGAATCATGGATTTGCATGTCTACTGGTGAAGATTTTCTAAAGAGGAAAGACTAGAAAGTCCTTCAAAGTGCTGGGCAACAACACAGGGAGGTAAAATAACTTCCCATAGTAAAAGAAGTGACTGTAAACAGTCCTTTTATTTTTCTCCACGAAACTCCCAGTGGAATAGCTCTTTGAGGAAAGGTTGACTTAACTGCATTCTAGTTTAATAAATGCGAGCCTAGAAAGTATGATAAGCAAGTCCAATGGGAGATAAGGACATAGCTTGGGAAGTGTGTCAGAACAATCAGAGGGAAAGAGTGCTGCTAGAAGCTGCAGCAGAACCAATCTAACAGCTGACCACTGCCCAGATGGGCAGTCCCACTATGCCCATAAGATTTGGCAGATTGAATCTACTCACTAAGCAGTCGAATGAGTACCAAAATTGGGTACAAGGCTATTGGCAAGCACAGAGTCAGCTTTTAGATGGTCTCACTCTGCTTTGATGAAACATATCCCAAGGTGTATATGTATTTGATCCTTAAAGTCTCCTTCCAAGGCCAGGACTAGTGATAGATTTTGAACCAGTTATGTAGACATTATGCTTCCTGATGTCTTTCTCCTTCCCAGGAGCTTCAGAGGGGAAGAGGCCCTAGAGAACTAAAAAAAACCTACTAACTAAGTCAAAGAAAGGTACCTGAATTAGTTATACTATTGGTGGGGAAGGAAAAAAAAAAGAAAAAGTCAGAACTCAAGTCACAACACATTCTCCTTGGCTGTACTCAGCCCACCTGTAATTACACTTATCTCCTTGACAAGGTACAGCACACAATGCCCAGGATCTTAACAGATACATCAGAAAATGGAGAAGGAGAGACAGAGCATGTGTGTAAGAGAAACAGAACATCACTAAATAGGAAAATGTGTTTCATTTGTTTTGTGAGAGGCAGAACTACTTTATGCCATTATCATTGCATTTTCATGACCGTCCTAATGAATATGCACAAATGTCAGCATAATTTTCATCAAGAGTATGCAAAAATGCAAACAATTTGGTACAGACACAGTCCAATTGACTCCTCTTTAACATCTCTGAGGAAAGGTAAATCCTAATATCCCAGTTTCCCTAAGGTAAGAGAAATAAACTGTGTGCGCTTCACAGTATGCTTATGCTGATATAGCTGAAGACTGAGCAATGCGCTGCTTTAGCTTTATCATTATTGCTAAAACAATGCAACCTATGCATAAAGAGAATGTTTAAAAATCAGACAGTGATCCCCTCGCACTTAGCACATAATTTATATTAAATATGATATATGTATATATTTTTAATCAAGCTCATTTGCTCAATACATATTTTATAAATCTCATAATTAAGAGCTATTTTCTTCCAGAATAGGTCTCAGAGCAATGAAAAACCATCAAGCTCAAGAGAGAAGTGCTAAATAGCTAGGGGTTTCTATAGCCTCAGCTACACATCCATAGATTTAGACAGGGACTGGACAGAGAAGTCTCATCCCATTAGGATATACTACAAAGGAGAGCGACAGCTGCATTCACAGGGAAAAGCCTCAAGACCAATGAGGACACATGACTTGGCTTGGGCCCAAGCAACAGCGTCGAGTTTAAATCCTCTCATTCAAGGACACCTTCACACAAGAGAAAAAAAATATGAAAAAAATCCCACAAATGTCTGTATCTATGTCTTTCAGCATTTGGATATTTAGGATAGAAAGAAATAATAACCATCATCATCCACACACTTGATGTTAATTTATTGTATAAATTTTACTGAGTAACATTAAAGATACCAGCACAATGTGAGAATAACCAAGTATAAACATGAAAGTGGCCTTGTTATAGTCCAGTTTTCAGGGGCAAGGTGACTTGATAACATCATCTGCACATTTAAAAGGTGCCGTCTACTTCCTAGTCACTAAAATAGATTCCAGAAGTTCTTCAAATACACACACCTTTTGTGGAAACTAATTTCCAGAAGAACTAAATTATTTTTCAATTAATCCTTAAAATTTAAGTACTTGTCACCAAAAACCAAGAAACATTCACTTTAAACTTCCCTAAAACTTAGTAAAAACTGACTCAATCATATAAATGACTGATATATACTTCGTGGTTCGTCTTCTAAGCATTTCACTGTACATCCAGCCTTTTGTCACATCTGTTGTCTACTCCAGAAGTTTTCAACAACTGACTTCTAGTTTTAAGATTATTATTAATTTTAAAATGTAGCCACTTGCCTCCATAGCAACCTAGTTTTGCTACAGCTGGAAGAATTATCAAGTGTTTGAAAGTATCACACATATGGCATTGCATTTAGAAAAATGTAAAATTCTTCTGACTTCAGTAGTCCACCCTCTTTTATGAATGGCAAATAACTTCATAGAATGGTAGGGATTGGAAGGGATTATCTCTTTAAAGATCATCTAGCCCAACCCTCCCTGATCAAGCAGGTCTGCCTAGATCTGAGGCATCCAGGCAGGTTTGAAGACCGCCAGAGAAGGTAACTCAACACCCTCCCTGGGCAGCCTATGCCAGGGCTCCCTCACTCTCACAGTAAAATAGTTTTTCCTTATGTTCAAATAGAACTTTTTGTGTTCCAGCTTCTTTCCATTACCCTTTGTCCTGGCGCTAGATACAACAGGGAAAAGGGATGCCTCAACCTCTTGACATCCACCATTTAGGTATTTGTAAATATTAATGAGGTCCCTCCACAGAGTGGAACATTAGATTGCACTTCTAATGTTATATGCTTTCCACAGGGTAGACTAAGGCCCTCCATTTATAGTTCTGGCAAGTGCACTTTGAAATTATGTTTCTCCATCATGAAATGTGCCCTTAGTTTGCTGCACAGGTTGAAGGAAATATCCTATCAATCCATCATAATTTAACATATTAAAATTAAGTTCATTGTTAGACTCAATCCTTATTTTATTAAAATTAAGCAAATTAAGATCGTTTGCCTGAATTTCCAAAAATGAAATTTGAGATCGAAGCAGTTTTGTCCTTCACAATTCAGTATTATAGAAATGTCTCATCTTTCTGCCTTGTATGAATAACCTGACAAAAATCTGCAAGAAAGCTTACTCAGAAGGACTGGGGCACACAAAATTGACAAGTATATCTGTAGCAGCTCTATAGAAATTTTAATTTGGAAGTCACAATCAAGGAAGATAAGATCAAACTTGAAGCAGTCATACAATAGAAGTGGAATCTAGGAAGCTCTGAAGCTGGCTGGAGCCTGTAAGATTTCGGAAGTAGGCCAGAGTATTGACTCAAGACCTCCAGCATGACTCAAAACAAGACAGCTCAGGTTACCCAGTTTTAGTTTTGTTTCTCTGAATTCAACTGCTGAACTGAAATGTTCAGCATCAAAGTAAAATTACATGTACAGTCTGGCAAACTTATTCTTTCTCTTTTGACAGTTCTCAAATTGGCATGGCTCAGCTCTTGACAGCCAAACTGGCCAGACAGCCAAGACCATGATCAGCTGCTGACAGAAGTTACAGCTCATTCCATCTACTATGTGCTGACTTAGAGGAGACATTGTTCCTCTTAGGATATTTTGAAAAGGATTTTAGGAATTGTTCTCATCTTTCTTGCTTCCAATATGTTTTTATGATACTTTGCCTTATGTAAAGATCATACTCAATTTGTGGGACATTAAAGCAGTAAAAATACAAAGGACAGTTTTCAAGGCTTTACTTCCCAGGAAAAAAAAAAAAAAAAAAAATGTCATGAATAAGTCCAGAAATTAACAAGAGGGAGAAAACAGAAGTACGCAATTTGACATTTATTCTTTCTCTATAATGCTGAAGTGGAACCTGCTTCCATAAAGCTGATTCGTAATCTTTCCTAGGTATCTGTTTAAGGAAAACAGAACTAAAACTGAACTGCATGAAGTGTTTGCTTCCTGTAACTTATGCATTGTCATACACATGTCCCAGTATCAGGAATGGCCTCTCTTGGCAAATATTTCCCATCACCAGTGCTCTTTCCTACTTGAATGAGATGAAATCTCCTTGTAGGCAAATAGAATAAAAAGGGACCTGACAGGTTGCAGTGTGTTGTCTTCCCCCTGCTCCATTCACCAACTCCCAGTCTTTTTATTTTGAGCATTTTCTGTAAAGGCTTTTGTGTAGAAAGTACCTGCGAGTCTTCAGCATTCGTGACCAATATGTCACTCTCCTATAATCAAGAACTGAGATTCTTCTCCCTGACACATAAAAGTCCTAACGGTGTCCACTGATACATCAGGGAAACCTGAACTAAACCACCAACAGCAACACATAAAAAGAGAGCTGAAATAGCATGTGGAGTAGGGACTTGAAGGTGTTTGTTTCTCATGATGCTATGAAGCCAAATACTCCTGGCTGTGAAAAGCATATGCAAAACATTATTGGTCTGATAAATAGGATAAATAAATTTTTTACAGATTTATATAAAACATTGAGCATGACTGATATCATCTGGAACCTGTTTGATATGTTAGTCCACAATGACAGCTGGACAGCAGTGATAGGAAACTTCAAAGATGCTGAAAACCTTCCTTTTGAAGCTGCCAGACTGAACACTAGCTTTATGTTATAAAACCTGTCCCCCCTCCTCCTGTAGAAAGGACTTATTTAATTGTATTGCAGATTAATATGGAAATAAAATATTCATGGGCAAGCTGCCAACATACTGTAGCCCAGATATAGGGGACAGATTTGTGTAGAAGTAACTTGATCTATGTTTCCTCAACCTTTAACTTCTCTTTTTAGAAAGCCAACAAGGGGGGAAAAAGTAATAGCATATTCTGTGATGAGTAGATTTGCTCAATGGAAATTACTTTATTTGGAAACTTATATTGCCTCTCTTCTTGACATGCCTTGACTCAGTCAAATTTACCTTTATATGAGCACCACACAATAACTTCATTGTCAGTAAATCAAACTGGATCAAGTTGGTCCAGCAGACTAGGAATGAAATACTCTCGTACATTACTTTTCCAGATGAGCTTGCTTTAAAATTTGCGTAACTTCATAGTATTTACCAGTAGCCTAATTCATGAGGGGAGAACTATGCAATAAGCCTCCATGAAGTGACTGAACACAGAATAAGGTTATAAGAGTTTTATATACACGGCAAATAAGTTTATATGCCTTTTGTACTGAGTGCTTTTCTAAGGGGTAGTTTAGTCTACTTATATTAAGTTTCTTTAGAGAACAGTTCATAGCAGAAGCCAAGCCAATGCTTCTGGTCCAGACTGACTCAAAGATTTTTATCTTTATTTCCTCATAAGAATACTAACATTAGAAGTGTATCTTGGATACAAGAGGTGTTTTAAAACCTTCTGTCTGTATGAGATTTCCCTGTTCTTTGACTCAACTGCAAAATTCCTCAGTGTATTTTATATTTAAATATGAACTACTGTAAATTAATGTTAAATAGGTTTTTTTTGGCAACCATCTCAGATTAAAATAACAAGCAGCTCATTTATGTCAATTTTGGACTACACTGAAATGATATTTGGATACATTCAACATTTTTCATTTCATAGTTGACTAATTTGTATTAGAAGTTGCTAATTCACAATTTGCAATAACTTGTTGCAGGCCAGCTCACCAACTGGCACGAAGAAAACAAAGCTACAGTTCTCATCACTTCATGTAAACCATATCCATTGGCTTTGAAGATTCCTACTGGCTCAAATCACAGCTGAAGATGTAGCCCACAATTTAAAATTCACTGAAAAACATTTAAGCCCTCTAACTTAATATTTGCTTGTGTTCATGCTATAAAGCTCAATGACTATAATAGTCATGGAAAATTAACGCTGAAGGGGCACAGACTAATTTAGAATGAATTTGTTTTAAACATGGATGAAGACAATTCATTTGCGCGATTGCCTAGAGAAATGAAGTTTTGGATGATGAAATTGAGGCCAGCTGTTGAGAGAACAGGAAACTCAGAAAAACCTGGAAGAATACGAGGGTGAGAACAGAGTCAGCAATGAGAAAACTGTCTGATCTTTATAGAGAAAAAGTCAAGAAAGCAGACAAACTGGAGGTAAACTAAACCACTAATTCTTGTGAAGAATTGTCAAATAAGTTATCAGAAATTTTGAGCATATAAAGAGTGAATAAATCATTTTTTAAAGTCTAGTCCATGCTTCTGCTTTTTAACTAGTTGCAAACCTTTCAAATAGACTATTATAAAATATTTTCTGAGTAAATGGGATTTTTTTTTTTTCAGTCATGTTTTTAATTTGCTGCTGGTCACTGGTCTGTCATAAGGAGACTCAGGTCTCATTATCCACACAGGAAGGATGTCATTTGCAGGTAAGCTACTCATGTCATCCACTTCTTTTCTAGGACTCTACCACACAGGGACAAGTTCAAATCTCTGTCGGACATCTTAGAACTCGGAGTTAACCAGCAAACAACAACCTGCAACAATACAGACTGTCTGAGGAATTCAGCTTTCCTTTTGTAGTCTGTGTTCACACAAAACACATCAAATTGTCTGTGACCATTAAGGAGGTTCTAATTAAACAAAGTCACAGACAATTAAAAGGAGGAAAAAAAGGTTAGCAAAATAAGGCCCAAGCAATAGCAACATTGATTTTGAAGACTCTCAAATACTACTTAACCTTTTTGTTTTAGAGATGGAAGAAGCACTGTGCTTTAGAGTGGTCTCTTCTAGGCTGGCATAGAAAATACACAGTTTAAAGTCTGTTTCTTCCAAAACAGAAACTGTGCAAGAGTGTGTAGCTTTGAGATAGGTACTCAAGTCAATTCTGTTTTGGTTGACTTCTATTTTGCAAGAATACTCTTCCTGTTAATGCACCCCAGAAGCCTGAAGCTATTGCTTTACGCTATGTCATTGGGATAGCAAACTATTTGGCTGCAGTTGGGGAATAACCTATTAGAAAGTAGTGTAGGGGAAAGGGACCTGAGGGTCCTGGTGAAGAGCAGGATAAACATGAGCCAGCAATGTGTCCTCATGGCCAAGAAGGCCAGTGGCGTCCTGGGGTGTATTAGAAGGGCTGTGGGCAGTAGGTCAAGAGAAGTTCTCCTCCCCCTCTACTCTGCTCTCATGAGACCACATCTGGAATATTGTGTCCAGTTCTGGGCCCCTCAGTTCAAGAAGGAGAGGGAGCTCAGCACAAAGCTATTTAAGGGAGTGGAGCATCTACCCTATGATGAAAAGCTGAGGGAGCTGGAGCATTTTAGCTTGGAGGAGACTGAGGGGTGATCTCATTAATGTTTACAAATACATAAGGGGCAAGTGTCAGGAGGATGGAGTCAGGCTTTTCTCCGTGATATTCAATGACAGGACAAGGGGCAATGGGTACAAGCTTGAGCATAAGAGGTTCCAAAGAAACCCACCTGGACATATTCCTGTGTGACTTGCTCTAGGAGGTCCTGCTCTGGCAAGGGGTTGGACCAGATGATCTTTCAAGGTCCCTTCCAACCCTTAAGATTCTGTGATGCTGTAATTCAGTTAAAGGAGAAAACTCTTGCTACTTTCGGTTGCAAACCAACCTGAGAACACAAAGTCTGACTAACGTATTAAATGGTCCCTTAAATCCTTAACAATTATTTAAAGAAAATTAAAAACACAAAAAAATCACAAACCTATGTGGAGGTTAATGCAGATACCAGATGCGTGACTCAGAGAAATGTCTGCAGTTAGCAGCATGGGGAAATCTGAAGGCCAATATGCGCAGACATTATGGCAGATAAGGTAGTGCAAAGTAATCCTCACAATGAGATAATATAGCTTTTTCATATAATTATGATATTTGAAAAATGTAGTAACTTCATTTGAAATATCGACATCTAGGCAACATAAGCTATGACATTAATAGGCTGAGTAAAGATAATAAATAGTTTTATCCTATTTAATCATAAATTTGGCTTAATGACCTTTATCTGATTATATGAGCAGCCCAAGCAACAATATTAAATAAATAAATAGAATATTAAAAGATTGTTAGCAGATAAGCCGCTTGGAATTTTCCAAATTAAATGTATTTGGCTGAGAGAGAGCTCTGCCATTTAACAGTATATACATTTTCAAAATTAAGAGGACTCTGCAGGTGCTGCAGCTGAGTCCCAACCCTGTTCACTGCTGTGAAAAACCTCTCCTTTAGTCATGTAGTTAACTTTCTTTTTTTAGTAAAACCTGAGGACGCCTCACAACTAAAAGTTTCCCTTTATTTTCTATTATACACAAATAGTAGTCATTATATAGTTTTCTAATGTGCTTGAATGAAAGAAATCCACATCTAAGTTGTGCTCGTAGGCTTGTATTAAACACAAGCAACAAGTCTCTGTTCCCAGGTGGACATTACACGATTTGTTCCACCTGGCCTGGACCATCCCATACACATTTTCTCAGCAACAGTACCAAACATTAAAAGAAATTGCTGTTCCTTCTACCACAGTTTTCTCCCTTCTAACTTGATTTCCACCTTTCATTTTCTTAGCTTTTTGTGCAAACCTTGAACTTGACCGAAAAAACGATTCACTTAGAAAATAAGTTCTTTGCCACATTTGGGGTTTTTGTTTTATTTGTATGGCGGGTTTTTTTTCAAAGCAGGATCCATTCACTCGTCTTGTTCCCAGCATCATCACAGCAAGCTCTGCTGACATACCAGAGCAGGCCAAAGATTTAAATCAGTATTTCTGCCAAAGATAGACCACCATAAGTCAAGGTGCCTGCTAACTTTCTAAAGAGGCTTGATTGTTAAAGGAAAAAAAATATTATCAAGAAGTTCTGAAGTTCAGGTGTTATCCCAGAATGACACTGGCTGTATGATCAGAACAGATAATGTTTTATCCTGGCTTACGAATATATTTGCATCTAGAGATCAAAATGAGAATTTTATCCCATTGGCAAGTACAGAATCCATGTTTTAATGGGAAAAGAAAGTTACAACATGGGATCTATCTTTGTAAAAGACTTATATACTGATATATTTCAGATACAGCAAGAAAAAAAATATTGGAGGCAAATAATTGAGCCTTCATGTAAGTTAAAATAATACTCTTGTGACTGACATTTTATCCTTGCCAGTTTCTCAAGTCTAAAATAATCTACAGGTGAGTCCCCTATCTTGAGATTTTCTCCAGTCTCCTGAACATGACTTTCCGCTCCTGGAAAGCTACCTACTCAGGTCAAACAGAGAAAGCAACAACTTTCCTTGCCAGCTAGTGGTTCTCTAGAAGAGATCTACTAAGCCAGTTTTAAATGATCATCACCCCTACACCCACATCATCCGTGCAATCACCTTTGTCCTACCCTGCACCCTAAAATGCACTCAGCTGAGGTGCTTCATCTTTTAGGTACATATCTGGAATTTATCTGTAGAACAGAGTATGTGACGGACACGGTATTTTGCCAACAAATTTTTCTTTAATTGTAGTAATAGGTTTCTGCTTTTGAAGCAATGTCTGTATTGAAGATTCGACCTGTATACCTGTCTCACAAAACAAAATATGTGCGAAATAAGGGCCAGAAAATGTTATGTATTTCCTTATACATCTAATCTTGAAATACATAATGTTAGAACTGATATATTTGTGTATGCGTAGAGTAATAAAAAAAAACCTCTGATATTCACAGAACAATGACATACAGACCTCTATAGAATGCATTCCCCTACCCTCCTTTCTCATCATCAGTATCCATGGTTTCCCCTTCTATGTCTTGAAGTTACACTGACTATACCTTCAGCCTCCATTCTTGACTTTAATAAGATGCTTCTCTGAAACTTCTCATACACCAGTTGCTAGTCAAAAAGCCAGAGAAAGTACCACTGAGCTTCAGGCTTTCTGTCAGAGAAGACTTTAATTTGAGCATCTCCGTATTGCTTTTAGCCTTCATGAAACTTGCCAGAACTGACTATTCCCAAGATGTTTAGCCTCTCCTCCTCTTCTTCCCCCTGCTGATTCCAGAATGGAATAGGACAGTAGGTTATAGGTGGAAACAGCTACAGCCTGAGCCTTACAGTTTAACAAAGCAGAGGTCCTTCCTTTCACACAGTGTAAGGACAGATGCTGAATGCTTTCTAGCTGCCTTCACAGACTACTGAATGTGTTTGTTTGGGAAAATATAAATGACAAATTGACTTTTAGATTAATGGCTACCATATTGGTAATGTACAAATCACTTTTAACAGCCACTATTAACTTGGTAAAGAGAAGCTTGCTAACTGCTCTTTAATTAAGTACACTTAATGACCTTAAGGGGATTAGTAGTCTTGTCTGATAATCAATAAGCATGGCAAGATTGCTGCCCCATAGACAGGGGCTAGAGAACAAAATTAATCTGCACAGATTAGTTCTACCTAGTCTGGTTTGTTTGCTAAGGCTGTTTCAGAATTACTTCATCTTAATATATTTTATATTTACATAAAATATTTCTATTTGATTAAAAAAACAGAACAGAAAATGTTTCACCTCTTTTGTCCAGTGTCTAAATGGCACACATACTTGTTAAGAAAGTCCTGTATTCTGGCCAGGAGCTAGTAGAGATTAATTTAGGTGAAATCTTAAAAAGAATGACTACTAATGTGGCAGTCTCCAGAAAAGGCTGGAGATCGAAGGACAGAGTACCTAGGAGGGTGAAACTAGGTTCCCACAAAATGATCCCCAACCATGGCAGAATTGCTACCTGCCCCTGCCCAAAGCTCAGACTGTCCTGGGCTGTGGGTTTCCCTCCCTCATCTTCGTTGGCCCACAGCCATTCATTCCAGCAGCTAGAAATATTTGTGGGAGCACCCCATCTCAGTGCCTCTATTCTCACCATAGGCTCTATTCAATAGTTTTCAGATAGAGTGCTGCCAGTTTTCTGTGAAAGCTGGATCCCCTCCACCCCTCTGTAAACACATCTTGTCTTCCATAATCTGACTTTCCTCAGCTCCTTGGAGACACACACTGTCTCCCACTCTTCACTGTGCTGCCTTCTCTCTTCTGCCCTCAAAATAATTACAATTCAGGTTCTAGCAACACCAGTTCCACCCAACTTAAACCTATTAAATGCAGTTAATTATTCTGTCTATTCTCCAGCAGCTCACCTTTCCCTAGCCAGAAACCTTCCGCACAAAATAAGTGTGCAGGACTCTCAGTACAGGGAACATCCACCCTTGATACCCCAGCTCTTCTGCTCAAGGCTACTCAGAGAGCATGTTGCCCCACTCATACAGGTATTTCTCATCAGCAAGTGGCCTGGAGCTCTCCTTAGAGAAATCTGCATGTGTTTTACTCTTTGCACAGCACATTCTGTTTTCTGGTTGTTATTTGGTATGGAAGTTTGTCCTTTACTCAGGATTTAAGAGAAACAGAGAAGGTGTAACACACTGCAGATTTGTATACTGGACATATTCCAATCCAAGGCAAATTTTGGTCCATTAGATAAAGCATGGCAATTTTATTCTTTTCATATTCCTAGCAAATATGAGGGAGCTTTTTGCAGAAGACAGATAGGGAGACATATTTTTTTATTATTATTTTTAAGAGCTGTGTCCACCTCAAGATTCATGCCTTCTCCCAGTACAAAGATTCATCCCTTTGGTTTGAGGGCTGATATTCTAAGGATTCAGAAGATAAGTCTGCAAGCTTTGCACTGTGATACCACTATAAGTCTAAAATACAGAAAAAAGTCTGCACTGGGGAAAACATTCTCCCTTCCAAATGACCATCTTTCAGGCTCAAACATAAACTTACAATTTGATTGGAAGTAATACAGAAGCTTAAGAGAAATAAGGAGTTACTCTTAGGAGCAATTTATGAATGGTATCATTGGTTCTTCAGTTTTCCCTGAAAATAAAACTCCTCCCTAGCTCTTGCAGTTCAAGTGTCATGTCTGCAGTAAATCAAGAGACTTAATTGTAAAAGAGAAGCCTCTGTAAGGCATGTATATGGTATATTGACACTTATGCTACCAGAGCCATAGGGATATTAAAATTGATTTCCAACAAGCTGAGGCCTTCTGCTTTCTAATCCTGTGTCCCACAAATACATATTAACCCAACTCCCTAAACAGGAGTAATTAGCTTCCTAAAATAGCTGCCCACATAGAAGGTAGAACATAGATACTTAGCTTGCCTTCACATAGTTCAACTTCAGCTGCCAAAGTGCAAAGAACAGTTTGCATACTGACCAAGATGAAGTTTTATTGCTCTCAGTTTATAGGAAAGCCCTCACACTTCATTAAGCACTTGGTACATAGTGACCTGATCAGAATCCTCTCATTGTTATTTGTACTCACCCAACATTTTTTTCTTAATTATATTTTACCTTCCATGCAATAATTTAGTTTCTAAGACCTCCA
Organism: Urocolius indicus; assembly: GCA_013401255.1. Classification (NCBI taxonomy): domain Eukaryota; kingdom Metazoa; phylum Chordata; class Aves; order Coliiformes; family Coliidae; genus Urocolius; species Urocolius indicus. The sequence goes on from WBNH01005759.1 coordinate 241,115, forward strand.
GATCAGAAATACTTTCATCATACATACTGATAAAATGCTTCATCACCCACTCAGTCCAAACAGTGATTACCCACCCAGGCCTCAGTATGTCCAGGCTTTTAATCATAGTTAAAACCAATCACCAACCTGATGTATTTGAAGTAGCTCTTCACTCCAAACAAGATCTTGCACCTTAGCTCTAAAACACACCTTATTCAGTCTACCAAAATGTAGACTTCTCTCTTTGTGCTTCAAATACATCCCTTAAACTCATGCCAGCTGAGAGCAAATTAGGCTAAAAAACCTGGAAGACTCGTGCTGGGCACAGGTGTAAGTGAAGACCCAAACAGCACCATCAGTTCCTGAGGGGAGCCTAGCTCAGGCCACCTTTTAGTCAAGACAGTGGCAAATGGAGAGATGAGGTCAGGTCATTATGACTCTCCACAACCCTCTGAGTTGTCCTGTTGCTGAAGCAAAACATAGGATAGATCTTTCACTCCCTATCCCAAAATCAAAGAGCAATGTTCTGATTTTCCTGTTAAGATGCCTCTTTATCCCAGTATCTGCTTGCTGTCTTCTTAGTCTTGTGGGCTCAATTAATATCCTGCAGTGACTTAAAAATAATAATGATAATAAATTCTTATAACTGTATTCGGTCCAAGAGCTATGACATAGACATAAGTTTTTATCCTCTTCTCTGATGAATACTCCATTCCAACAGATTCTTTCTCTCTTTTCGTCAGTATTTGGCTCTCTCTCCTCCCATAGCTGCATTTTTGTTCATATATAGGCTGCTTTTCCTTTCCACAGATTCTGCCTCCCTCTTCTAACATAGACATGACCTTCTTACTTTCAGATTCTTCCATATTCATGGACATGTTTGATGACTGCTGTTTACCACCCCTTCTGGCCACTGTTAATCTATTTATATTAACCAACCTCTGTGACAGACACCACATTGCTGTTGGCATGGTGTATACATTTTAAATAGATTCTTTTAATGCATTTGGTAAGTCCTTTCTGAAACTCATTGCTTTGCCAAAATGAAGTCTACTGAAAGAAGTGCAATTTGACTGGGCCACAGTGCCAAATACAAGTAATTTATCTTTAAGCTGGAACATCTGCTAAGAACATTTGACTTCAAGAATGCCACTTTTTGAGTCACATAGCTTTTATCACCTGCTTTTAGACACCGATGGAATAAACAAAGAGGAATAAAGGCTTGGAGCTACCCGTTGTAGGGATTTGGTTACCAGGTATCACCGCATTCACTGCAGTGTGACCCAATGTGATCAAAAATGTGATACATCTTGTATGAATCAGGCATGATCAACTACACTGCAGATGCTATCCCCATAGAAAAATGCCAGTAAGTAAATGGAAGGGAGACAAGTTAGTGTTTCTTTCTATTAAATATCACCTTTCTCTCCCCAACTGTTTCAGTTTTAAGTCTATAAAGGAGTGGTACAGTCCTAAAAGGTTGTTGCAGGCTCTCTTGTTTTCCTTGGAGCTATAAACCATGTTGTGGATAGGCTTGCAGATCCTTTTGTTATGCTGCTCTTATGAAAGGGTTTTGAGTGTAAAAAGTGGCTGACCTTAATCTTTTCACATTGGGAGCTGAATTTTTTTTCCCCTGAATCTTCTGGTTGTAAGACAGAGTCCATTTATATGTAAGATATAAGAATAGCCTGGCTCAGCAAGTCATTTAGAAAGACATTTGGTCAATGTAAAGGAGCAAAGGAAGGAGGGGGAAGGGATCCCCCTCTCCATTGTACACTTTTGTCATGGTCACCTTGTGAGTGGGTGTCTGTATCGAGGTGACAAAGGAGCAAGGGAATCAATGTAGGAGCTATGTAAACCTCATATATTGCAAGTATAGGCAAGTTTACATCTTTCAGCATTATCAAAGCCCATCTTAGAAATTTGCCCCAAATCTGTCAACATACCACAATCTCAAATATATCACATTTATTTTGTTGCTGTAGTCAGAGTGTAAGATATAAATAATAGAGGATAAAGAGTTATGGAAAGAAACTGAAGAGCTTATTAATTTTACTTCATTCTAAGATGCAAAGCAAAATCAGCACAACACTGTAGTCATCTGCATCCTTTGTTGCTGCTTTACAATGTGCTGAATTCGCCTTGAGAAGAGACCTGTTCCCTCCAACAACAACTTATTTTATCCATCTGTAAGGAGTTGAATACACAGACAATATCAGCCTTCACCTACATGCATGGACTGATTCATTATTTCTCACAATGTTAGTGGGATATGGGAGCTTATATAGGCCCTGGAGATGGAAAAGAGCCAGGAAATGGATGTCTGAGTTCACAAAACCAAACTAGAGCAAGACGGGAACTTGTGATGGATTTGTGTTCCTTCATCTCATTAGTACTCATTAGAAAACACCCAAGGCCAGGTTGCTGGTGCTGCTGTAAGCTATTTATGTTGCACCCTGCAGATTTAAACTTCACAGAAGCAGACGCTGTTGTACAAAGCTCATCCTACGGCTTTTAGGGTACCTTGAGCAGAGAAAAGAAACCAACACAAGATGCTTCAGAATATAGCTGATAGCAATTATCTGGAGCAACAGATGACTGCCAGGGTTAGGCTGACACTGAGCCAGTCACCTGGGAATGGGGAAGAAACAAAAGTGTCTTTAAACCACAGCATAGTGAGAGGAGATATGTGAGTACCACCCTTTTCAGGAAAGAGCCCTTTCAGAGAAAGCTACTGGCACAGAATGCACATGGAGACTGTAGTAAAAGCCAGAAGGAAAGAATAAAAACGTGTCTAATTAAATTATATGACTGTGTGAGGTTTTTTAACCTTTTTTTTTTTCTTTTGCAGGGAGGGGAGGAATAATTTGATAATGCAACCTGTAGGTTTTTTCATGATATGAGCATCAGGTTATATCAGACCCCTGCCTTTATCAACCAGCAGAACTGCTTTTTGCATTTCTAGAGATGCTGCTCTATATTGTAGCGCCAGGTCTCAAGCCTAAGTTTAGAGTGTCTGTAGTGTCCACTAAGTAGGGTCACATGGAATCTTAGGGGCACAGCTAACCTCTGTTCCGTGACATCTCTAGGACCAGCCCAAATAAACTTTGTGCTGCTACTGTAGATACTTCTTTCAGGTGAAAATACCAGTGTGGGCTGGGGGCCTGAGCATGGAGCCATGAGCTGTGCTGGGCAGCAGGGTGTGCAAAGCAGTTTCTGGCAGGAAATTATCATTTCCCCTCTGCCTTAAATCCAAAGTTTCAGGCCACGGTGCTGGGCCTGCAGAGAGGAGCAAGAGGAGCAGGAGGAGCAGGGGAGAAGGAGAAGTGAGAAGGCTGGGCGGAAGGATGATTTTCTTTCTTATCACTTCTTTTGTGATCATGGAAAAATCTGCTGTACAATTATGCTGAAGTTTCACGGCAGAGTAGGAACAACCTGACGTGAATTAACTGAAGTGGAAACCGCAGGCTTGATCTGGGATTCAGCCCCTGCTTGAGGAGGTTATTCCATGTCAGCTGCTAATCCACGCAGCTCAGCTTCGATGGGCTGTAGACATCTGATTGATTAAGATGTTTCTGTTATGTAGGAAAGGACAAAATATTCCATGAAGATTCATCTGTGGGTAAGGAGAGAAACCTGTGTACCTGGCAAGCCTGTGGGACAATAAGCTTGCAGGCCCTAGGGAAGACTAGGCACTGGGATTCAGATCCAGGTATTTACTTTTTTATTTAAATCGAGGTAGCAGTGAAGAGGGAATGATGTTATGGAGTTTTTCTATTCAGTATCTTTGAGGAGTCCTATAAACCCCAAGTTCACCTCTGGCAAGCAATACTGGCACTTCTGTGACTCCTTCGCAGCCTGGGTATGAGAATCGTGTCCTTAGTGACTTCTTACTGCCTCACCTTGTGGGCATTCCCCAATGAAGCTGTGAAATTAGATAGAGCATGCTAGATTGAGCTGGAGAGTGTTAGGAGTGCAATTCATGAAGCACTTGCGATTTCCTTTTTTTTTTTTTTTTCTTTTTACTTGTAACCCTTTTCACTTGGCATTTACCCTCTAACTCTCTATAAAGCACTTTGAGGGGCTACTGGAGCAGGCTTCCCAGAGCCCAGCCAGGTGAACATCTGTAGTTTGCAAGCCTTGCCTGTGTTGCCCGTGAGTGGAGCCTGTATGGCCATCCTCAACCATGCTGGCTCGCTGCCCCGGCCACAGTGGTTCTGGCTCTGATGGTCAGAGCGTGGCTGGTGTGAGTGGCTGGCAGCATCAGCGAGGGGCTAGCAAGTGCAGTCAGAGGGAGATCACTGCAGGGAAGGTGTACCCAGCAGTCCTCTCTTCCCCTGTCCGTGTTCCTCCATCTTCAGGAGTGGGTGTGGTAGCTCTTGTAATAGATGTCTACATTTTGATGTGAGGCAGATAACCTGCCCTTGCACCAGTATCTTACAAGTATCTCCGTGGCCCTGCTAAGATGGACCCCACACTTGAAGCACCTCTCTGGGTAAAGCATCTTTTCAGCAAAGTAGGGTACAAAGTCTTACAGTCTTGAGATGGAGCAGCTTTTCACTGGCATGAGCACTCATGCAACAAGGAAAACAGCAAATAGCAAGCAGACAGTCAGGCCCTATGAACAGGAAATGCAATATTAAAGCCTGTTTTCAGCAAGATGAGAGATGCAAACCCACGGCACGATTTCTGCCCCCCTCCCAGTTCTTGGTGCTGGACTGAACAAGGCAATCACGATGCTGCCCGGCAGCTTGTCAGTCCACGGGATCAGCAGCTCGGCAGTGGGCAGCCACAGTGGCATCAGCTGATGAGTGAGGAGAGGCCACGAGGCAGTACAGAAGCAGAGGATTTGTGTTAAGGCTTCGGGACTGTCTTAAATCTCCGACATCTGCCAATTTAAGTACAGCTGAATTGCTGGATAATTCTGCTGGTGGCGCTCCTGGGAACACCCAGCCTGAGCAGAACAATTTTGAAGAAAATTACATGAGCTGGGATTTAGTGTTGTCTCTTTAGCTTGTGGAAGAGATAATCTGGCCCATTTAATGTGGAACAAAATTTGCTCTGTTTCACAGGCATAAGGAGACAGTTTTGCCTTGAGAAAGCAGCAGTAAATGACTCTGAAGTCCTGCTGTCATTCGTTCACCAAGCTGCTGTAACACAGAATGGCAAGGGCTGTTTTCTTGGGCCTCTTGCTACATATAAGTAACGCTCTTTTATAAAGAACACCACTTAGTCTTATGACAAAATTCCTCTAGTGTGACACAGAAGAGCATTGACATCATTCTTGAAGGCTAGAGAATTTATGGCACAGTTAATTATTAATTTGGCTGGCATTTGTAAAGTAGAAGGGAGTTCTTGTGCTTTTAGGCCATGCTCTCAGTGTGTAAATCTCTTGTATGGCTGCCATAATAATATTCCTGCAGCTATGTTGTCACCTATTGTAATTTTTCTGCTAATAAGAAAATTTAAACTAACCAGGAATCCTAAATTTGGAGACTAGTTGTTTATTTCAAATATACTCTAGAGAAATAATAATGCAGTTCTGCTCTGAATTTAATTTAAACAGGAACAGGCAAAACAAATCTCTGCGGAGGGCATTTGACAATAATAAAATATTTCTCCCAGCGGGTGAGCTGGTAGCAATTGTATTGTTGCCATCAAAGCTCACGTTTCAGCAGGTCATTACCATCATAACAAGCCCTTGGACCAACTGGCATGGACATGCAACATTGAGCTCCTGATGGGCACATTATTTCAGACCTTTAACTTCATGGAGAACAAGACAAATACTCCTGGGAATGGAGGATTATATTTTGAAATTCCTTTCTTTTCTGTTCTGCTTAATAGTAAGAGCCTGTGTGTAATCAATCTACCGCCACTTGCCTTTTTATATTAACGGAGATTGTAAGGAGCTGGGCTTGGGAATCTGAACACTAAGAAAGAGTGGCCTTTAATCTTAACAAAATACTGAAGATTAGCATGGCTGGGATGCGGCAACGCAGACACTTTGGAACATGTGTGAATAAAAATGTTAAAAGCAAACAAATGCACCTTTACTCTTTTTTTTATAGCGACTTTCTTTCCCTTCCTTCCTTCCTTCCTTCCTCCCTTCCTTCCTTCCTTCCTTCCTTCCTTCCTTCCTTCCTTCCTTCCTAACCACAAGGAGGGAGCTGGTGATCTGTATGTTAAGAGACATCCTATACACACTGAATTGGCATCCTTATCAGAATGGGAAAACACTCTCCACATACAGCAGGCAGGCTGTATAACGAAAGATATCATAATTAGCAAAGTGCTATGTGAAATCAGAGACCTCCATTACATTAGAGATGAAATCCAAAGTAAAGGAAAGGTGTGAGTAAATAAAAAACAAAGGCTGTAGAAAAAAGAAAATCACACAACAGACAGAAACTGTCCAATTCTGTAGTTTAATGCAGGAGCCAGGACAGGTAATGTTCAAGAACAAAATATTAAAAAGGTGCTTTTTTTCTGCAAAAACCTGTCCACAAAAAAAAAAATCTGAGGTGTTTTTGTACTTAGGGTTTGGGTTGTTTCTTTTTTTCCAGTAGGGTATTACTGTGTGATGCTACAGAAGAACACTTAAGAATGTATAGCAAGAGGGCTTGTCCTACTAAGGATAAATATTCCCATCTTGGTTGCCTTGCAGTATCTTTTATTTTGGTGGTTTGTCCTTCCTTTTGGGTTTTTTTTTTTTTTTACATATCTAACCTCGGTCAGTATCTCAGCAGTATTGGCGCTGTGCACTAAGAAGGTCCCATAACCACAGGTGTAATCACACTGACTGGTGAGCGGTTTTCATGCCATTCCTTTCCGTAAGAAAGGATCTGCTGCAGGGACCACACCAGGCTACTTTTTATCGGTGTTTGCCAGGCCTTTTCACACTGTGAACTCACAAGGTCCAAAACACCCGCCAATCCACTAAAAAGCCCAAATGCCATAAAGTTAGACAGTTAGTTGGATCCGAAGCTCCGAAGAAAACTCACAGCCTGTCAGAAATCCTGCACCATTTAGCAGCCAGCTCAGCAAGCAGCACGTTTTCCTTGTGCATCAATACTGACGGCACGGGCCAGGCTGCAAGCGGGCACAGGTGCCAGCATAACAGCATGGGAGGAGCGGGCACTCCATGGCCAGGCTGGCGCGGTGAGAGGGGTGGGAGGCTGTCCAACGGGCAGCTATGGTGGCAAAACCACACTCTTTTATTGGGGGAAGCAGAGGAGGAGGGGAGAGGAAGGGGGGGGATGTAAACTATGCTATGCTGGTTTTGCTGAGCTGAGCCTTACCCACAATGGGAAGACTGATGTCCATTTTTTTAGCAAAGTGGTGTTGCTGCAGCCACAGGTTGGGTTTGTAGCAGCTGAGAGCTGTGGGAGGATATGTTAGTCAAGCTACAAATGCCAGTGCCCCAAGCCCTTTTTGTACCTTCTTTAAAGATTTAGTATATATTTTCGTGATTTAGAGAGGTTTGTGCTCCCAGCCAAATTCCACACCACTACCTACTGAAACATTTCTGCCTACCAAAATGTTTCCAACAGAATTTTGTGCCTGCCTTGGCTTTACTGCAGAGATAGTGTAGGGAAAAGACAGAAGGAGTATGACAAAACCCCAAAACAGCATTGCGGAGTGGCGTCTCTTGGCTGTTCCTGTATTTTCTCTTCTGTGGTGCTAAATTTATGATTGTGTGGTGCCTCATGGTTGTCTTGTGAAAAATAGCATGGAAATTTAATTATTTTTAAATTGTATGTGGAAACTTTAACCAATGATTACAGACAATCATGTGTTGAGGAGGAGTAGGAATACCCCTGCTCACAATTTTTTTTCCCTTTGTCAAAATTTGTAACCCTACTTTTTTTTCCACTTTTAAGGTTTGGTGCAGTTTTGGGTTTTTTTTTTTCCTTTGAAGAAGCACTTTGCAATAATTCAAAGTCAGACCCCTAAAAAAGAGAGAAACCCCCTTTCTGTGCATGCACGTCTGTGTGTATGTGTGTGTGTATGTATGCCAGTGTACACAGCAGCATCAAGGCCAAACCCTCTCCTTCGAAGCGCCCACGCAGGATTCATCTTTTCTATTGTTCTGCTGCTCCTTTTAATTACGAAAAAAAAAAAAAAAATAAAGACCCACCCAATTTTCCCAGGACAGTTAAAATACAGAGGTACTGGTTGCAGGGAAGAGGTGCCCTCCTTCAAGGCATGTTGCTACTTGAAAGGCTGCAAAGCACAAAAAAAAGCCCCTGGCGCTGCCCTCGTACCTCCACTGAAACAATCCCTGTCCCTGAGCATCATTGTTCTGTTCAGTAGCCCTTGTGCCATCAGCCAGAACCTCCAGAGAACAGCCAGCAGTGAAGGTGAGAAATACATTGGCAAACACAATGACAAAATACTATCAAGATAGGCTAAAAAGCAAGAAAAGCACACATTAGCACTTCTGTGATGGTTCCAGAAGGGTCCACAGGAAAGAGAGGCTGACCCTGCCAGCGTGAGGGGGGCTGCAGCTTTTCAGAGGTAAAAGGCTGAGAGGCCATTTAGTGCCAGTCTGCAGCCGTGCTGTCTAACCCCCCCTGGATCTTGACAACTTATCAGTGCTCTTCATTAACACCAATCTATAGTATTGCTCCAGTGGTTATTTACTTCCATTCAGAAAAGGTGGGTCAAATAATGCAGATTTATTTATTTATTTCTCTGTTTTACTCAGAACAGATAAAAGGAGTCTCCTGTGGCAGGAAATGATAGGCTCGGTTGTTGATGGAGAAAGCAAATAGGTACTTCTCGATGGTATTAATGTGATCTTAAAATAGTGGGAAAGTTTTCTTTTATGACATTGACAGAGAGGCAATGATTTTGAGTAATGCAGGTTGATGTGAAGATGCTTTAAGATTAAGTAAGTGCTATATAAAGGCCTGCCAGCCTGAATTCTAATGTGCTATGAGACATTTTGCATATTTAAGAGTATGCAAAATGTCTTGTACCACACTGGAATTCATTCTGACAAGGCTTTATATAGCGTTTATTTACACTCATATTGTACTTTAAGGGAGAGGTGATAACGCTGGCTCCTCTTTGAATGGAAGTAACAAAAGGCAATGCTAATTGCTCTGTTCCCTTCTCCGAAAAAGAAAACAAAAACAAAAAACAACCCCACAACACAAAAAATAAAATAAAAGCAATCAAAAGTGGAAGCTTGTTTAATATTGCTCTACCATGATCCTGAAAGGCATAATAATTTGAGTTACACATCTGAACTGATTGGAGTTACAGAATCATATCTCCTTTTTGCATTTAACAATATATACAATATAAAATAAATACATTTACACAAATGGACATTGGTTGGAGCACACGGTATGATACACATCACAAAAATATACAGTTGATTGCTATACAGATGTGAAGCCCATCTACAGCTATAGACATGTTTGTTTTTATTTGTTGTTTTGTTTCAGTTTTTAACTACTGGCTATTATGCAACTCCTGGATTATTATAAGCAGTTTAATTTATTATTTTTTTTGTCCTTTTGCGATCTTTGCACGATAAGACTGCCATAAAATGTTTTCCTAGGCAGGTAAACAGAGACGCTTAAATAATTAAAATACAATCACCAACACCCATTTTCTCTTCTATAAGAAAAATAGCAGTTTTAATTTTTTATATCTTTTTATGTTATCATTTAAATGCAAAATAGTGGAATAAATACAACAATCTGATCTGATTGAAACAAATGTGTAACTTCTGGGAGTTACACAATCATATTGCTTTAAATAAGAAAAAATTAAAAAATGAAGCAAAAAATAGAAATTAAATTGTTATGGCTAAAACATACACCCTTTGAAATTTTTCCCAACACTTCACATTAACTAAGTGGTCTTGAAAGAACTCTTCTCCAGCAAGGTTTAAGATGAACAACATTATAAAGCCCGTGCAGTTCTTTTAGCTATGTTTCAGGTAATGCTTTTACAGTCTCGAGATATTTGTTCTTTTGCAGCTCCAAAAAATTATGGAAAATGAAAACTAAAGTTTGCACCGTGTACCTTGAACACATCTCCATTTTTTTTTGTTTGTTTGTGTGTGTGTGTGTGTTTTTTTATACTTCTAGTCGTTTGGCTTTTGACCCTGAAGCCCAAGTTCTTTAATGTGACACAGCAAAAACAATATTTATATTATATATTTATATATATATAGTGTACTTGAACAGTAGCAACTTAAACCCTGCACAAACTTTCTGGAAAATAAACTTTTTTTTTTTTTGCACTCTTACATATATAAATAATCTTATAGAATCAGCACCTTTTTCCCAGGAGTTGTATTTTTTTTTTTTTTGACATTTTTCAAAAGGGATGTGCCAATTTCTGAACTCCTATCACAGCTATAAATTTCAAGTTATTGACCATCTGAATGAATTGCTAATGATGATTTACCTAGAATCACACTACAGTCACTTCTCTACTGAGAAAACACAATCTACAATATAGTCCCATATAGCTAATGATAGATACACAGGTTTTTTTTGTTTGGTTTTTTTTTTTCTTTTTTTTTTTTTCCTAGCACAAGGCCGATGGAGCATCAGCCCGTTGTTATTTTGTTTAAAGCACACAACGTAGCAATAGTTTTGGAAACTTGTCCGCACCAAAAAAGTTTTGCAACAACACAGAGCGAGTTAATAACAACATCTGAGAGATGATTGGATAAAAGCTATATTTACAGCATTTAAAAATTAGACTTATCTATAATCTTGAAATATTCAAAGTTTTATTTCTAAGCTATACATTGGTATTCTATAATAAACTGTTACAGAAATTATCCCTTGTTTTGAAAATATCACGATTTCAGTGTGTTATCTGTTCATAACGAGTATTTGTTTGGAGTTTCGATCTCTTAATTATTACTAGGAAGAACCTTATTACCGGTAAGGAATAGAATATACTACTGTAATCTCCTGAGGAATTGTACATCCAATATTGTCTCTAATTCTACCCTGTGTCTATAAGCACACACCACAAGAATCCAAACACCACAAGAAGAACAAGACAACAGTCTTTGAATGCAACATAAAAATTCAGAAAAGCACAGCAAACATGAAACATTGAAAAGCTGAACTACATTTCTTTTGTTTGTTAGGATTACAATTTTAATTACATCTGTGTACATAGAATAAGGATGTTCACATAGTACAGGGAGCAGCTACTAACACTGGTACATTGGTATAGCATTTGATGGAGGTTATTGTTTATTGGTTATTTAGCGACTGTAGTTTTCTGGGGGCATCTAATCGGTTTATACATTAGATTACACCTCGTAACAGTCTTGAAACTGACTGACTTTCATGCTGTGACAATACTGGTTGAAAAGCACGTATACTGGTTTAGCTACTTGTTAAAGATTGCCATTTACAAAACAAAGTCTAAATCAATAAATAAGGTACAGAAGTGTTAAATTCTTCAATTTGGTCAGCAGTCTACTACTCTGATTTCTTAATTTCGCCAACGTCATCGTTGGCCTTATTGCCTCTAAGCTACTGTCGGTTCATAGGGTTCTTCTGCGTGTGAGGTTACAATTTTGCAAACAGGCAGGATCTCATTCATTTGCAACTGAAGCAGATAGAAATCGCGTAGCAACTATACCTCTGTACAGTCGCTGTCTCCTAACACCGTTACAGATTGGTATTTGACATGGAGTATTTCTACGTTAGTCTACTCGGATATACTGCAGGTGTAATCTAATCCTTTGAGTCAGTGAACATTTAGTTATAAACTGGAGCTCATGTTAAGAAACTGGATGTTTTGGACCAGACTGGCACACAACATAAATTGCATCCGTGATAATATGCACCTTCCCTTCGACTATTGCTTTAGTAAGATAAATTCCCACATTAATAAATGGCTGAAAACTGGTAAAGCTGGTACAAAAAAATTTCCGTTAGTAAGAAGAAACAAAACATTTAAAAAAATCTTCCTTCAGGATTCATTTGTCCTTCATTATTGTTCATCATTGTTCAAGCCAGCACAAAAATGCAGTATTTCTTTCTCTTTAGTATTGCATGAATGAATAAAGCTTAAACTATTCCCTGAAAAAGTTACATTGTCGCTAACCTAAGAAATATCTGGAAGACTTGAAAAAACAATTAAGGAATCAAATGGCTGTAACTGATCTAGATGGAAAATGCAATGATAAGAAGCAGCCGATGCATCGTCGCTTAGTCGTCTAATTAGAGACTGCTCCTATGAAATCTAATACTGCATTCAGTCAGTTCATCGTGTTGTACTGTACTGCTAGGTACGGTGGTTCTCTCTTTGATTCCTTTGTCATTGGGGACATTATGGTTCATAATAAGTTCACTGGCATCCATATTATGGATTTCCATCCTTTGGCAGGCCTGGCTTCCATCTCTCTTCAATTAGAGACCTCTTTTAAAAAGTTCAGCAGCAAAGAAAAAAGGGAAAAAGAAAAAAGGAAAGGAAAGAACAGAAAGGAAAAGAGAGAAAAGGAACAGGAAAAGAAAAACTGCATCAGAAAGACACAGAAGAAAAAGTTGAAAGCTGCTTCACAGTCTTGCTGCTAAATATCAGTGCAGTCATTTTCTCCTTAATTAAACACTAAGTTTCTTTGCCATTATTATCCTGTTTATTTTCCCTTTTTTTTTTTTTTTCTTTTTTTTTTTTTTTTAAAACGTTAATGATGGGGAAGCCCATGATGCTTTTAGTCAGACCTTGGCCTCCAGCATTTCCAAAAAAAGTTTGTGCATGGGGACTTTGCCTTCCAGTTTGATGTTGTAGAAATGCTGCACAGCCTTGGTGGAGGTTTGCCTCAGGAGCGGGAGAGTCATCAACATCTTGCCTGCGCGACGTGGGTCTTCCATGTGCTGCCCAGCCTCATAATCCTGCAGAGCCTCATGTAAGACGTCCTGAAGTTTCTGCACTGCCTCGACATCCTCTATGTGCATTGAGTCTGCAAAACAAAGGAGCAAGAGGAGATTTCAGTGCGGTATGCCCAAAGTCAGATAATGCTAGGGCTGCACAACACTTTCACAGAGAAAGAAGATAAGTACCCACTAATTTCTATATTGACCTTCAGGAAAATATCTGGAACCACTGTGGAACTACAATTGTATAATTAACTCTTGTGTAAGTAATTGTTCTCCTCATCCTTCTCAAACAAGTAAAACAGTCACCCTCGCTATTCCATAAGCCATCCCTTACGGTTACTGCTTTGAAGAAATGAATTGATTACTGCCCTACTAAGGACAAGACTGGTAAAATTCTGTACCAGGCTCCAAAGCTGTGGAGTTAGAAGCCCTGCTCAGAGACTCTAATCATGGGATTGGGATCAGGACCACTGCACTGACCAATGGGAAAAACATGTTTGATGCGACTTCGTGATAGGTTTAGCTATTTTTTTTCCCTAGGGCACATTCAAACAGAAGGGCAATACTTAGTATGTTCCTGAAAAGCTTCTGTTCTGTGAAACTAACATCTCCTACAAGGTGTTGTCCTTCTCCCCCAACTACTCAGAGGGTGGTGTATCTTGTTATTGTAGGGGTTTTGCATTTTTTCTAAATCACTCAAAGCAAGCACCTCGCCCTGTACCTTTCCAGCTGAGATGTTTTGGTGGTGTAAGTATCGAGCGATAAGCCCAGACACAATGCACACCAGGAACTAAAACTAAGCTGCTACGTGACCTGGAAAGATTAAAACAATGGAAGTGTGAAATAAAAAGAAAAGATCTATCTGAAATAACTGTAAAACCCTCAACAGCATAGATACAGAAAGGGAAGATGTCCCTGAGAACATGTGGTTACTGGACCATGCTGAGATGACTTTGGACGAGCAGCCCTAATTCTATGACTTTTATGTAGTCATAAATGCCAAAAAAACTCATTATGTGGTCCAAACTGAGGCAAATACAAGTAAGGAAGAGCAGTCAGAGCCAAAAGAGGCCACCAGACAGCCCCCATCAGCTACTGAAATCCGGATGACAGGCAGATGCAGACGCAGAGCCAATAAAACAGAATATGAAAATCCAAGTAATGTGAAGGGATAGGCTACACTGAGCAGGCTTAGCTCAGGGTGAAACTGGGACTCAGTATTAGTAAATTATATCCTTGATAACTCTAGTTAGTACAATGCTGCTTTGCATCTTAATTTTTGGTTTTGGAACAAAGCTTTTGTTCCCAGATGGAATAGTGACTGAGTTGGGTGGTGAAGAACCTCCTTCTATCATTGCTTCCAAGCTCTGTATTAAACAGCCTGATGCCCCAGATCAGTATTTTGACAGAGCCTCATGTTTTACCCTGTTGATGATAACAACATCAAATTTTGCACGTGCTTCAAATATCTGAATTACATTCAGAGAATTAAGATGCAACTGAGATTCATTTCCTAAAAGCTGATGTGCAACTATTTCCTCAGCTAATTAGGCCAGATAGTAAATACCTCCCTCTTTTCAAACACAAACATGTAAACTAGAACATGAACCAGTAAGTAACAGGTTAACAAAAATGTTCCAGCTTCTATTGTCAAAACAAATGCGCAAATTGAAAAGAAAAAAAATAAAAGTTACAGCTCCTGCTCTAAAACAGACACTTAATTATATACAAGTTTGGATCATTTAGCACATTTTATTGATTCTGATGACAGTTTATCTGTTAATTACACATAATGGAGTCCTATGGGAATTTTACATGTTTAATAATTCTGAGTCTTAGCGAATACATGCTCTAAGAAGCATGTGGTTGAGGCTTTCGCTGCAGGGATGTGATACTGCACATCAAGGTGCACTGTGCTGAAAGCAGAGAAATGCAAAAATCTCTCTCAGGGAAAAAGAATGCTACAACATTTTTGAAAGAGATGACAGGGAAATATTACCTCTAGCAAAATTTAGTTCTAATTAATGTGAGACCAATCCCCAAATCCATACATTTTTTATGGTTTTCTAAATGGCAATTCTATTAAATAATTCCGTGTCAATAAGAGAAAAATCCCTGATTTCTGTATCCTAGAAACAGGTGTAATCAATACAGACACGCTAACACACACATGCAAACATGAATGATATCTTAAGCAGAGTCCAGCCATCGGGCTTAATTTGCGATGCCAACTCCAAACAAATTGTCGTCTTTACTCCTTGACTCTTGCTCTTTGATATTCACCCTTGTGCTCCAGAAAACACAATGTGCTACTCCAAATAACTTTTCTATAAAACATCCACAGTTTGTGCAGAAATTAAACATCTTTTCCTCCTCTCCCCAGATCCCCAGTGCCAGGGCCAGATTTTCTGGGGAAATAAACAGATGCATTTTATCAGTAACAAACGCCTGGCAAGTCAAAAACTGACTGTTCTTGTGATATATATATATATATATATATACACACATATATATACACATTTTACACCACACTGCATAAAGGGACAGGCCTTTCTGTAGACCCTGACTGTAAATGTTTAACTTTTAACCCTGTACAAAATCAGTCTGATTCTTCCCAGAGCAACCACATTTCAGTTTGAAAACAGATGGACGGAGTCCAGACTAACAGATATTTTGCACAGAGATGAAACTTCCCTGAGATCTCAGTCTCTGCAGTTTGGATAGTAATGTGGCTTGCAGCTTTAGGAATATCTGTGGTCTGCATATTTCTTAACACCAAAACTGAGTGAGGAGAACATCCACAGATAAATGTAAGAACAGAAGTTGAATGAAAATCTGCTCTCTGGTACAGCTATTAACACTTGACGCTTTCAAACTCTCCCACTGTGTGGACAACATCTTAAGGGATCTTATCCTCTCCTTGCACGTGTGATTGTCTAGCATCCATCCAGTGAACATGGCAATTGCTTACATGTAAAAGTAATAGTGGTAAAACACTTAAGGTATTTGTTGCTGTCTCTGAAATCAATTTAGCAGCTGAGAGGGAAGTGACTAGCTAGCTCTTCGCTGGCCTAAAACAAGCACTCTGCTCCCCAACAGTAGTTCACAGAGAAGTTTAGGAAGCTGGTCCCTGGGAAACAGATTATGTCACAAAAAACAGGGTAAGAAAAAACACCTGACAGGGGCACTTCAGAACGGCGATTAGGACTTCAAACTGTTCTTTTAAAATAGTGCTTTAGCTTGAAAGACCTTAAAACGATTTAATCAAATTATCATGATAATTTAACTTCCCATTTACAATAAAGATTCAAATTCATTTCGGCTTCACCCATTCTAGAGTCTGCTAATGTTTAAATGCAAAGTCACTAAATCTGTGCTATTTAATTAGACCATGATTCAGCTTGCTCAGGAAAACATTAATCTCTACAAAGATCCTTTTTTCAGTTTTAGCCTTGCAGTCTGGAACTTATTCCTGATATTAAATGAACACAGATTTTAATCCCTCAGGCAGAAGCCTTTGAAAATAAGGAAAATGGTTGAAAAAGCTGAACTAGCCAAGGGGAAAAGAAGAGGAAAAATAAGAGAAGAGAGAAGTCTTTTCAGTAACTACAGACTGGCAGATGTAGAAGTGAATTCAGAGCAAGTTAACTTACTGCTGATAAACCAAATCCTCACTAGCAAGAGAAGGAAATGTCAATAAGAACCACTATAACTTTAGGAAACACAGTCTATGTGACACTCCAGAAATAAATAAATACTTCCACAGACAATGTGAAATCAAGTTATAAGTTAGGTACAAAGGTTTTGAATGTTCTTCCTATACCAAAAAACACCCTTTTGTTTTTTATTTGCTTTGTTTGGTTGCATTTTTTTTTAATTGGCCTTGTAACGATTCTGGATAACTTGTCCTACGCAGGTAATATCCAGAGGAAACCTATACCCAAATGTAATACACTTGAAAATCACTGCCTATATAAACAATGAAATTAAAGAACTTGTAAGCAAGCAGAATCTGATTGTTAAGTGCCCTGCAAAAAAACCCCAAAAAACTCAAAAAAACATGACCCCAGGCTGGTGAAACTAAAGAGCTCAATAGACACGCACAAGACTTGTTGATACAATGCCCTGCTAAGAACATGGAATTTAAGTATAGCCACGGAGGGAAAGTTGTTACCAATCGGTATCATGACAGAAAGAATGAAAACCACAGGAGGACACTGACTCATTGGGATCTGCTTGGAGAATCTTGTTCTGTCCTTCCAAATGCTTTCTTTCACCACCACAGGATGGGAAAATAGAATTGTACCTCTTCTGATCAGCTGATTGATTGTATCATTGTGCAGAAATGTGAGAAAGCTAGAGTTCTCATCCAAGAAAAACACCACAAGATCCAGACAGAAATTCAGATTACAATCTACCTCATTTTAAATTCAAGCTTCATCTCAAATGCAGCAAACAAACGTTCAGCCACCCAGGAATCACTCAGAACATAACACCAAGGGTGATAAATAGCTAACAACTAGAAAGCACCTGAACTGAGGGCAAGGAGACCTCTCAAAACACTGCTCTGAGGTTCAAAGGGTAATATGTATGTATTTTGTATATAACATCACTAAGAAGAAACCCAGTGGTCTCAGATAAAGTGTTTCTTCACGTCAGAAAATGCAAGCAGCATAAAGGAGGAAATTATTATGGTGAGTCAAAAAGCAGACATTAAGATGCTTATAAAGCACAACAAGAGAGGCAAATATCAACAAATACTTGAAAGATAGCAATCGCTGTGATGTTTGTGATGACGTACAGCTGAGCAGCTCATACATCCAAACCAGATAAATCAGTTTACAAAGTTGTAGGGTCCTGGAAGAACTGGATAGGGTGACTAGTAAGAACAGTAGGCAAAATGGTTTTTGCTTTATGCAAGGGCCAGAAAATCTATCTGGATTATGTCTCAAGTTATTTCCTAGATTGTATTGCCAATCCAAAAACCCCACAAAAACCACCACAGTGTTTACTGACGGGTCAACTGTTCTCAGAACTACAGAAACCCTTCCCCTCCTGCATGAAATGTATGCCAGATTTACACACAGGGAAACCTGAGTTTTTGCAAAGTGCTTGCCTACACCATGTTTCTGTATAAATTTTTTGAGAAACACAACACAGTGATGTTTTGAAAAGCATATTGCTTAAAGACAGAAAAAGCTCAATGAAATTGTTGATGGCAAACTAAACTAGGTTCTTGGTTCCCTTGTCCAGTTAAGAATTCCCAACTTTTTTCAGTCTCGAATTTAAACTGCACCTGAAACTCACTTTGGTCCTCCCAGTGTAGGGCCAACAAATATACTTAATTTTGACCATCTAGATGCTTGTCTTTTCTAACAGAACTATTTGTTGGGATCTACACAGTTAGGCTACGAGGTAAGCACATAAAGCCAAAGTTTTTTTCCTTTGCAAAAAAATATGGCAATAATGGGCTGAGATCTGGATTGTTCTCTTGGAAGCAGATACTTCAATCAGAATATATGTTGGAAATTAAAGAGGAATAAATTAAGAATCCCTGTCCATAGTAACTATAGCCATTGGAAACAAAAAAAGTAAAACAAAAGACTGTAATATTGGTTTTAGTGAACAAGACCTTAGTCTGGATTGCACTGGGTTGGCCTACTTTTAAGAAGAAACAGAAGAACTGAACCCTCAAAACAGTTTTTAAAAAAACAGTAGGAAATTACACTGCAGTAAGGAAAGAATTTACTTCACAGAACACACCTATTTATTGAAGGGGGCTAAGTGGATTAGCAGTGAACAAAAACCAGAGGCAAAAAGTAAGCTAAAACTTTTTTTTCTTTTTTATAAATTCCTGAGATGGCTTACATTCCACTAGGATAGATACTGAGTGCAATAAATAAAGGAATATCTCTGCAATGCAGAACAAATTGCATGCTATGAACTGGTTCGAGTACTTATTCAATAAGGGTTCTAAAACTCTGGAAAAGGAAAATTTGAATGATAGAGCTGGAGAGTTGAATGAATACTACAAAATCCTTTTCATGCACTACAAGATGTAAGTATTTGCCATAATTACCACTGAGAGCCACTAGTTTATTGCTGTGGAAAAACAGGATGATTTAAGGGTGAAAACTAACAATTGTATTGGTGACACAGCAGTTCATACCGTTCCTACCACTGCTTTCCTGCCCAGAAAATCCTCCTGTCAGCACTGAGCTGTCCCTGTGCAGACGCAGCACAGAACTCCTCTTACACTCCTGCCCCAGCAGTAAGGAACACGGCTCTGGCCTGGCCTCTCTTCTTGCCCTTCTTGAGTCTCGGGCTGCTAACACAAAAACAGTGTCTACCTGTTTCATAATTGAGGAATATCTCTGAATTACTCTGAGTTACTAGTCCGACTATCAGAAAACGGAGGGAAAAAAATTCACCCATTTGTTACCTCTGCTAGAATTAAGCAAATGGTAGCAGAGTTATTTATTTTCTCTAAGAATTGTGAGTGTCATCTATTTGATTACATGGAAATGGAATACAAGGAAGAAACTGCTTTCAAGCAACACAAAACCACAGACAAAACATCTTGACTATGGTGGCAACATCTTTTTACCACAAATTTGTTTCTGTGCTGCATCAATCTACACAAAATTCCAGGAAAGAGTTACCAGGCCTTGCTGTTTATGGTTGGCAAATAAACATTGGTAACACACCAATAACACGCAGGTGTGTGTATATATATATGTCTATTCACAAAAGATACCTCTTAATCATTAACTCTAACAAGATGACTAAATCAAATAAAATTTTTAAATTGGTATTATTTGAAACTAGTAAATACAGTATGTTATGACAAAGATAAGTCACACTCTATCCTGGGAATAAAGATAATGTCCTGGGGAATACATGATTTATAGGGTTCTACCAATTAATTTTTATTACAATAATATTGTTCAGTGGTGATAACCTAGTGCTGAGTACACAGTTTTTGGTGGCTGGAAAGCTAAGTAAGTTGTAGGAACAAACTGATTTTTTTTTACCAGGATTGATGACCATGCAACTTCACTGGCATCAATGTTGATCTGTGCTTCGTTATGCTAAAATAGACAGGATTCTTCTCGATTCTCCCTCTTTCAGTACTGAAAGGGTCCTAGGTTTTCTTAGGAGGTGGCTAAGAAGAGGGACCAATAACTGTAATGGCAAAGGGAGGTCCTTTTCTCTTCCCGGTGGTACAGGCTAGACAGCTAGTATTAGCATTTAAGATAAAATTTTCAACAGCGCACAGGGTCATACTTTTAAGTGCCTCGCATCCATATTTGGGTCAGATTTTTCAAGATGCCTGTAGTCTATTAGGCAGATACACACTGATCAGATTTTTCAAATGTGCTAATGTATCTTGACACTTTTGTTCCTTGTGTTAGGTCTTAGATAGGAACTGAGCTTCTCGTAAAAAAATCAGTTGTGGACTCTTAGGCTCCTCTGCAACATTTGGCCTGAAGGCACAATTTAGTCCTTACTGATTAGGCAATTTCAAAAAAACTTGCTCACCTCCAACTCCCTGTTTAGTATTACCTAATCAATACACGACACTATTTTCTAATACAAAAGAGACGAGTAGGTCATCTTTCCTGTGTCAGGGTGTTCACTTGTGTTCATGTGCATTTGTGTACACTTCAAACGTATTTTGTAGATACTTCACCTTCCCTTACACACAAGGAAGTAATTGGTACATGCATGTTTTGGAAACCATTCAAAGTTGATTTTCTGCGTGGGTAAACAAAGTGCTCACTGGTGCCAGCTTGCTTCATTTGGGTGGGGTGAGGTGGAACGCAGGGCAGCTGCATCCTGCAGCTTCCAAGGTACCTAATTTGCTTTAGTGTAGAGAAGGTAGAGAAAGAAGGAAGGAACTTATGATACTGAGAGGACAAGGGCAATGCCACAGTGAGAGAGACTTCTTTGAATTCAAACATAAAGGTTGTGGTAATGACTATTGAATCAATGCAGATGTTTAAAACTAATCTGATAAATTCCGTAACTAAGCACTAGATACTAAACATAACTGTTGAAATCATGCCTGTATAGACTTTAACATACACAGGACTGAAATGTCTACACATTTCAGTATTCCACTCTTACAAATGTATTTAATCTTTCCACATGCTATATGCACTGTATTTGAGATCAGTGACAATCTACAAGCTTGGTACCTCTTGCATTTCTGGAAATTTTAGAAGGTGCTTAGCATTGGCCAAACCTGCAAAAGGGACATTTGATAACATCTGTCAGAGAATCTCCCTGAAAAATGGCTCCTTCTTCTCACCTCTTAGAAAACAAATGGCAAGGCTGTCTCAGATCGAGTGCTGCACAAGTAGGCTCTGTAGGCCTGAAGAAAAGTTAGTACCTGAGGTGTCTTCATGTTTGTGATACTGAGATGTGCTGGCCAAAACAAAGCTTATGGCATTTATTCAAACAAAATACAATCAATATGAAGACAATCTGCAATTTCTTTTTCCTCCTTCTGTATACCAGCAGGGAAAGTACTGTGACACTGTATCATAAATCACTAACGTAGATACAGAGCTATAAAACCATCTTTGTCTACTGTTTACAGTAGAGGCAACCTGGGAATCTTTCTGTAGAGTGTAGATACGGCAAAAAATGTCTGAAATGCCAACCATTTCTTATTACACTCCTTCCATTCTCTCCACAGCTATAAAAAGGCTAATATATTTTAAACCAGAAAAAGAAATAGTGAAAGTTTTGGAAGAAAGTAGATGTACCAAAAAAACATATGAAAATGTGAATCACTGATTGATTTTATACTGCCATTTTCTTTCTGTTTTTTTTTCAGATATAGCTGCATTTATATTAATCAAATTCATACTTATGTGAAAACAATATATTTCTGATTTTGTCTATAAAAAAATACAAAATCTTTAATTTTACCTTAATTTGTAAATTAAAACACATGGGATGTGATATTCTTTGATGGGCTGCACTTCTGCACCCATCTACAGATTAGGGTAGCTACAGCTGATAGAAGTTTGGTATCTGCTGTATGTACAACCTGAAGCTGAAATGTTGAGTGTCAGCAGGCAAAAAATTCTGTTGAAAGGGAAGTTGGCTGGGCTGCTTTTTAACTTTTCCTTGCAATAGTTTAATTTTAAACCAGCAATTTTATGTCTTTTAAGATGAGCAAAGGAAATGTTTTCACTTAAATGTGCCCTGAATTTTAGTATGCTGAATTGTATTTATCTCTGACATTATCCTGGTTGTAATTTCCAGTGAAGTTAATGAAGCCCCAGATGATTTTGATACACTCTATGCACAATGCATGACTAAAGTTTTTTTTGGCAGCAGTCTCTTTTATTGTAACTTCAACATTGCATGTCGTTTTTTTTGAAGGGAGTAGGGGGCAGGTGAGAAAAGGTGTGAGTGATGCTTAACGCCATATCCCTATTTTCTAGCCCCTTCTGGTTTTTTATCAAGTAAACTATAGAAATATTTCTATTTTGGTCTTTGAATTACAGAATAAATTTAAAAATCTCTCAATTTGACTTCTAATTCCAGGTAACTTTCTTGCTCTGTTCAGTCAAAAACTAGAAATAAATCTTCAATTTGAAATATTTTTTTCTTAATCTTTGAGAGGCATTTCAACATTTTGTTCATTCTGGAAATAAGGTAATATTGTAAAACTAAAGGGAGAGTTGGTGGGGTGGAGAATATTTTACAAAGAAACTAATAAGCATTTTGGCTTTGCATGTTTTTGAATTATATTTCCAATTAAAAATTCAGAGTGCTAAATCACATTACAAAGACAAATAGGAAAGTACAACTTCATTGTTGAAAACAATTTCCCTCCTATCAATCTGAGGATTCAGGCATCAATATTGTAGATGAACTGTTAATTACAAAATCAATTAAAAAATTATTTCTAAAAACAGTCACGCGTCCTGGCTCTCAGGGGGGCAATTTGGGCAGAAGGTCTCATCTCACTAGGACCGCGCCAAATCACAAGTCGTCATCCACAAGTAAGCAAAAGCAATCTGGTTTTTCATTTTTCAGCGCGGCTGAGCCCAGCCTGAGATTGATCGTCACATATGGCCCCAGAAAACAAACTGTCAATACCTTGAATGCTGCAGAATTTGAACAAATAGCCATCCGCCCATTCAAGCCACTCATTGCATCCCATTTAACAGATTTTATTGACAGTTTCCTTCTTGTAATTAAAGGGAAAACTACTGGCCAGCAACCAAGATAAAGTTCAAAGATAGGGTCAAAACAAAAGCAGATGGAGGGGCACGGTGTGACTGTCAATGGAACATAGCATCAGAGCATGTTATTGACACACAGGTATCTAATGATCGGCACGTCATTAAAGAGGGATCTATCTGAACTTTATGCAAATGCTAAAAGGGACTTAAGACCACAATAAAGCACTAAGGAGACACAAAAGGAAAAACAACAAAGCACAAACGATTTTTACTTATCTGACAGCTTCAGCACTTTTAAATTCAAATGCAGAAAAAGAATTCTGAGATTGTTAACCCCTGCTGCACAGGTAATTTTTGCAGAAGCATTCTCGTAAATACAGAGGATCCATAAGCTAAGGTACAGTCCTTGTGAGACTGAGTATCAATTTCCTCCCTCTTCCTGTATCCTGAATCCACCCTATCGAATAAATCAGTAGCTGCCTTTAAGGAGAATGGACATAGCACATTCTCACACATCCTTTCTGTTAATTTTAAATTGCAATGTTTAGACCTGTCTGGATTATGGTATGGATTGAAAAGGACAACATCTCTATACTTTATAGTGATCTTTGCCTGTGAAATACTCTTCAAATCATACAGTGCAGTATTCTCCACTTCCTTAGGAACATATTCTACAAATACTTAGATCCAGAAAGTTCTTAGTTTCCACTGCTTTGTTTGTTGCCTTTTAGACTAAGGTCTGATTAGCAATTTCTTATTCTAAAACTGTGTTTAAAACAAGCATGCAGAATCAATTATAGAGGGGCAAAGGAAAAAAAGGTGACATATTAAACATGTAGCAACTGTCATGCCACTCTGCCAACCTGAATTAGCAAGTGCTATAGCTTTGAGGGTGACAAACTCTTCTTTCTCCAGCTTCATGCTCTTATATTTCTTCACGAGCTGCAGTATGGCATTGTTAAGGTCAAGAAGGCCTGCCAGTTTGGATTGGTCTTCATCCATAATATAATCTTCAGCATAAACGAGCTCATCTTCAAAAGAAAGTGACCGGTACACGACACCAAGAATCAAAATCTCCATCCAAGCACTCTGCAGAAGGCTCATCTGGTCAGCTAAAGACAAGGTGGAGAATCCTGAATAGGAAAAAAAACAAAACAGGGAAAATATTAAGCACATTTGGATTTGACAGAAATCTGCTTATCTTTTTTATTTATTTTATATACATCGTGATAGAACATTCTTTATCACACTCCCTTCTACTTTTGCGCCTCTTCTCTACAGGGGAGTAAGGAAAGTAAATCGATGTAAAATCAAACGTTTTCTAATCAACACACAAAGCTGCAAACCAGTTGCGATTTGCAGGACCTTTCTCAAAGAATCATATTAATTTGGGGAATATTGCAGTGACGTTCTGTGATTTGTATGATGTCATCTTTGTTCTGAAATACTCACGCTTAGTTCTAGAATCTGATGTTGTGAAATGGGGATTGGACAACTCTGGGCATCATTACCATAAACCAAGAAGGATAATTTAGGGAAGAAGAAAAAAAAAAAGAAAAAAGAAAAAAAAAAAAAAAAAAAGGGAAGACTTGATGTTCTAATAGAATTAAGGTGATTATCAGAAAGAGGAGAATTCTCTTTGAACTTTAACCTCGGGGGAAAAAGAAGTATCACCTACCCTTCTCAGAAAATATACTAATTACTCTTGTCATGGTTCTTAACACTACTACACTTGTTGAAACAACAGTGACATATTAAAGCACCAATTTTAAGTAGTCACCGCATCCTTTTTCTGAGAGCAACCAAACATATAATAAATGCTTTTTAATTAATTTAACTTTTGCCTTTGTTTTTTCCCCCTTCCTTGCTGTCTTTCCTAATGGGATCGCTAAGGGCAAACATCTTCATTGTCTTACTTTTTCAGACTGTTGTTGACAGTAACTGTTAATTTATTATATCACAGTGCTAATATCCCAATCACATTAGAAGCTACAAAACAACATGGGTGAGGAAGTGATTTTCCTGGCCTGTCAGTGAAACACAGTGGTTTGCCAGTTGGCACCAACAACCACAAGTACTTAATAAAATCATCAAAGGGGATTAGTCAAGCTTTTCTTAAAGGGTCTTAAGACATGTCTGAGGCTTTCATTTAGTTGTTTATG
The DNA here is from genome assembly GCA_013401255.1 of Urocolius indicus. NCBI lineage: Eukaryota > Metazoa > Chordata > Aves > Coliiformes > Coliidae > Urocolius > Urocolius indicus. Next base: position 266,339 of record WBNH01005759.1, read on the forward strand.
GAGCTGCTTACATGTCCTTTGACAGAGTTCCCGTTGTAAGGACATTCTTTTTGGTGTTCAATTACACTTAAACATATTTTTCTGTTGTGAAAGTTGAGAGTTACAGTCAAGCAGGAATGTATCATAAACTAGCAAATCTGCAAGGCATCTACCGCAAACAACATTTTCTCTATAAGCACTAAGCAGCAAAACGAATACAATAAAAAAGAAAACCCCACATCCAAACCACCAGGCATCCATAAAAAATGAAACATAAAACTGACTGCATGCTCTCCCTCTCATTTTTCTTCCTCTCCTTATTTGTTTTCATTTTCTCTTACTGTCTTTTGAGTCTTGTGATAGAACTGTAGCTCTCTGCCTTCCAAAAAAAAAAAAAAAAAAAACACCAACAAAAAAATGAGCCAACAAACGAAAACCCTTGCAGAGGTGACAATGGAAAACAAGAGATCCGTGATTAAAATAAATAAGAGGGAAATGGAGAAGAAATAAACATTTGAAAGGTTATAGGGAGGAATTCATGATTTCAATTAGCTTCAACATTTCTGTTCCTTTCCCGTCTTTCAAGAACCAGTTTTTCTGCAGTAGCAGATGGACAGAGAACGTAGCCTGCAGCACCGTCCTGTGACAGCCCCATTCTCCCTCCCAGACACTGCTGTTAGTAAATAGATTTACACATTCTCCAATCTCCACACATCTTTCTGCCGAATAATTAAAAGCAGAATGATTAGTTTATTGAGTGGAAGGAGGAACTTTTTTATTGAGGTCCATCCATGATTTTATCAGGGCCAGCACTTTTACGGTTGTCATGAGGGTGCAGGCATCCAATTTTTCTTATCTGCCTGATTAATACAAACGCTGTTTCAGGACGCATTAATTAACAGATACAAATCTACGTTCTCATGGAAGGATCAATACAGAGAAGAAAAGAGGCATCAATGTGAATTTAGTGCTGATGATGGAGAAGGCACTCTATTGACATTTACGTGCATAGAAACTTTAAAGTTGCAGTGGAGCCCTTTTGTCCCTGTGATTTACAAATTAACAATTTTTCAGGTGTAACAATGTTTCACACACTTCTGAGGAGTTTAATTAAGCAAAAGGCAATGAAATCACTTTTGATTTTAAAAAGTTTAAAATGCGATTTCTGTGCTGTTTTATTTTTCTTCTGAAAGCTCACAACTTCCTTATTTTATTTACTTATCTATTTTAGTACAGCTTTGACCTTTTTTAAAACAAATAAACAAATGATGCAATGTTTCAATAACATTTATTACATACCACAGTCAAAGGAAATTACATATGCCCTGTGAGGGGGGAAAAATGGAATGTTGTCTATAATTTACTGTAGTGCACTGTTGAAAAAAATCTTGTCTTCTGGTGCTGTAAGGATACTAATTGTTTTTATATGACACATAAAAAAATAAAAAGAAATTTTTTACTTTATAGAAAAAAAATGGCAAATATAAATCTCACTGTTCTGCTCTCCAATAATAAATCAAATAAACGCTATTGTTTTCTTCCTGATCAAAGTAACTTTCCTTAGAAAGCCTGCTCAGTGGAAGCATGGTTTAACTTACAGGCATCCCTCATGGGAATGTAAAGCTGCATCAAGTTGCAATTCATCCATTTTTGTTTTGTTTTGATTTTTCAGAAAATATGGAAGTATCCAGCGTGTCTCTTGCATCACACCAATGCCCTTTTAAAAGATGTTCAGCTAGTCATCGTTCAAAGAACGGATTACACAGACATATGTATTTACACGCAGAGATTTGTTTTTAATTGTTTGGAAGAGGTTATACTTATTTCATGCCAATCTGTGCTCTGATTCTGTGAGCTTTTGTTACAAGAACCCTCCAACCAATCACTTTCTGTGACAAGTGGACCTTTTCTACTTTAAAATGTAACTATTTTACAAAAAGTCTCCAAATTAAATGAAATACACTTCCAGCTTTCTGGATCTGTGCTAGCCTCTCCCATCACAGCACCCCAAGATGCTGCATGATGTTGTGGGTTTGAACTTTTGTCGTGCGTCGTGTGGGTCCTTAATCCTTAAAGAGTCTCGCAGGTCAACGTTTTAAATGCAGAACTGCATAATGGCTTTTTAAAATACAATGTTGTGTACCTTTTTTCCCCTTAGTGTGTACCATATTGGTGACAACTCTGATCTCTCTCCATCTCCCTCCCAAGTCAATGCCACTTAATGTATCTCAGGCATTTGCTAGCAGAATGACTCTGTACCTTGACCTGCAGTTAAATAGTGTGTTTATCTGCGATACAGCACACTCCAAATAAACCAGATGACAGTTTGCAATAACGTCATTTGGAAAGATTGAAAGGCTTCTCAAGAGTCAGGTACCCCTGAGGTAAGAAGCTTGAAGGAAGCATGTTTTGTGCCAACCCTCCTGCCATCTTCTACGAGACGCTGGTGTGCTTGACAATGATGCCATGGGCACTTGTCAAGATTTTTTTTTCCCCTTTTTGCCTCGAAAACTGATGCACTTTGCAGTCAACTTACAAAAAAGGCTAAGCATTCGAAAGTGTGAAGGGCAAAAAATATCTGACGGCTAGTCTTCAAAAATACACTTTCATTTCAGAAAGCATAAATGTTTATTTCCTGAGCTGAGTGTTGACAGAAATAGGCTGCAGTGCAGGCATATGAATTTAACCCCTGGTAGGCATTCTTGTCAGTGCAGTTTTATGTGGCTGAATGCAAGTGCTGTAAATCTATGGGGTGTCTCATAATATCAGTTAACAATAGCATTCATTTGCTGGTTGCAGATTTTCTTCCTTCCTTTTTTTTTCATTCTTTCTCTTCCTTTCAGTGACTGTAGTGTTTCTTCAGCTAAAAATAGATACTTTTCTACAAACAGCGTGTCACACTCAAATTGTAATTATGCCGTAATGACTCACTGATATCACCGAGTGTAGATTGAGAAAAGGTTGACTGAGCAACCAAACATATGCTTGTAGGTCGGGGTTTATTTTCCCCTTTCACATACCAGTAAACTCAAAGCTCAAAGGAAGCAGAAATAAATAGGTAAAAAGGCCTTAGCATTTTTATTATAGGAACAACCAGCAGCGAGCTGACCGCGCTCTGAGGCACTCAGCACTCCAAGCCAGCTCCAAACACAGTTCACAACCTCTTAGAGGGGGCTGTTTAAACTGCAGATCTTTTCAAATATCAGCACATGCATTGCTTGCTCTCTATTTCACATTGCACACAGCTCCATGCTAAGCAGGGTAAATCTTTTATATTCCTGAAGACTCTTTCCTCTACTTCATTAAGATGGACTTCATGGACACTAACTCACTAGGGGCTGGAGCGAAGCAGCTGCAGATGGTCAAGTGCCAAAGTAAGATCTGTGCCTTGCACACAGCACTTTGAGACCTATTGGACAAAAAAAGACAGTGGCTGGACTTATCCTTAACGTTATTTTCAGCCTTAATCACTTGATGCGATGCCTAAATCAGGCTGACTTGAATCTTAGTTTATTTCGCTTTGCAAGGAATGAACTTCCCTTCTTCTCTGTCATGTGTTTTGAAATCTGAATATTTAATGACACCAGGTATGAAATTCCTGGCAAATCTGGGAGTTGTTCACTTTTTCGGATAATGACCTCCCTGTTACTTTACCTGTTGTTTCTGTGATTTTTACTTTAGTGAGTAAAATATTCTTCTTGCTTACCTAGGTTTATATTTCAAATATCTTCATTTACATTTTGTATAATCAAAGCTGTGCTTGACAATGACATGCTCACAAGAGTGTTGCAGATTCAATATATTTACACAGCTGAAATATCAGAGATAAATTATTTACTCTTAATTTTGATAGATTAACTTCCTTCTAAATGTTTTATGGGTACTGATGCTTCCAACGCAATTTCCTTATTTCAAAAAATGATGTATAGTCGCCACTGTCAAAAGAAGAAACCAATATTGTAAGCACACTTAAAACAACCCTTTTCTTTCAGCCCAGATTATTTTATTTATAAAGTCCGTGGGCCCATGGCCAAATGACAAACAGTGGGCCAAAGGCTTATCCCAGCTGCACAGGAATGAATGTAAAGAAACTCCATTCCATTCCAAGATCAGACTCAGGTCCAGTCTGCTCTCAGACATACAGCTGTCACTCTGCTCTCCTCTCCCTTCCTGGAAACCACTCAGCTTGTCCAGATCCATCACACAACTTCAGCTGGCTCCCAGGGATGTAAACAAAGGCCAGGGATATTTCAGCAGTAACATTTCTGCTAGGGCTACATAATGTTTTCTAGACATGATCATGGTATTTGCTGAAGGAAACTTTCATAGTCTGACTGCCACTTAATATTATTCTCTCAGAAATGCGAGGAAGAGGGTGGCATGATTGAGTTTTTTAGAGTACATCTAGAGCTGAATCTCTCACACAGATGTGAGCTAAAAGATTCTTTTTATTATATTAATGTAGGAAAAAAAAAACCCAGATATAATTACATTTCAAAATACTTTAAAAATATGTATCAAGACCCACAAGCATTTCAGCTGTTATGAAAACCATTAAACAGAAGGAGAGAGCTCTCACTAATCACCAAACATATTTCACAGATTATGGATGAAATTTGGTGAAATCTGGAACAGAAACAGATACAACTCCTTATGTTAGGGTGAACTGATCTTTTTTTTTTTTTTCATACCCATTTGCTCAAGGAGCCTCTGGTCATAGGGCTAATAACAGCATGTGATGCCAGATCAAGCTGAAATTTAAGTACAACTGAGGATTTTCATGTGAAAGGTGTCAGTTCACAAAACAAAAAGTGCACGTTATTTGCCCAAACTTGAAAATCACAAATCAAGTCCCACAGCACAAACTACAACTGATCTGAAATATAGCCAAAGGCTCAACTTAGATTATTTGCTGGACTGAGCTTCCAAGCTCTTTAGAAGTGATGTGCTACAATTAAAGGTATATTTAGAAATTAGTTTAATCCAACAACTTTTGCACAGCAAACCCACCACCTTTTCCAAGTGATCCTTTGCCATGTAGCATCTTCTCCTGCCCTCCTATAGCAGAGCACTGCAAAAGCAGCACCAAGCAGGGGCTCTGCTGTGAGCTATGAGTTGTGACTGCCATCTGTTAGCTGTGCGGCCAGGGAAGAAGGAAGATCAGATTGCACACACAGAGGTGCCCAAGAATTAACTCTGACTCAAGTACAAAAAGCAAAATGCATCTGGAGAGTGCTGGGATGTCTTCAGCCAAGCCTGTGTACTTTATCGGGTTTTAACTAAGTGTGTTTGTGTTCCTAACTCTTGCTGTCCAAGTTCTTATAAAATATATATATTTTTAAAATATATTTTATAATATGGAAAAAATGTGTATGATAAGCACTTTGTCACTTAACACCTATCAGGTAAGATGGGTAATACTACACAGAGCACTAAGAAACCCCAGGCTTTTATCACAACTTTCATCTCACTGAAACAACAGCAGGGCAATAAAAAATGCATTCAAACCGCATGTCCCTCTCGATCCCTTACAAACAATGGATTCTCACTAAGCAAGTACTACTCTCTTGTCAGAAGTATTTGCAACACTGGATTCATTCAGCAGGAGTAAGTGAAGTTCACAGCAATTTAAAAGCAGCAAATTAGACATTTACAAACAGTGAAGATGCTGCTTGTCTAGCCTGACCTTTCACTCAAGCTATACAAAAAGGTGTTAATGTAATTTAAATACCAGTTTGAAATACTTCTGGTTTGTCTTTTACTCAGTGAAACCTTACATGATAACTCTAAACAGGAGCAACTTAACCTTGTCATTTCTTCCCAGGGTAAGATGCATATAGTGATATGTATAGTTCAAATTGATTTCAGTACTTCAGAGACTGCCATCTCTAACCATCCAAATATTTCTAAGGCAGCTAATTTTAAAGTCTATATTTCTACTTACAGCTAGAAGTTCCTGTCAGCTGCTTCTTTAGCAGTAGGTATAGAAAGGAGCTGGAAAATGTGAGTGATTGAGAATGTCTCCCTGACTTCACCTAACCACCTTCTGTTATTAACACTCTGAAGTGAAACATTGCAGATGAAAAAAACTGGTGAGTTATCCTTGCTTCAGAGCAGATTTAGTAAGACTTCCATGTATGGATTATTTTATAATGACATTTCTGGAAACATATGGTTTGAAGTACTGTACTCTTTATTTTCATTAATTTTAATTTCATACCTTGTTATTTCAGTATTCACTGAGAAAAAGGAAAATATAAGATAACAGAGTTAAAGAGATTTCACATTTGGTTTTCCTTTTGGGCTGGTTTTACGACTAGAACTTCCAGAATTTTAAATATCTTTACTGCAAACTCCTATATTAAAGGAAGCCTAGATGCCTCAAGAACAGAGGAAGACCTGATAAGTAGTAAACTGACTGTGGTTTTATTTCTGGTATGTTAGACAGTTGGCACTCCACGTGTATTACTGTCTCTGCAGTGAGGTTTTGGAAATGAAAAATGAAAAAGTTTCCAAATTCAGACTAGCAGTCCAATATAGCCCAATACAGCTGCCGGTTTTCTTAAGGTCTATGCACTTGCAGATTCCCAAGGGTGAACTTTCTAACGAATCACGCATGTGATCTCATCTGCTTATTTAAAGTTAACTCTTGTAGTTCTTGAAATTGTAACATTTTAATATGGTTCGGTGGGACTATATACTTAACACTGTTATTAAAAGAAAGCAGAGGTCACGACATGGTATGTTCCTAAAACTGTCTTTGCCCACAGACTTTAGAAGTCTGCATCTAGGTTATCACATTTTTTATGAAATCAGGTTTTTTTAAATGTTTGGCATATTTTGAGGTATCACCTGTGTACTCAGATATTTGCATGGGAGAAAACGAAGCAGAATTATATTTATAATCCTGATTTCTTTAACTGCTTTCTTTAACTGAGCCTATATAAAATAGAGACCAACCATAACTTCAATGTAAATATTGATATCACACAAGTTTTCCTTCAATCTGTTGTGGACATATGTGTTTGGGTATTGGTACAGTAAAGACAGATTTGTGGTTGACAAAATGAAAAGTACACTGTGTCAATAGTAACATGACTGTAGATGAAAACCAGTAAGCATCATGAATAAGGATATAGGTGGACCTGCTTCTGCAGGGAGATTGGGCTAGATGATCTCTAAAGGTCCCTTCCAACCCTAGCATTCCATGATTCTACGATTCTTTCAAAAAAACAGAAAACAGTGACATAGTCCAGTTTAAAATAGTCATCGCTGTACATTCATGTCACGTGTGTGGTATGCCTTACCTAGAGCATTCAAAGAGTTCTGCTAGCAGAAATGACAATACAGTTACATATATTTAAACAAAAAGAGTCCACTCTCTTCCTTTTAAAACAAACCCAAAACCACTAAACACTTAAAAAAAAAAAAAAAAAAGAGAACAGAAGCTTGAAAGAGGAACCTCCCTAAGCTAGTAACAACAATCAGTGTTAGCTCAGGTAGTGCTTACTTCAATTTTTGTACACATCAGCCTCCCTACAGTTGCACACACAAACTTGGAAAATCAAGAAATTCAGAGTTCAAAGCTTCTTCAGCCTGGTGCACATGAGGGTTCAAACCCAAGTTTGTCTGACTATAAAATATCAGCATTTATGGTTTTGGGGTTTTTTTTCATAGAAAGGAGGAATTTTTGTGCATTTAAATCATGCTGCCTTTTATTAATAACCTCTATGGGTCTGCTTTGAGAGCACTTTTCCTCAAAGACTGCTGGGTCATTGCTGTTTGCCTTTTGCTCCCCTGGGGAAGCCAACAGTCATTTCCTCACCGAGAGCTGTGGGCAATCTCTGCTCCCTCCATCTCTCCACCAGGCAAAGTCAGGTTTCGAGGAATTCCCTAATCATGTTAATAATAAGAATCCAGTACCACAATGGATTAGCATACAGAAACAACCATGCTTACCATCCAATGCATGCATCTGTTAACCCTGGTTGTGCTGACCTAGCTGAATTCTCTTTCCGTAGCCAAACCAAAAACCTCAGCTTGCAAAATTTTGCTTAACTATGCCCTTTTGCCCTCTTGCAGGAAAACAACATCTTAGAAATATCTCCTACGTGTTTTCCTTCTTCCTTTCCTTCTTCTTAAAACTTTTCTACTGGTTAGATGATGTGCAGCAGATGCAAAAAAATTCAAATCATGTTTATAATCGCCTCCCTGGTTTTTGGAGAGTCACACATACTCTCCTACATGAATGCAAAATTTCTAGTTTACCTAGTTGAGTGTACAAGCACCATTAACATAATCTCTGGAGGCTGTGCCTTAAGTCTACAACAGTCCACATACAGGGTGGGGGGGAAAGAGAGAGAAAAAGGAAAGGGGAAAAAAAAAAGGAAGCTGCCTGATTCTAATACACCTAATTAGCCATAGGCAGACTCTTAATTGCATACATTAGGATGATTCCATAGTGGAGATTAATTCTAAATATACCCAAGCAGCTGGTTAAGATGCCATGGATTACAGTGTGGACTGTACTTTTCCACTTAATTAGATATCAAAATTAAGCAGCAACAAGCATTTTGACATAACGGGGATCAAGCCGACGCTTGGCATCCCAGAGCTGCACTAAAGTGACCGCTAAACAGAGCCGCACAGATGGAGAGATATTAAATGTCGCACTGGAAAGTAATTTCAAATAATAAAATATCAATATTTACATTTTAATTACCCCTACTGAGAGACGCTCTGTCATTTTCACTATTGCCGACGCAGCAAGGGGTAGTGGAATGACATTGCGGCTCTGACTGCAATGACTATTTTGTTTCCATTAAAGAATGACAAGTGTTTTAGAGGCAGTGACACCCAGTGTGTGAACAAGAATGACAGCGGATCAGAAAATTCCTATTAAAGGAATAAATGACTCAACAAGAGAATTTACTTCAAGCAGCCAGCCCCTCCTTGAAACACATAATCCTTTCTAAATTTTCAGCAGAAAGTTTATTATTAGAGATGTCTCGGGGATACCTTAGCATCTCATAAAATATTTAGAATGATAGGACCTTACATGATGACCAGTCAATTTGAAAACAATAATACTCAGTGCTCACCCCATCTAACAGTTATATCGAGAGTTTGTATGAATCAAAATAGTTTGGGGGGTGGAGGCAGGAAAGTATGCAGTGAATCAGAGGTTCCTTCCCATAAGACCTGAAAGTTTTGAAAGTGTGTGGAGATCACCAGGGTTATTTTTGCTGTCTTTCCTCCATTTTACTACCACTGAGTACTCCACACCCCATCTGGATCACAATTAGCTGGCCTTCAGAATTACAGCCAGCAACTGATCACAACAGGTAATGGGTACATGCACAGGTTCAGGCCTCCTGTTCCTCCCTTCAAATTCCTTGCACATATATAAACACTTTTTCTTTCAGTATGTGCATCAAAAACCCGTGAGACACCTTTGCAGCACCTTAGGAATCTAATTATTTCTGATCAGGTCTGAGGTCAATCTCATGGAAAATATTATATTACATCTGACATGCTGCATTTACAAAGAAGAAAAGGAAGGAAGAAAAATATCAAAACAGTAAAGAAAAAAAAGTCTTCCTCGGGGATGTCAGTCAAACTTTGGAGATCTTCAAAGAATTTCAATGGCCTCAGACCCGAGAAAAGTGTGTAAGGGAAAATCCTTGGTCAGTACACCCCAATATGCAGCTAAGTGAACCTCCTAAGTCATGGCATGCATTTATTTAATAATGTGCAGAGCTCAACTTCCATAAATGTGACAAATGGCTAGAACAGAACATGGGGGGAAAAAAAGGCATGAAAATTTTTACAGAATAGAAAAGGAACAGCTTTATGACAGTGCCTATTGCAGGAGTTTTAGAACCAGCTTTGACATTAAGAATTAGCAGTAAAGTACAGAAACGTTACTCTGATATTAGCTGCTTAACTAGTTGGTCTTCTTTTTCTTGTCTTTTTTCTTCACTTCTTTTTCTTCTCTTGTTTCTTTTTTACCCAGGAAGTACTTCTTAAGCATCCCTAATGCTTTTAGGACAAGACACTTCCCCATTTCTCAGCCACTAGCACCTTTTAATTTCTGAAAGAGCCACGGTTGAAAATCTTAATTAATTGTTCCATACTGCTTCAGGATCATTATGCAATGTAATAAAGGCCGTGTAATTATGAAATTTTACAGCCATTACCAAGGCTGATGGCTCGTATTTCATCCTCAGCTGGACCCAATGGCTTTTAGCCACTCAGCTCCCCTTTGATGAACTACAGACAGATCTATCAGGCCCAAACAATATCCAGGCAAGGCGGCTATAATAGCTACCTACAGATGAAGCCATAGATAAAGATAAACTATAAATCTACACACAAATGCAGGCACATTGCCTCAGGATGACAGAGGGGAGAGGATGAGACACTTGGGAAAGCTGGCGGCTTGCAGAAAGGCAACCTTCTATCTTAGTTTGGAATTTGGTTTCTTAAAGATGAAAAAGCCTCTCAATACTTCTCAAAAAAAATATTTTTAAGGATTGTTCATTTTTATATGGATGGTAAGCAATCACTTTATCCATCTATAAAATTTTACAAAGGGGGTTTATATGGACAAATCAACTCATCCTCCAAATGCAGAACTCTTGTCAACAAGTTTGCAAATTGTATTATTAAAAGTGAATCCAGGTCACTTGCTTCTGAGACTGAAAGAAACAAAACATCACTGATTTCTAAACGTATTATCCTGAGTAGGTGCACAGACATGAAGTTAGATGATAGGCTTTCACTGGAGGCAGCACTGGAGATGCAATTTCATGCAACACTGTCCGACATTATTTTATTTTCAGTTTGAAAATGAAAATACTTCTCAAAATTCAGTGCAAGTTAAAGGAACAAGAGGATTATATATGATCTCGATACTTGCACCACCAGAATGTATTTTATGGAGGTGACCTTCATCGATGCCCTCTTTAATTTAAGACAGAAGGCCTTCCAAGTATGTATTGTTAGTCCCTCCAGAGTGAGACAAGGCTCACTAAATGATCTCTAGGTGAGAAAAAGTGATGGAGAGCTGCAGCATCCTGACCAACTCTGAAAAGAGTCTAGGGAAGAGTGTGAAAACATTAGCTTGAACATCTATTAGTACTCTTTCCAGTGGCCCATGGTTAGTTATGAAGCTGATGTCATGCTCATGGGCTGAGGCTAAAAACATCTCAGAAGGCAAGAAAAGTTGGAAGGAAAATATCAACAGTACTTTCTGATTTCTAGCGTTAGCAACACAGTGGCTCAGACAGAAAACAAAGAAAACATGAGAGATTTAGAGGAGGTTCAGAGAAAATAAAGCCAAAGAACATACCTGACAAAATTCTAATGAAAAGTGGTTCAGAAAGCAAGAATTCTTTTCCTTAAAATAGTGACATATGAGATAATGCAGTAGAAGTATATATGAATTATAAAAAATAGGTCTAAAGTTCTTATTCTTTCTGACTCATAACACAGACCAAGTGTCATAGTGAAATGCAGGAAATTCAAAATGGAAGGAAGGAGGGAAACTTCATTCACAGAGTACTTGGTTTGGGGAACTCCTTGACAAAGGATGTCACTGAAGCCAAGAACTCAGAGAGGAAACTGATGCTTACATGGACAGTCAGAATAGCTCCAGGTATAATACTTCAAATCTAAATTAAAAGGACAAAGACATTTTTTCTTCTTTATTTAGCCTAATAGAAGTATAAGGAATAAGAAAAAGTTTTCCTGAGGCTTCTGCCCACTGTGGGGCCCTCGATCTCTTCCCTCAAGACTAATCATTGCAGAAGACAGTAGAGTACATGTTGATGACCTATAGCATTTAGTTCCTAGTTTGCTAAAAAGTAAAGCCTCAAAATTTCATCTGCGTTTCTTCCAAGTGTTTGGAGTGTACTTCTACAATTAGAGTTCAGAACAGAAGAGCTTAGAGAGATGTGACCCAGGCAAAGAATTTCAAAATCACAGCAATTGAGCTCTCGCTCTATAGCTGCTAATGTAGAAAGACAAAAATAATGGAGACGGGAGAGCCACGGTGTTGTCATACACATAAAAGCAGACAGGTGTAAGTGTGTGCTTGCATAAGTTTGTGTACATATGCATTTGTACTCAGCAAACTCAAGGTAATCTGAAAGCTACTAAAATGAATAAGGATCAACTTCTTATTAACTTGTATTCTTTGCTTATTAAAGATGTAAGGTTTTTTTAATATAAAACACTGTCTTTCTGAAGGACAAAATAATAATGTTATTACCCAGGTCAGATCAAAGAAGTATTTCCTGAAACAGGGACCAGAGTCCCAAAGGCTCACTGGTCAACAAAGCTGCAACAAAAGACAGCCAAGAGAATGCGTGATTCAGGTTCTTCCAACATAATGCTGAACATGCTTGATCTATGGTCTTCTAAGGACCAGTGTCTGCTGTTAACATGTTTTATTGAAACTGCATGTGTGGTGGGTATTCACTGTTCATGGTGTGCATTGATCTATTCCTTGCACTGTATGTGGGAGCATCATAAACATTCTTAATGGGGAAAAAAAACCCCAAACTCAAGCTGAAAGGTTTAAGCATATACAGTACATTAGAACATCTAGAATACTAAACTATATAGACATTGTTAGACTGACTCCTGGACAGCATTTTAAATTCCTTCCTTATGCTCTAGTAAGTTACTACAATTCAGTGAAGGCCTCAGCTGAAGTATGGACTATGAAAACTGAGAGGACTGGATGTAGATTAAAAACTGGCAGACCTTTTACCTCCTGTACTTCCCATCCAGTTGACTCATATTTAGCCAAATTAGCATCAACCCATGGATAAGCTCTGTAGCTTTATCTCTTTTTATCCTCCCACTCACACATATCAGCAGGATAAAAAGTAGATACAAATAAACTCAGCAGGAGCATTTTTCAGAGTAAAAACTTCAAGTCAGAAGTAAAAGCAAAGATGTTATTTCTATTTCTACTGGAGGTAGTAATACCACTTTGCTACATCATTCTAACAAAAATAATTATAATAATGTGAGAAAACACATATATACCACCCTACAATTTTTATTCTACAAAAGAACTGCATGTAGTTTTACTCTATTGTCCATGTCTATTATCTAAGTCCAATCTGTCAGAGAATGCATATCAGTATTCCATAATGTAAGATTACCGCTATAATTTTAATTCAGGAAAGAATTATATGCTGGTCAGAAAGTTAGACTGTTAATTTGTTGTTTATTGCAAACTATCTGGAAGCAGAACTGGCACAAGCATAGTAAGACAAAGTGTATTTCTGACAAATACAAAAGGAAAGGGGAATTAGTACTATTTTTTTAATATCTAATACTCACCTATATGTATATAAAATACCTATCTTTTCAGTTCAGTATTGAGCTTAAAACATTTTCCTTCTTCAAGTGACCCTTTTTAACTCCTCCCAATGTAAAAAACAGTTACATGCAGCTTACATATGCGTTTTTAAAAAATTCGTTTTAGAGAATATATAAAGTAGAGTTTTTTGTCAGGTCTCTAAAAAACCTTAATGCAATAACCCCATACTTGGACATAAAGACATGTATTAGCATAAGTGCATGTCAAAAATGGAAGGGAAATGGGCGTGTAATTGTTTAGTTTCTCTTTCAAGATTCACCAAATGTGGCACAAACCTTAGCTCCTACAATGCATGCCATGCTTTACACTGATTTTCTACACTTGGTATTCCCTAGCTGAATTGTTTCTGAAGTCTATGGTGATTTTTTTCCACAGCAAATCAGCAGTTTTTCAAGAGGTCTCTGTGCAACCCAGGGGTATGACATTTACTAATGTGTTGAGATTCAGGGATTCTCTTTTGTAGAAGCCAACACTAATAAGAAAGATATGGTTCAGTGTCCTGGGTATTCTTCCCAGTTTTATTAATTAGATGGAAAGCTTCTCCCTCTGGAATACTGCAAGGTATTTATTAACACTTCAGCCCACCAACTACAGTAAATTTACAGTAGTGGAGGTAATTGTTACATATACTGGCTCTTGTTATCAATTTGGCAGGGAAAAAAACAAAACAAAACAGAGGTTTATGATTATTTATGATTATTATTATTATGATCTTTTTCATGATATTTTAATTGTGCTTCTTAATCTGCTAAATTAAAAACTATAGTACAATCTTATTCAGATTACTGACAAAAAAAAAGATCATATCTGTTAGAAACAAAATGTATGAATGCTCCTATCTCTTTTAATTATACAGAGAAATTAACAGTCATATTCAATACAGCCAGAGGACAATTAAGATACAAACTCTTTCTTTTACAGTTGTACTACCTTATCCCTCAGCACTTTTTACATTTTATTTCAAGTCTCCCATGTTTTAATTTAGGTACCTATCCCTAGCTGACCTTTAATATCACCACTTTCTTTCTCTTCCTTCATGTTCAATATGACAAACCATTCTCGTGTCTATGTCTCAGCAAACTGACTGGTAATGACCAGGGAGGCAGGCAAAAGTATCTTGGTTACTTATGTGCTTTACAAAAGGAGCATGAAGTATGCTTAGAGCTACTTCATGTAACCATATGTGTCACCATTGCTTTCAGTCTTCCCTTTCTTTGCATTCTTCTCCTATCAGACCCTCTTATTCCTTCCTGGTATCAGCAGGTCAATTTAAAATGTTACTTTAAATGCCCTGTCCTTAATTAGTGCACACTAATTTATCTATGCTTTTTTTAACCCACTGTCAAGCTCTCGGTGCTTTGGAAAGCCTTACTTTGATTATGACATGAAAGCTGAGTTTTATTTTGCATTCCTTACTCTATGTTCTACATTCTTGCAACCGCTATGTGTTGAGCTCTACCATTTGGTATTTGGACACATTTGTCAGTAGTTTTAGAAACTGCACAGAAAGCACAGTTGTGCTTTGCGTGGAAGTACCATTAGAGAGGTCCGAAACAAAATCTGAATGTGCTAATACTGCTGGTCATCTTTTGTTTCTTCGGCTTTCTTCTTGACCTATTATTTGCTTTCAAATGCCTGTTTCTTGCTGATCCTTCTTTATAGGGACTACCCGCTTACTATGTCTTTCCTTATGGACTTTATCTGCTTTATCAGTGATCTGAGAAGGAAGGAGGTGAAAATTTTCTCAGATGTTCTGTCAAAACACGTTTGCTGGGCTCTCAGGCCATGCTGGGAATCGAGGCCAAATCAGCACTGATGTTTGTGCAAGAGCAGTCACGAGACACAGTTCCAAAAGCTCTTTTGTCATAATTCACTGCTGCTGTGATTGGCTTTGTAATAAGAGCTTGAGTTGAAACATTCTCACTATGTATTTATATTTTCATTCTTTCAGTAACAAAGTCACAATTAGATTGACAACAGACCCCACTTAGCCATCCTGGCTGCACACAGGGCACGTGGCATTTATAGTTGGCACTTGCCAAATACATCCTTGTCGAACAGCTAATTAACTTACTAAAATCAGCAGTTTTCAGGAGTGTATCATAGATGATGTCAGAAGCACAGATGAAGCCTGAGGTATATGTATATAGGAAGAACATGAGCAAGACAATTTAGTCACCCAAACCTACCACTGACTTTCTCTGTGATTCTGTTCAAGTCGCTTAATCCCTCCTTCTGTCTTGTAGTCCTTTGCTGCAAGCTACAGACATGTGTACCCACTCCCAGGGCTGCAGTGCTATTTTATTAATTTCATATTTGAAAACAACAACAAATGGATGAAGGGATAAACTGGCTAAAATGTTTAGGAAGGGATGGATAAGCTCTAGCCCTTAGCATATAAAATAAATAAATTGATGATGTCTTATGTTCACATCTTTCAACCATAGCATGCTGTGAATCATATTTAATGTTTTGAACCTGTAGCTCTCAGTGGACTTTCAAAATTTGAGGTATAAATCATGGCTTCAACATTAGGAAGTTAAATGATTTGCCCAAGGTCATATGGCAAGTCAGTGGCAGAGTCCAGAAAGGGACTAAGACTTCAGCTTCTAGTCTTGAGCTCCCTGAATTGAACTAAAGCCCTCTGAGGCCAGCGGAAAGAGACCTGCTCACATAAACAGGCTCTGAATCAAGCCCACATAATGAAACAGCTTCACATTTTATCATACTTTGCCCGCTAGCTGACGGTCAGAGACCAGAAGAATATAACCGGATTGCAATTAAGAGGAACTTTAAGTTGAGCAGTGCAACAAACTTTGAGATGCCTTCTAAGGTGACCAGGCTTTTTTTCCATGTATTTCTATGGATGCAGGGCTACGCCTGCAGAATCAATGTGTTTTGCATTGTATTAACACAAAGTAAAACTAGGATCTTAACCACGTAGTGCTGACTTTGTAACACTGAATAAGAGGGTCAAGTGCACTAGTGTTATAAAACTGTAAACAGACATTGATATTATACTGTATGTATGAAAATGCATAAAATACATTTAATTAACTCTAGGTTGTGACACAGGCTGACAATTTAAAACAGAAATTTCAAAGCTATGCCTGACACTTTTCAAGTCATTTTGATCTCTCAGGAAGATATGTACTTAGCCCAGATCTCTATACATTTGTATGCATTTTTTTAATATTTGAAAAATGCATATTATTTATCCAATTGTCTGGAAGGTCTATTGGAGACATACATATTTATTTTTAAAAGCAACCCATATATTATTTACTCGGTGGATGAGAACGGCTTCAAAAAAACTGTTCTGGTCCATCAAATAAATACATATTTATAAATGGTTTTTAAAATGCATATTATTTACCCAATGGACTGTAATGGCTCTTCTAGTGCCATTACATGTAAATATGTAATTAGCACATAATAAAAAATTTCTCTGAAAAGCATTACATTTCCACGTGTCAACATACAACACCTTTTCTTTTTTTTTGTTATTTGTTTTTTAAACAGCAAAGTTGATTACCCTGTACTAACGACCAAGGCTCTGCCATCTTTTAAAATCCCACTAGCTCTGCAATTATACAAAACATAAAGTTGAAATCCACATTTCTGTCTTAAAATTAATATTTTATAATTCTCATCTTGCAGTTGGTGCACCTGGCCTGAATCTTTCTGCCAACCCCACGGACGTCGACCAGACTCTGCATAAAGCAAAGCTCCATTCACAGCAGCAGGGCTGACTGAGCACTTGCGTCAGTAAGGAACTGAGAGCACGTGCTACAATTTTGTGCAGTTCTCACACAAGCTTCTCCACACTGCTAGCCAATGCACCTGCAACGCTGCTGGACCATCTTGGTGAGGGCCTGCCAATCTTGCACAGCGCCAGACTTTACTTATTTATCTCCACACTGCTTATTTTCTGTAGGGCACTAAAGATCCTTCAAAATCCCTTTTTCTTGTGAAAGTGAGGGCATGATTTGAGACATAACTCCAGGGACAAAATCTATTTTACTACCTGTATGAGTTCATCTTTGAAAGGATGTAACTTAATACAAGCAGCCATGCTAAGTGTTTGGGAATTTGCTAAGAACAAGAATTGCTAGGTTTTGCCTATAAAAATAGATGCACACTTTCAAAGAAGATGGAATAGTACATTTTTAGTAGTGCATGTATGTGCTGGAATAAGTGTCATACATTAAGATGTAAATTTTGTTCTCTGAGCTGACTACCAGGTGATTAATTCTGATAGCATAGTGATCAATGCTACAGATGCTGCACCTGAGTAATGTTTGTTTCTGTACACATTCCTAACAGAGGTGTACCACTATCACAGGTGTCAGTTGCATAGCTGTGCAACATCTCTGATTTCCTGAAAACACTGACATTGGTAGTTAGGTTGTATGTAGTTCTGCCAATTTTTTCAATTAGAGCCATTATTGATTTGATGAAAAAGCAAATTAAACATACCATGGCAGTATGTAAATTGGTTAGACAGAACATAAGGTTCTAGTACTTGAGCCTTCTTAGGTACACGACCTCTGTACGCAGCTTTACTCACCAGTCTCTGGAGATTACAGATATAGGAGGGGCTTTTGCAAGAGACCTAGGCAGCGCTAGTCTAGCAATTAGGGAAACATTAGGGAATATGTTAATGTAAAGAAAGATCTGGAAAAAAAAAGTACCAGGGAGTTTAAACTTTGTTAAGAGAACAACCAGCTCAAGTTGCTCGGTTGTTTCATTTTAAATCTGCAATAAACCTCGTTTTCACAAAACTGCTACAGTTTTACACCAGTTTGATAATATAAACAGGTAAAATCATGTAATAAGGTGTTTTGTATCAAAATAGCAAGAAGAAACATTTTTTACTTGGTGTTGTGGTTTAAGTTATCTAAACCAACACTGTGTGCGGCTCACAAGTATTTCTTTGCAATTTTCCCTCACCAAAGAGTTTTGATGCCAATAATGAAGAATATGCTGTGACCACACAGGAGTTCACATGTTCATGTCTGCAAAACTGGTCTCCCCACCCTTTGCTCCTTAACAGGAGCTCAACATGACAGGGAACCCAAAGCAAATAGGTGTGCTCACAAGCAAGTGTCTCCCCGAACTTCAAATTAATTAATTTACCAAATCAAATCTGCTACTGTGAAAATTATTTTCTCATGGAGCGAACTAAAGGCTCTCTCCAAAAGTCACTCCAAAGCACCTGAGGTTCCAGGCAAGTTAGCTGAAACAAACGTAACTGACAGGATGCTGTAACAGCAGGTCCACCCAGGGCACTCAGCTCGTGGCAAGAAGTTTCTTAAGGTCAAACACAGTAAGCCCACTGTCTGGCTTTGGTGCGCTGGAAACCTACATAAGTCAGCACAAGCCTTCAAAATCCTCTTTTCTTATTTCCTCATAGCTGCTTGTGTCACAGCACAGACGGTATTTTGCCCTCTCTCTCATGTCAATCGGCACTGTAAGAAGGCACAGGAATATAATTTCGAACAGACGCAAATTCTTGTTAAAATTAGCAGTCTGCATTTTTCGGGTCTGCACCCTATACTAGTAAAGCAGTCTAAAATATCTGGGTAAAAGGTATACTGTTTAAGAGAAGATTTGGATTTCTTCTGCCGCCAGTGCTGCCAGGATATAAGCTTAATGTCTTTTTCTCTCTTGAAAAGCATGTAAATTGTTGTATACAAATAGAGTCATTAATGGAAAGCAAGACATTGCGAATCAGACAATAGACATATCAATTAATCCCTGGGATGCACATGAGGCAATCAATTTTTCCCAACTCCCAAATCAATTTAAAAAAAAAAAAAGAAAAAGGATAGAGAAAAAACAATTTGAATTTCCACTATTTTAAAAGATGGAGATAGAGGGAAGCTGGTGCACCAATCCTTCTCACTGTCTGTCCTCACTATAATCTGAAATTACTAAATGTTGGCTAACATGCAAACAATGGGAAAAATGTATTTTGTGTCAGTGGAAAAAACACAAGTTTCAAATTAAAATGTATTAAGAGAGAAGAAGAATTTAGTTAAGTATTAGGAAACTTTTGGATTTCGGTCTTATACACGCACAAGGTGCCTACACTGGGCAAAGGGGTAATGTTTCTCTTACTGTGCCTTGTTGTGCACTGGCGGAAGTGATGTCCTACAGCATTTCTAGTCATTTACTGAAGTTTGGGGATGGTAGTGGGACTGTTGTTAAGGGAAGTAAAAAAAGCAATGTCCATTTGAAGCTTGTCTGTGAACTTTGCATGAACCGCCAGGAATAATGTAGTGTGATGACAAGCCAGTTATACCTTCCACTAAATTTGCTGTCTGGAATGAACTGAAATAGTGTTTGGTTTGTGTAATTACGTCCATCTATCTTTATATTCCAGCGGCATATCGCAAATTGAAAATACTAAAAATTGACTGTTGGTTCTGATATTTAATGATTGCCAAAGACAAGACGATGATTTATTGGTTACTTACCGATGTGACACATTTGCATCTTATTAGACGGAGATTACTATTCCTTAAAATGCGGACGAGGCCTGATCATGTCTGATGGATTGATTTGATTTGCAAATGTAATCAAACTAATAAGAGGGAAAAAATGAGCAATAATGCCTTGTTTTTCAACTGGCAATCACTCCCCTGCCAACAACGCTGATATCCCTGACTAAGCAGCCTTCACACGGTCTTCCTGTCTCCTCAAATAAACAAAGGGATGCAAAGAGCTTGATAAGAGGATAACGAGCCAAGTATGGATATAACATGGAGCCTGTATCTCAGCACTGTACAAATGCATCAATGGGAGTACCGAGATCAGACTTACTGTGCCTACAATCCTTGGAAAGCAGTGAGCAGAAAGCCAAAAATCCTTTACTGAGTAAGGGGGAAAAAAAAACTTCATAAGAAAAGTGGTTTTAATGTAGGGAATCCTAGGAGAATGCTCCCCATCAGTACAAAAGTTACAGAATAAATATCTGGAATTCCCCAACCTGATTAATTGGGGAGTGTATTTTAGACAGCGTGATTCCAGCAATTGTAGCCACAGCATCTGAGAACCTATTTCCAGAGGCATGCTGGAAGATGTTTCAAAATCCTCCCAAATACTATATGCAGGCTTTCTGTAGATTTTTATCTGAGCCATACTGAGAACATAAATAGTTAAATAATATATTTTGCAATAAACATTCTATCATTGTGGCCAGATACTGATGTTTCCATAGGGCTGAAATATGGTTCTAGATAAGAGCAGACTCTTATTCTGCTTACAGTAAATGACCCTAATTCTCCACAGTAGGATTCTCTTGTTAATAATAATAAAAAAAGAAGCTTTGTGCAAGGAATTGCACTGAGTCCCCCTCCCCCATTTAAAAAAAAGTGGTAAGTCAAGCAGAAGGCAAATAATAAAGCTCTGAGGTCCACACAGGTTTCAGATTGTGACCTGCATATTTAGGGATTGATCCAAAGCACAATGAAATCAAGGCAAGTCTTTCTATTGTCCTAAATGGATTTTCATATAGAGCTTTACTAAAGCGGGAGGTTCGAGTGTGAATATTGACAGCTGAGGAATGATCCTACAAATATTTGGGAACACAGAGAACTCTGCACAATGGAAGTGTAGGTGTAAATAATGTGATTGTGTTAGTTAAATATTTTCCAGACTGATTGCTAATTTGCTTCTCTAAGGGATATAGGATAATGTAAAAAAATAAAATAAAAAATAAAAAAAATGCTTTAGGGAACAGCTATTATGAAGTGTCAGGTTAAAAACAAAGTTGAATATATAGCCCCAATTACCATGCTCAAAGACCTCAAAATATTTTCATAATTTAAAGTTTTACAGCTCATGTAATTTATACCTATTTTAACACTGGAAAAGCATCCCGGTCAAATTCCAATTAAATAATTACATTTTGCCTACCTAAAATTCTCACTGTGTTTTTAATTGGGTAGGACACACTTCACTGCTTCTCCTAAATTGTTTAGTGCTGCCATTTAGTATATAAATAGCTACCACTTTCTAACACAGAGACAGTACACTTGTCTGTGTAGCTATCAATGGAAAATTCTAGTCCACCTGCATTGGCTAGAGCACTGGAACTTTGGACACCCAATAGCAGACTGTGTTCCTATCTCTGACATAAGTTCTTTCTAGGTGTATGGGTTTTTTCTCCATCCTGGTTCTCTGAAACATTGTATATTTGTCATTGATGCTGGCTGATTACAGTTACGAGTAGGCAAAAGTTCCCTGTCAACATTCTCTTTTCTTGACTTTATCTCCTGAAACGTCCATCTAAGTCTCTTGTCAAACACTGGCCTCTGTATCTTTATGGTACTGATGGAAATACTCTGCACAGTGTGTGCACTGCTCACGCCCAACTCGTCATTCCCTGCACAGTGCCTTTCCCAGTAGCCTTTGTATTAGAGACCACAGTGAGCTTCACATATGAGGATTATAGTAGAAAACTACTGATCATTATTGAAACAATAGGCATAATCCTGTGATCACTGTGAAATCCAAAGTTGTGGTGAAAACATTAGGCAAAGCGTTCAGCACAAATCACTAATGGTGACCAGAAAATGTTCTGTAACTCGGAATGCAAAGAAACTCTTTAAAGTAGACTCATACCAATTACAATGAATGAAGATGGTCTGGAATTCACAACGTGAATAACACGTTAAATCTGTAGCTGAAGGTTCACTGACACTAAGCTATATGTTCCTGAATCTACACAACGGTTAACTTTGTCTCTAGGAAACTTCTAAGTAGTTGAAGAAGTGAAGAACAGATCATAGAGTATCAGCTCTCTATAAGATACTAATATGGGGAAGAACTCCAAATCCATCACTGCAAGTACAGTTAATTAATAAAAGACACAAAGGTCACAGTAACTTCCATATTCTACTGGATACAGCTTAAATAATGCCTGTTCATTAAGGCAGGCACCTGCTAATGTCATGATATATTTATGGCACTAAGTGCAACTTCTGTTCTTTGAACAAACATTTGACCAGCAGCCACTGCACGCTTAACTGTTCCCTCTAATCTCTCCAACAGCTAGATGCAAGCAAACTGCAGATTTGTGGCTACCCCTTTTCTACCCTCACCTCAACTCTTTGCCATAGTGCTCTGATGCATAACATGTCAGGACCTGGTAAGTTAGCCATTGAACTTCGCCTTTTGTGTCTCTAGTTAGATCTCATTTCAATATTTGATTTCACCTCAACTGTTAATGCAGCTGATTGAAATTGATGGTGCACAACATGGCAGATGAAAACATCTTGGGGAGAAGGTTCAAAGCTATACTGTGAAATTTCCACCCGTCTATAATACGTGCCTCAGGAGTCACGGATGGAAAATCACTTGGGCAGACCAACATACTGTCAGAGAACTTTCTCTTTATAGAATATATTTTTCAAACGAAAGAGAGGTTCTGTGTCTCTATCTCACACAGAAAATTGCCCAAATATTCCTGCCTGCTATACAATATTAAACTTGGAGATAATGAATTAAACAATCATGGAAAACTGATTTAAACATTAGAGCCAAGTAAACGTTCCATCTAACCAACTAATTAAATACAACAGTATTCAGTACCTGCATTCTTTGAATTTTGTGTCTCTGATGTTTCTTGGGATTCTTTCTCCACACATATATGTGTATTTATAGGTGTGTGCATGAATTGAGCACCGCACAAGAGAAAAATCTTACTAGCAGTGAAGACAAGAGTACAAAAAGCTCTTGTATGATCTAGCATATGTAGAGGGTGATTACTGCAGACTCATATTAAAAACTGCTGATTCTGTTATTGGGTTGGATCAAGCCTTGCCAATACAACCCAGGTGCTCCCCTGCTATACCTATTCTCTATATATAACCAGCCCCAGGTCACCTACCATGTGCCCTGCCAGAAAGATGCTGACTGGCTAAGGGGGCCTTGCAATTCAGGTAATTAATCCTATTCTAATCTAGGTTAAGCAGGTGTGAAGACAAACTCATCCAGAGAGAAAGTAGAGGCATCCTTAGAATTACAGTATTTAACTGGTCGCAGCTGACTTTAGGAAACTAGACCATCCTGTACCGCTGACCCAGTCATACAAGTGGAGACCTGTCTGCTCTCTAAATCCAGTCTGAGCAACTGGCTCCTCTCACCCTCCCTCCTCCCATCCTAGGTTTACAGTATCAACACATATGAAAAGCTGCTCTTTTCTTCCCCACCTAGAACAAAGCAAATATATTTTGGTGGAGGCTAAGTTAGATGACTAAGTTTAGTGTAAAATGGACTAGATGTTTACCAAAAGATAGTTATGTTGCTGTAATTTTACTCCTGCATTTCCAGCATCTGCTATGATCCTTTCACGGGCCAATTTAAATTACATGTAACATTCATGATCTTGCTTTTCCAAAAAAGCTTTCAGAAATTTAAAAACTCACAAAAAAACCCTCTTTGTTTGGGTATCCTTAAAATTCTGAATGAATTTTTCTAGAGGAGTCCTGTAAATACAGAAGTGATGCTTAGTGAATATAAACGATAGTTTCAGTTCTTTGCATTTGCCTCCATTGCAAATTCCTCATCTAAGGAAAAATGTCAAGATTTGTTCTGTCTTTTTGTTTTTCTGAGCAAGGCAACTTTCTGCTTTGTGGCCATGCGTTACTTGAAAGAAGCTAGCCATCCTTGAGCTATCAATTGCACAGTTAGAGAAAGGACCTCCCCTCAAAGACTACTTTGTAAGTTTAGATCTTACAAACAGTATACTCTTAATTGGTGGCCTTTTAATATGGCTGACAATTGAAGTAAATGATGGGAGGTGGCAGTGGAATGACTATAAAGAGGTAACATGCCTAAAAATCTGTATGTTCCCAGCTATCTCCTGTATGTCACTCCAGATGCTGTCCCACTTGCAAAAGGCCATTGCTGCTGAAGTCTTAGATTCAGCTTGCTTTAAAAAAAATAAATAAAGAGAATGGAGACTACAGCAAAATTAAAAAGGTTGATACATTTAGACTTCATACCCTCTGGTAATAAGATTAATTCCTTGTTGGCTCAGAAGAAGAAAAACTTCTAGTGAGTCATCTGCAATTTACACTGCCCTAATCTAGTAAACTTGTTTGTTACACAAGAAGTGGGTACAAAGGTGAGTGCTGTTGTCCTCTAAGTGGAAATACTTGCTTAAAGCTCAATTCTGCACACTGGTGCAGAGTCCTGAGGTGGTGAGAATACACAGGGGACAAAGAAAACTCTTAGCTCACTGATATACTGATTACTGATGGGGTTTTATCCCTTCAGGGATGGATCCTTACACAACAGAGGCTGGCATTGCGCATTTGACTTGTACATCCATGACAACTGATCCTACCGAAGGCTCTTGGTCTGTCTCTATAGATTAACTGGGCAAACTACCATATGTATTTCCTTTTACAAATTCTTGTTGTAATACCTGATCACTGAGTAAGACCAAACCACTTCCTACATTTTTATTTTGCATCTTCCCTCAAAAAAAAAAAATCAACCCAGATGTGCTACCAGAATGATTTAGTATATTTTTTTTCCCATTTAAAACACTTTACAATATGCAATAGTGTATTTTTGGCCTCATAGTACTTCAGTAATACAATGCTGGCAAGGAAGGAAGCAGGCTATATCTAAGTCAGTCTACAAGACATCCAGGGTAACATAAGATTTTGCTAGAAGAATAATAGAGAATGGATGGTACATTTTAAAAATATGTTTCATACATTCATTTAAGAATCAAATAATAGCCATTTTTGTTTACAGAAAGAAAATGAAAAGCACTGGCATTCATTACTCTTGATTTACTCTCTTTTCATTAATCATTTCTTATTTTTAAAGGGCCACAGGAGTGAACAACATAATGCAATGGGAGAAGATATTTACCAATTTAGCACCTCATTATAAAACTACTCAGAAACCTCTTTGTCTCTCGTTTAACATAATAATTATTAGTGGCAACAAAAGTGGATCCCACACTTGCACCCTGATTAGCAAGTGATGAATTTTGGTTGAATATATTGCATTTTGCTAAGTAAACCTTATTGTATATCAAATCCTCAGTCTAAAAAACATCTAATTTTAAGAAAATAATTTCCATTTCTGTTTAAATGCATATTTCTAAATTAACCAGTGATGTTCTATAGAAAACTGCCTCTTTTATGCTTGAAGTCTCCAGCTGCCACACAATTTATATCTCTTTCCTCCCCTCTTTGTTTTTCAGCCATTTTCCCTGAATGTCAAAGTCAATTTAGTGCATTTCACTTTGCTGAATAAATCAGAGGCGAAATCCTTGCTAAAAGTGAAAATTTGATTTGCTAAAAGGAGCTTAGGGCAACTATTAATCAATATATCCAGAGTGTCAAAGCTAAGGCCATGATAGACATGCATTCATTTGGAGATTGGTTGAGGCAGATAAAGGGGGACACTGGGAAAAAAAAAAAAAAGTGCAACAGCCAGACAGCAGAGTGTGTATGTTGGGGGCGTGAGTGGAGGGAAAGGGCTGCCACAAAAAAATTAAATAAATTAAAGAGTCACTAGTGAGGAAGAGGCAAGGACTTGTGTATGAATAAAAGGTGAATTTAACAGAGACATAAAGTCACTGTTTAATTCTGATCTTAAGAGTATTTTACTGAAGGAACTTTTTTTAAAAAAATAAACTGTAAGAATTGAGCTATGTTCTTTTTGTTACCTGTTCATTCAATTTTTCGGTTTTGTTCTCCTCTTGCTGATGATTATTTTAATCACGAATTTCCATTAAACAGATGAGGATTTTTAAACTCAAAACTAGCAAGGGTTCCAGATGCTTTTTAAAGAGTCTTATTGCACACTTATTTTATATTAATGTATAATTTGCAGGCGATGAGATATTCATATGCCTATTATTTTTTCCCTTAGTTTATTTAATGCTAGTAAAAAAAAAAAAATGCCAGAAGTGACTATCCTGGAAACAAAAGTGTTCCTTTCACACCAGAACATCGGTGTCTAGTAGTACTAGAAACCTCTTCACCTCCACTGCTGTCACTCGCAGTTCTGAACTGGAACCAGTCACTTCTAATGAGCAGACACAGTAAGACTGCATGCATCTCTAGTTGCACACAAAACCTGCTTCTTTGTACTGAAATCAGCTGAAATTTTGCCACTGATTTCACTGCCATCATACCTCAGGTTGATACATTAAATAATTTTTAAATAAACAAACAGATCTTCTTGTAACTACCTTTTACCATACTGCAGATTCCTGCCTTGTTTTGAAAATATGAGAGATTTTGGACATGTTTATTCAGGCATTATCCTGGAAATCCTACCTCCTCCTCCCTGTCCCTCACAATACTATTTTGAAAAAAAAAAAGAGGAAAAAAAAAAAAAAAGCCACCATTCTTAGCACTTCAAATGACAGGACAGGTGAACTGCTGGCACTTTAGGCATACTGCTCTTCCAATTCCACTTGGAAAAGCTTGAAGCAACGTGGTGATCTAAACACTGGCAGTGTCAAGCAGTCCATCCATTGAAGTGCTCAAAAATACAACCAGTAGTTAGTTAAATGCTGATTTCCCATATTCTACAGTTTAGTGTCAGAGGTCAAGGAAGTCAGTAGTTTTTGAGAAACCTTTTGGCTGGAATCTCCACCTACCGTGCCCAGAGAATAGTCTGGTTCAGATCACGTTTGTCATATAAATTCTGAGTTCAAGAACATTTCCATCATTGCAAGAGCCTGTCTGCTACTAGAGCATGTTTATAGAAGGAATTAAGAGAAGATATTGGACTTCTGATAAACAGTAGGCAAAGAGAACTTGCAAAGTGTCCAAGATAGTGCATTGATAAAGGGTAGGATTTCCTGATTCCCCAGGAGCCTCAAGTTATTATTACTACACATCTCTTGGTAGCAAACAGCTCATGTTTCATTCCATGTTACATGAGCAGAAAACTCCACATTTACATATCCACTTGTCTTTGCAGTGACAGGAAACTAACATAGCTGCAGGAGTCCTCACATTGTCTGAAATGGCCCTGAATTCAGCTAGCAGCACATGAGACTAGAGAAGGCCTCAACATCAGTAGAAACAACGTAGTACGGCAGTAAGAAGCACGGTATAAACATACAGGAGAAATCTATTTCCCTTGCAGAGCTGGGATTCAGTATTAGCTGCCCCAATAACAATGCACAGAAGGATTTGGGCATAAACAGGATGTTGGCTATACCTACAATGTATGTGATTAACATACATCAGGTAGTTCCAACCAGATTTCAGTCTGTCTTCAAAGTCCTACTGAAATGAATGCTACCACGTAGCATTGAGCATTTGTTCTCTGTTATATAAACACATGCTGCATGTCCACTTTGATATATTAGTCTGATTTGCTGTTTCCAAACAAGCTTTTCATTTTAAGTGTAAAAAGTTGATTTCTATGGTTTGGTTGATTTTTTTTCATGCATGCAAATTTTTTAGGGAACATTTTGTCCTTAGGTTCCTGTTATGCACATTTTGAAGAGTTTAATGTTTCGTGCCTCCACTTAATATGAAAGAACATTGCACATTTTTTCTGAATGTCAATGAAATAGCTACATTACAGAAATTGTGCCTAAATTACTCCAATACTGTGACTAGGTATCAGCAGAATTCCACTCTATACTAGACAAGTTAAATTAAAATAATGCTTCTAATATAAAATGGAATGTTCCCACGATATAATGCAAAAGGTAGGAAACTCAATCATCAGTAAATATTGAATTAAGCTGGGCTCTCTTATTTAAAAGAGAAATAAAATAAAACAGAAAAGTCCTGAAGAGGCTTATATACTTACATAATTGTATATAGATATATACTTATAATTTTAAATATATTTACAATTTATTAGGCATCTTGTCTCATCAGGCAGGAGAAGCAGTAGCATCGGCCTTTCCCTAAGCATCTTCAGTATTTTACTAACAAAGTTACAGTACATTGGAATATTTTCATCTGACACAAAGAACAACAATAGATCTGACTGCTGGGCTGATAATCTTCTTATCACACCCTGTGAAACCTAGCTCTAATATTTGACTGAGCCTCCATTACTCGGCAACACATTCTAAAAAGGCCAACAATGGAGAGAGAATGAAGTGGAGTGTGGAAGTACCTCCATATCTACATAAAAGAGATTAGAGGCGACAGCGTTCCATTTTACAGCTCAATCATATTGTGTTAGCATGCGCTTATCCGAGCGCGGATGAAATTGAAAGAGAAATAAAAAAGAGTCAGGCAGATAGGAACCAGAAAAGCGAGGCATGAGCAATTTCCAAGGATATAAAAGGATGCTAATGGCGGGGCCCTGTCATTCTTAAAAAGGGCTATTAGGGCACCATCATCTGTTCTTGTGCCCTTACGCTCCTCTAACTAAAGTCAAGCATTTCCTAATGCCATTGTGATCTTTTTCTTCCTCAGATAAGACATGGTCATGTTTCATAACAACACACTTTCCATTTATTTGATTTATAAATGCAAGGAGACTAATGCTATTTACTGATAAAGGCTTTCCATATATATTTTTCTTTCAATATTTCCTTTTGTAGACAGCATAGACTTTTTGTTCAATAAAAGCGAATATTGAAATGTTTCCAATAGCACAAAAATACTAATGATTTTATGAAAGCATTTGAACTTTGTATCATTCTAAAACATTTTTGTTAGTCTATGACTGCAATGGGAAACAGTTGGGCAGTGCAGAATGCATATTGCTTTGTTATCTTTTCATAGGCAATCTCATTAGAAGACTTTCTGTTAGAATAGCAAAAACATTATTTTGGTTTCTTCCACAAAGACAAATCTTACTTTGAATTGCGATGCTTTACAGCCGAGATCTTTATTAGTTATTAAGCACCTGATATATAAGGGCCTTTAATTACACTGAACCTTAAGAAATCACTACAGTAAAGAAAGACTTGCTGATTGCTGCTTTGCTGTGCTAGGCACAAATTCACTAGTGGTATAATTAATCGATTACAAGAGATTTACACCAAGGATTTACATAGTCCTCTAAGCCACAGTGAACTTTTATGTAATATGCACCTTTTTGCAACTCATCCTTTTTCCAATTGTTATGTTTCTGCCTAAATTTATTAGCTTACAAAACAGTTAACACCAATCCAGGCTCTTCTACAGGTTGTTTTGTGCCAGACATTAGCTGAGCGCAGTCAGTCCAAGTTCTGAAGTGCTCCATCGTTCAAAACCAAGCTACAAAAGCTCATCACATTTGCCCTTTAGCATGTCAAGCCCTCTTGCATTCTGATTTTCATGATCAAATGCCAGACAACAAGAATAGATTTCACCACTGCCCTCTGTTACTAGAAGGCTTATAAAAAGATTGTCTTTATTTCCTGGGGATTCTTTTCTTCTCCTTCCCAAACGGAGTCAGGTGAGTAAATTTAACTATTGTGGCTTTACCACGTTTTGAGCTTACCTTGTAACTGCCTTAAGGCAAAATTTTTCCTCAACTCATTAGGACTGCAGACTTTAAATTGCCAAGGCCAAGCTTCCAATACCTTTTTCACACTAACCAAACCCATCCTTTTAAAGGTTATCCAGTCACTTCCTCTGTTCTTCCTACTCGTTCAGCCAAATCAAAGCTACACGGCGTATTCACAAATGAAAGTGACAAAAGTCACTACTATGAAGTATGACTGATTTCTTTGAG
The DNA here is from genome assembly GCA_013401255.1 of Urocolius indicus. NCBI lineage: Eukaryota > Metazoa > Chordata > Aves > Coliiformes > Coliidae > Urocolius > Urocolius indicus. The sequence goes on from WBNH01005759.1 coordinate 296,403, forward strand.
AGCTACTCTATTTTGGTTAAAGTATCCAGGTATCTCCCAAAGATGAAACTCAAATTCACCTATTTAACTCATTTTGACTTAATTTGGGGTGCTTTATTAGCAACCAGTGTAAGACAAAGTAGCTACTAAAATATAGAGTGATGTTTAAATTAGTTTACAATTTGCTTGAGCTCATCTAGAACTGCTCTGAACAAAGCCATTCAGAAATGTCAGCTGTGTTCCTAACCACTGTAACAAATTGTTGCCTGAACGCTGCACATCTAATGACTTCAAATTAGCTTCACTGCGATATTGCCTGACAGTTCGTTACGACTGTTAGCAACATAGCTGGCGTATCATGACCAATAAATTGGTTTCAGTGTGGGCTGGGAAAGGGACTTCCATCAATTTGATTAAAGAAATTACTGTAGCATTCAAAGCATAAAGACAAACTAGTTTAAGGAGACAGAAATAAGTTAACTGTACCAGAAAAACACTGCTTGTGATACAAAAGCTTGTTTATACACCATTTGTGGAACAGAGAATGACTAAATTTCAGCTGCGTCACGTACTGACTCTTTTAGGGTCTGTAGATTATTGTCTCTCATCTGAAGTAAAAAAAAAACCAACCCTCCCTAAATGTAAAAATTATTTTATCATTATTCTTTGTCAATGTTAATATTTACAGAAAATGACCCAGAAGCACATACCAGGAGAACTGAAGCCTCGTGCTGCTTAACACAAGGGGAAAAATATAACCCACAATGACTTTTTCTATTTCTTTGTAATTTGTTTTGATACTATAAATAAAATAACTTCAACTCTGATAACCAAACAACTGACTGGCTTATTTGTTCTACTATGAAGGTATCCCAAAATCACACCTAAAATGAGGATAATGTATTACTCTGAGGAATTAAAGGTTATCCATTCTTATGCTCAATAAGGCTCCACTATCAAAATTAGAAAACTAATGAGCTGATGAAAACACACCAACGTGCTTGCTCATCTGGTAGACTAGAAAAATATCTTAAGAAATCAGTAAAAAGCTGTCCTAATTTTGAGTGGCATTATTGTTTGTGAAAGGTGGCAGCCTGAGAATCCCAGGGACTGCAGAAGTTTGCCTGCTAGCTCACAGAGCAAGCACAAATACCTCAGCACTGGAAGGAAACAGAATGCACCTGAAACATTATCTGAAATCATTGCTAATCTTCTGGGAAACTGCTTCTGATGACCCTACTTTTCTCGCTAACAAGAATGTCAGTCAGCTTTTATAACATGAACACATTTACATGATGTAGACTGAAGTCCTTTTTATGCAGATCAAGGAACTGCTAAGCTACAAGAAGAGACCTTTTGGTACAATTCAGTTCTTTCTACTGAACTTCTGGTACAATTCAGCTCTCACACTAATTCATTTGATGAAGAGAACAATTCCTCTGTGCCATGCCAAAACATAACTGAATTTTTGCACCTCCTGTGGTCAGTATAAGATAGTGCTGCATTTATGTAACAGAGAAACCAGACTCACATTCAACTACTGCTAAATTGTATGAGTATAGAGGAGAAGACTTACACTACATATGAGACCAATGCTCTGGATAGCAAGGTAAGATTACCTTAATAAAAGGAACACATGAAAAAAAAAATCACTAAGTAGCATATAAAACTTACTCAGATAGTAACACTTATAGCAACAATAATACCACTTCCAAGGCAAGATATATCATCTAACATATGTCCTATGTGAACAATCTGGAGCCTTAAGAAAACTCCACCCATTGCAGTGAGTTAACGAATCACATTTTTTACCAGAACAGAATAACCCAGTAGATGACTTCTGTATGTCATTCATTTGCAATAAATACTGTAGGTACCTGGAATATGTTTAGCCCATCCAATGATCACCACCAGTTCTCTGTCTGCCAGGTCACAAAGAGTGGTAAGTGCTTTGATGTCACTGTCTGGAACAGTGGGGTCAGGCATAGCATAGATCTTCTCTGGTTCAGCCACCAGCAAATGGGAGACAATCTTGTTATCTGCAAAAGTGGTCCAGAACAGTACAAGATCACCAGTAGCATCATTCTACTTTTCAAGCAGATGGCTCATATTTCAAAGTGCACAAGAATTTGTCTTAATATACTGGACCTATTATTGTAACTTTATTAGCTTCTATGAATGGTTACAGTGCAAACACAGTTGATCCATTAACAATGTTTATCAAGCTAGACATGTATGTTCTTAAGATAGCAAATTTAATGAAACGTAGAAATACATGATCACATCCTAATACTTGACTATAAACTCTGTAGAAAAATATTGATGAGTTGTAATATATTTTGTACCGTGCAAATCAAACGTTTTGCCTTCCTCCAATTACCTGCAACCCCCTCCATTGGCAAAGGCAAGTGTATTTTTTGAGCGAGTAAAAACGTCAAGCAATTAGTCAGTGAAATCTGTAACTTCTGTCAGGAACTCCAACTACCACTCTCTATTTCAGATGTCATGGTTAAACTGATGCATCAAAAATGGTCTCAGGACTTTCTCAGTGCTCATTATCCCAAGTATTCTATACTATAGGTATCCTGCTTGCTGAAATGTGAAGAATGAATTCATATTCCTTGGTGTCAATGCTGTCAGAAAAGCAGGGTGTTGTCTTAAATTTGCTTTTCAGTGAAACACACAAATTTAGAATCATTAAAGAAATTAGCTTCTTTCAGTACAAAAATAGACTAATGATCTCCTCTCGTTTACAGCCAGGAACAGTTGGTAAAATCAATGAGAACAAAGAGTTTAAAACTAAGAAAAGTATCAATAGATGTAGACTCTACCTCAGAAAACTGTTTTTGTGCAAAAATGCTTTATCATATTCACACATTGTTTATTTTTATCTCTATAGCATTTCCATTCATATGTTTATTATTATGTTTTCATTCAGATGACTTGTAAAAACTATTTGGAATAATTGATTAAGTTATAAGGAAAAATGAAGATGGAAAAAAAAAAGCGTAGAAGAGCCTGAAAGTTTTACAATATCATGTTGCTGTTCTATATTTTTTAAGTAGGATAAACATAAAATGAACTTTATATCCATGTGAAGACACAACATAAATATCTTCTCTCTATACAGGAGCCTGATTTATTTCTCTGAAAAGGCTGAACTGATAAATGTCTAATTCATTAAGCTTCCTAATATGGGATACATTACTAGACTTCCCAATACATTAAATTTTACTTTTCATGGTAGGTACCTCTTGTGACCTCAAATACACCACCAGAATTTAAAGCCGAAATGGCACCCTTTATTGAATTCATATGGATCTCTTCCCTTCATTTGGATAAGGAGTTATTTGGCTTGATACAAATAGGATTCCACTGTGAGAAGATGTGAATTATTTTCTGACTGCAGAAAAAGCTGCCAGAACTAGTATCATCTTCCCCTTCTGCATGTAAGTTACAGGATGGACCACAATGTCCTCCTGTGAGGCAGCTGCAATAGAAACTGACAGGGATGTGACTTGCCCAGGAGTGTCACAAAAGCTTCCTCCAAGCCCATGACAGAGTTTCATAAAATACTCACTTGATTCAGATTTCTGATACTTTACTACTCTTTTATGACACAGACTCCTCAATTCTGATCTACTGTCTCTACAATTTTTGCCTTATTCCAAATTTGTGTGTCAGAAGTCGTGATGTATGTTATCTCATCGTAAAAGAAGTGTTAAGAGCCAACTGGAAACCATCACTTCAAGCATGTTTTATTACAAAGGGATATTGTCACGCTTTATATAAAGTACAGTAGCTATGCCAACTGAACAATTCTTGGTCTCAATATTCGACTGATTATCAAACTGATTAATGAGGGATGCTATTCTTATTTAAAGATGACAGATGGTGGTTTTAACTTATACTGGCAAACAGCATTTGCACTTTTTAAACTTTATTTTTTAAACAGCCTTTTTATATCCTGTTTAATTTCATACAGAAAACATAATCTTTTTTAAGTGAGAAAAGATAACATGATTTCTTCCTAAATTCCAACATTTTACATATATTGAAAACTAAGATAAATAAATTGGACTTTTTTAACATCAAAACATATGCAGCTGAGGACTTTGTGGGTTTTTAACCAGTGATAAATGAATGAAGGTGCACTCATAGTCCCAAGTTCTAGGCTCTTTTCCCCTTCAAACAAAAAAAAAATGGCCAAAGAACTTCTTTTTTTTTTTACTAGGTTCCTCACCAACAGCTTTTTGTGGATGATTCAGGAACACTTTATATTTTGACTCAAAATTCGTAACATCTCAAATTCTTTTTATTTTTGCAATCAACAAGATCTAGAGGCAGGTCATTAGATTCCATAGTGAAGCTGGAAAATACAATAGAGATCAGAAGCAGGTGTAGGAAGGATCCTCTGAACACCCACTCTTTCCCTATAGAGGGGAAAAAGCTCCGTATGTTGTTCATGCATTAGTACAAGCTATAGGAAAATTTTGAACATAGCTAGAAAGCTCCATCACTCAGGAAACTGAATAGCCATGAGCACTGTTTCTAGGTAAATCTTATTTAATGTTTCGCTAATTAGAATCAATAGAACTCAATTTTCATTCCTGCGCCTTTGTTATGCACAAACTATCAGTTAGGGTCCAGAAAATCTCCCGGGCTACTTCCACACAAAAGTTTCAAGTCTTGACACTTATCTGTCAGGATCTGGAAATTAAGTTTTACAAATATTTGTTACAAAAACGTTTGTAATTGGATGAGCTAATGAAAATAGAGGCACTTACATAATGAGTAATGATTTATAAGGAGGTTAGCTTATCTCAGACAAATGGAACTTAGAGAAATTGGTGTAGTTATCGTCTTAAAGGTAACGTAATGCGCTACTTTGCAGTAATCTTGGGTTTATACAGAAATTCTTGTGTTCCAGTAAAACTGCTTTAAACTCTGTTCATAATAAGGAGCTTGGGGGTTTGGGGTTGGATTTTATGTATTTTGCCTCATTTGGTCTTGGCTTTTTTGGTATGCTAGGCTATCAACGTTTCTACTCAATGACAATATCAAGTAAATGAAAAACTGACAATCTGTGCACCCAGGAAAACTAAACCTCTAATGAAATTAAGCATTAGAGTTTATTAAATTTTATTGTATTATCAGAAAGTTTTTATTATAATGTGCAAAATCTGCTTAGTGCAGCCCTAGATTGTATTTACAGAACAGTGGGACAGCTTATGGAGGCTGAGTAGAAGATGCCAGATTGGACAATTGAAGGAATATAATCAGCATAATGTTTTTTGGAAAGGCAAAAGGAAACTATGCCATATGTTCACTTAAGCCTTAATTTTATGTAAAACTGGCTGTTTTTTCTTTGACGCAGCTAAAATGCCCTTTCACTTACAGTTCAAAGACTGTTTATTTGCTTTCTAGATCCCCATATGCTCAAACGTATTGTACACAGCACTGTCCCCTACTGGGGAACATGAATGGAAACAAATTCCATTTTCCATACAGACAAGTATTTCCAAGACCCTAAAACTGACAACTATCTTGTCAGAGACATGAGGGCAGAGGCAAATAGGAGACAAGGAGAAGTGTGCCCTTCTTATTTCTCGGCCTATATTAAGGGCAAATTAACCTTGAGGGGCTGGACTAGATGATCTCTAAAGGTCCCTTCCAACCTCTACCATTCTATGATTCTCACTAGGAGCAACTGGATATGAGAGAGTTTACAACATTAGATACGACATGTATGCTTTTGCAGGGTAATACACTAGCCTCTTGCACTACAGCTATAATGCTATTAAATTTACTTCATGGAATTAGTACAGTCGCTGCTTGAGTTTATATAAGCTGTAAAGCAAAACCCCTAACTATTTTTAGTTAATCGCAAAGAGGATGGAACTTGTATTTTAGCAATGAGATGAGCATCTCGCTCTCAATTTCAGCTTGGAGAGATACAATGAAGGACATTATTAAAAGGCAACAAAACAAAGTAAAAAAAAAAAAATCCAAGAAGACACTAGAGCCCAAACTACCAATCTATGCTTGTTATTAGCATGGCATATTGCTGTTTTAATCTAATGCTAGGTAGTGTATTAATCTATAGGTATAAATTAATGAGGCTCTTAATGTATTTTCATTGGGAGGTTGAACAGTCAAACTCATTTAGGTACTGAAAACTACAAAAACCACTTTCTTGTGAAATCTGAAACTAGAAGCTTCAATGAACTAATGATCACAGTATGAACCATTTTATGTACCGCTGAAAATAAAGATAACCTGTAAATGTAAAATTTTCACTGCATAAACCATGCTTTTATACACTTCTACCTGAAATACTCTATTCAACTCCACATGAGAAAGATGAGCACATTTAAAACAGACTATGTTAACAGCTAAATGGATATAGCGTTCATGTCAGTGTCTTCTGACCAAACCCTTGTCTCAGTCAGAAGAAGCTTAGTAAACAGGGATAGGAGTCAATACGCTGTATTCCAAGAGAAATTGCACATATCTGGTATACTCACATGGCTTTTTTGCAGGCTGAACTAGCTGAGGGTTCAAGTATGGGCTATTCTCTGCATCTATTCTGCGCTTGTACTTCTGGCGACCTCCACGTACTCTGTCTAGGCGAACACCTACATTGGGAAAAATAAGCAAACATGTAATTAAATATATCATGAGGATGCCTTTCAGGTAACAATCTTCTATTTCCTGCTTTCCAATATTAATTTAAAATGCATGTTTATTTCAAAAGATTAATTTTAGAAAGCATGGGAAGCCAGCACTGGAGTAATTGTAAGATGTTTAGATTTTCACACATGCAAGACTAAGTATACAACATCATTTCCTGCTCATTTTAAACCATTTGTTCATTTTTACATATTATTTAAAACAGCTAACAAGTTTAGTAATGATTTGAAGGAGTCTGATCCTAAGTTGTCTTTGCCAGATGCAGAAGTTCAAAGCTGTTATAAACACCGTGCATCTTTATGCTAACATTATGAGAGCTAAAGAGACTTAGAACTTTAGAAACAATGAGCGCCGTGTGCAGTTTAGATTGCCAAAACCAATGTTTCTAATTAACATGGATTAACATGGCCAGAGGATACAAAGTATCCTCAGTAAAATAAGAATACACATGGCTTAAAGTCCTGAAATGGTTCATGAGGGATTGAAAGAAATTGTATGTAAGTAAATTTAGATGTCGTCAATGATGACATTGGAACATTTGTGTTTCACCTCCCTAATAGCCAATGCTTCAATAAAGCACTCTTCTACATGTTTTGTATAGGTATATAGGAGTTTACCTTCCTGAAACAAGCCACAGTTGCTCTTATAGACAAAACAAACAAAAAAAAAAAAGGGGAGGAAAAAAGATGGTAGGTGGTACAAAACAGTGAAGTATTTTTTTTTTCCTCCTGAGTCACCCAGAAATCACCCAAATTTCCAGACAAGCAGGACAAATGTCAGTTACCAAGCAGTAACATTAACACTGATGTTGAAAAACTTGGCCCATATACAGAGCAACAGGACAAGTAATATTATGGGCAAAATTTGTCCCTCACAACATAGATTTAACTATACAAGAATGTAAGGACAAGTTACGTATCAGTGAGCCCTGTGAGCAACGTAACATAGAGCTCACTTTCGCCCTTTTCTTTTCATTGACTATTTTAGCTCTCCTCTCTCTATCTTTTCTATTTTCATTATTGTGCCCTACTTCTTCCCATCTCCCTGATTTGTCCCTGGCAGGAAATACCTCAAAAACTGGCTTATGGACAGCGAGAAGCCACCTCCCAAGAAGTTCCAATTTAAATGCACAGCAAAAAATAATACAGCAATGAGTTTATATGCTACCCATGAACCTGCACTGATAACATAGTCCAGTTATCAGGAAACATTTGTCACTACTATTTCATCTCCCAAAACCAGAGGATTGACTGGGTTTTGGTAAGAAGAAGCTATTTTGCCAACTGGCCAGAAATCCGATGCCAACTCTTGTTGGGTTGAGTTTGGTTTTATTTCTTTTATATTTCTTGTACTTTTAACTTTTTTTTTTCTTTTCCTTTCCTTTTCTAGCTCCTACTCTCCAAGCTGGCATGAAACTAACACACCTGAGCACTCACTGGCTGACCGAAGGAAGACAGCAGTTTACAGATTCAATTGGTGCTCCTCTACCAGCAGGGAAGGTTTTGCTTGTATGAGGTTCGCATTTGTCCAGATGGATTGCTGGTATTTGTAGAAGTTAGTAACACAGGAAAAACTTAATGACACTAACTATAATGCAGAGAATTGTATACACCAGTACTCAATAGTTTTTGCTCACCACAAACATAGGTAATGACCACCTATATTTTATAGTGAAATTTCATTTAGTTTACTGCAGAAGATTGTGTATTTCACTTCCTCAAACTCAAGACGTATATTTCTCATTGTGTGTTGCCAATTTCAATTTTGTGACTCACATTATATAAATAAAAAAGCAATCACCCACATATCTAGACATGCCAGTGTAGAATTATGAATGAAATCTTTTTTTATGGTATTTATTTATATCACTACCAAACTTCTGACTTCTGACTTGTGACTGATTTGTGGTTCAAGCTATTTGATAAAATTAATGGTGATTCAATCAACAAAGCACAGTCATTTTTTATGTTTTGTTTTGGTTTTTTTTAAAGTTATACTCAGAAATGCATGAACTATAAGACCACTTTAAAAATGGGTAGTCCAAAAATTTTCACTGCTCTCCGCCCTTGAATCAGCTTTGAGCTACACCTGAAGCCAATGACAACCAGGACAATACATTGCCATAAAAACAAACAGCAAAAGACCAAGGTTTGACAGGTGAATACTCAGACACAGGCAGCGGATTAGAACAAGCCATATGTGATATTGGTGGGATTATGAGAAAGACTGCCCAGCATTTGAAGAAAAATAGATAGAAAATGATTTCTGCATAATTCAGATGCCATTCTTCTTTCTGCTTGGGAGCAGATTTCATAGTGATAAAAGACAGATAGCATCAGACAGAAGTATGTTTAATCAAAAAGTAATGGAACTGAAGCTTAAATTAAAATAATATAAATCTACCAAGACGAACAATTTTTTTACCTCCCTTGCATTTGCAGAGATACACATTTAAGCTATTCACATACTCAACAGAAGGAAATACAGACAAATATTATAATAGCGATATTATACATAGATTTATACACAGCTATACCTGTAAATATAGCTATGTTTTTAAAAAGAACATTATAATTCTAAATAACAGGGGAGTAACAGTATTGTACATTTTAAAGTTACATAAATCTATAACTAATTCCAATTCTAATGTAAAGACATTTTTTATAACAACAAACTATAAATTAGATGTTTAAAACTTTTTCATTAAAACTGATACAGAGTCTACCATAATTTTAGTTCCTAAGCTTTCCTTACTCCTAGTACTACTACAAAGTAGCTATTTTAGAATCAATCTCTGATAATCTAACACATTGTAAGTGGTATTTTACTTCCAAGGAATCTTTATAGAAGTAAACACAATGCAAGACACTGCTGAAGAAAGTATACCCATCTTATATGCCATAAAAACTTTGGATTTTGGCAGGCAGCAAACTGAAATCCAGAGGTCCCTGGGTATATACATGCATTTTGCCATTTAATTCCTATAGCTTGTGTGAGAGAATTCATTACAGGAAGATATATCTATCTGCTCTCAAGATAGTAACAGCTGACGTCTTCTTTGTTAGAAAAACAAAGGCAAGAAAGAAAAAGAGTTTTGTTCACAAAGACCTTTGTTTGGATCACAGAGGTAATTGCCATAATTCAACATATAGTTGTGTATTCAGACTGTTAAGGAGAATATTGCGACATCTAGCTAGTGTACAGGGTCAAGTCAGAAGACCTCTGCTTTAGCTCTGCTGTGCGTATGGCTTGCCAAAGTCTTCAGTAACTCGGTTCACACATCCTATCATCCCTCAATCGTGAAGTGAAAAGAAAGATATCTACTCCACCTGTATAAACTCATATCACATCTTAAAATGAATTGCATTGTACATATTATCATTACAGTTATTTAGGGTCAAAACATCCATTAATTTCACTGAACAAAGCTCCACTGAAGACAAGCAAGTTGGTTCTCAGAATTCCCCAACACTCATTTCATTTTAAAATTCTTCCACAGTAAAACAAAACCCCAAGTGAGAAAAATAGGGATGACCACAGGGTATAAATAGAACAAAGGCTTGCTACCACTTACGGTACCAGCTACTCTCAATGGTCAAGCACAACACATTCACTTGACATCTTAGGACAAGCAGAACTCATGAACTAATCTGTTCAGGAGTGATGGGTAATCACACATTTTGACATGATTTACAAAGCTTAGAAGAAAATGTTTAGATAATGGAAACTATGTAAGTCAATACAATAGCTAGGTTTTTTTAAAAAGAAAGCAATTACATATAGAACATAAAAAATGTTCCATCTGGCCTTAAGGGAAAAAAAATGGTCTCATAGCCACTATACAAGCTTCTACAAAAACAGGTTGCCACTTGGTTCCTCGCACCATCTCTGCATGTTACCTATCAAATGGCTACCATTACACAATAAAACTATACTGGGCACTTTCTCTGAAGTGCAAGTGCTGACATAGACTTGCACAAAAAAACTAAAAGACTAGAGCTGATGAACAAAATAAGCTACTTACCAAGTACATCAATCTAAACAAACAACATAAGCAAACTTGAACTCTCCATTTTCTCTGTATTTCCTCATCTATTTCTCACTCATCAGCAGATGCAAATAATTATTCTGGTTCTGTAGTCCTTCTCTCACACTGCTTTGAAGCTCTCATGTGGGACACGTACTCACTGTGACTGGTGCTATGTAATAAATATTGCTCTTACTCCAATATTTACTTATTTTTTGCAATTTGGGTCCTCACTATGATAATCCTATTAAACCACAGAATCACAGAATGGTAGGAGTTGGAAAGGACCTTTAGAGATCATCTAGTCCAATCCCCTACTAAAGTAGGTCCACCTAGATCAGGTCACACAGGAATGCATCCAGAAAGGTTTGAAAACCTCCAAGGAAGGAGACTGCATGCCCTCCCTGGGCAGCCTGTGCCAGGGTTCCCTCACCCTAACGGTGAAACATGTTTTTTCTTACATTTAAGTGGAACTTTTTGTGTTCCAGTTTCATCCCATTACCCCTTGTCCCGTCACTAGATACAACAGAAAAAAGGGATGTCCCAACCTCTTGACATCCACTATTTAGTTATTTGTCATCTCATTTTTCATATGGATCCAAGCCACATCCAAAGTACACTATTTACTCTTTTATAATCCACCTCTCCTCATTTTCCATTCCCTGCTTCTTACTTTGGCTACAAGTCTCTAGTGTTCATTTGACTACTTGTGCCACAAACATTCTTGTCCTTTCCACAGAAATCCTCAGACTAACTTGGAAGACGTTACTTCAAGTTGTTCAAATCAAGAACTACCAACATCAGGACTGCCTGTAAGAAATTGCTTACTACTTATAATCGGAGAAAGCTTTTCATTTTGGAAAAAAAAAATCTCACTATCTTCAAGCACCTCAGTAAAGAATAGGTGTGAGATCAGAAACAAACCCACAGTTTTGACTTATTAAAAAAACTTCAAATTCTGCTGAGTTTCTGTTCCCCCTACATGAGAGATTTATGGCAAGCAGATATATTCTACACCGATGCCATTCAGGCAAGCTCCACCTCTAATGCAGCATTCATTGTGTACTAACTATATTCCTGTATCATTTTTTGGGGATATGTGAGTAACCATTCATATTCTACATATGTCTGTAAGATTCCTATCATTGCCTTGAATTTTACAGTGAGACCAGTAAGAACTGATATCCACATAACTGCATCTTGCCAAGCTTTAGAGGAACATCAGTAGCAGCAAAAAACTACATAATAACAGCAAAACTGGAAAGAGGAAAAATAATTTTAATGGCAGGTTCTCAGGAGGTTGTCCTTTGGGATAACATCTTGGTAGAGTGTTTCAATTCAATTGAACATACTGTACTTAAGATTGCTTGGTAAGCTTGGGTAAATATTACAAACTCTGGGGTTTGCTCTTATTCACATAAACCAGGAAAACCAGTCAATTTTTCCACCATGAATACAGAGAGAATGCAGTTAGATGTAAAAATGCATGGACATTTTGTTACTCTTTAGACAATTCAGTAATCTCTGAAGTATAGGATTAGAGAAGTGAAACCAGTGCGTTAATCCTACAGTTTTAAAGGTTTGCAGTGGAAAAAATACTTCCACTTTAAACCACAAAAAAACCCTCTCAATATAGCAGAAACACACAGAAAGCATGAAGAAAAGGGACAAGTTATCTTTTCTTCAGGATCTACACATTTGTTTTATATGCTGAATTATAAGTATGCTAGAGAGCTGATGTGGATAATATATGCAGGTAAAAACTCAGCTAGAGATGTAAAATATGTGTCCATTAGAAAGGTAATATTTTGAAAACAATCCTATGTCATCAAAGAATATCAAACCTATGACTCACATTAAAGCTTTCCTGATGTACAGCTGAATTAACAATTAGCAGGGTAGGGATTTATTGTTTTAACTTCTGATAGCTATCTGCACTATTAAACACATTATTTAGTGTAGTGTATTTATGAAGTCTAAAAAACATTCTCCTACTTTACATTCAGTCAGTACCAAAAAACATAAGTTAATATGTGATAAAATTGGTTGCCCTCAATAAGTGCCTATAAAACAATTCACGAACTGCCCCACATAATTGACTGAAGGACAAAACAGTATTTATTACTTTTATGTCTAACTTACTATGTGACTACGAATAAATTGCTAAGTTTTGTGTTTGTATATGTTGACACATGTTGCAACAAAATTTTTCTTTTTATTAAAAAAGTTACTGGGCCAGATTGAAAAATCAAGACAGACAAATATTGCTTTTGTATAACAAGTTTTTTTGTCCTGGGAGGAGGGTATGAGAAGGCTGGATTTTGCCAAACAACAAAACAAAACAACAACAAAATCTCCTTGGTTAAGGTCCAGAGTTGTTGAGGTTTCTTTCAGTTTGACAAAAGAACTGATAAATGTGTTACTTACATAGGTCAGTACTCAGCCTCTTGAAAGGAACATTAACTTTGCATGAACTAATCATGTACAAGCTGAATTTGTGTGCACTGTCATTTATGCATTAAAACATAAAAGAACATGCACAAAATCAATTTCGTTTTTCCTGTGCAAATGAGATTTTGTGCAAACAAGTTCTATTATTTTTTAGCATAAGTGACTTCCACTGAAGAAATATCTATAAACAAAGATGTTCACATAAAGAAAATATGGCATATTTTTTTATTAATAGTATTACCATTGCTTTACATTTTTAATGGTCCTGTATGAAGCTAAGTATCCTAATCTGTGACACTAACAAATACAAATTAGGTCACATGCAACAGGTGACAAGTTTTAATTGAATGTCTTCTGTCTGCAATTCTGACAAAAGGTGAATGGAAATAAATGAGTCTGGCAAGACAGCCCTGAGCCTTACAATACCCAATATCTCATTATTTTTAAACAGCTATCTATAAACTAATGCTGACAAGCCTTGAACCTTTTATTTCTGTTCAAGAAGAGGTGAATGTGCAGAAAGAAAGGAAAAAAAGAAAAACAGGGCAGCTACTTTGTTTCATTAAACATCCAATACTCATTATTAGCTCGCAAATATTACAAAAGAATACCTTCACATAAGAACTTATAAAACAATGTATTTTCCAGGAGAGATATTCACTCTGTTCCTAGGACTTAAATTTGATATTTTCTGAGTGTTACACTACCAGAATTTCATTAGAATTATGCTACAATCAGGATGATTTTAAAGAGACTGAAAGTAGGCCACTAAATACAGGCTACAAAACTTCCACCTCTTTTCTTTTGCTTTTCTGAGGAGAGGAAGAGCCTATGTTGCAACAAAATGTGTAAATAGTAAGGGAAATGTAATGCAGAATTAAGACTGTGAATATATAAAGCCCTGATGTTTCTGAAATGAAACAGTTGCCATCGCATAATCCTTCTCACCACATCACCTGCATTACTAATATACTAATAACTAGGAAGCAGTGTAAAATACTGCAAAAGCTTTTACGATTAACACAGAAAGTACTGTTGCTAATTGCACCATTAAATTTCATGTCAATGTGCTTATATATCATAACCAGACTATATAATAGTGTATGTCTTATTTTTTTAATTATGCATATGACATCCTAGGACAAGGTGTAAGAATAAACAAAGGCAATCTATCACTAACGAAATACCACAGTTCTCACCTTAATTTATTTAAATATAGTTATACAAGATGCTATCTTGTTCAGAGTTCAAATTACAACCACTTTAATGAAGTGGAGCTTGCTGGGCTGTAAAGTCATTACTGCATCAATACACTTGTAACCATTACTTTAAGGTGACAAGTGCAGACTGGGAAAGTCAGCTTGGCTGATGATCCAAGGAAAGAGCATGGAATGCCAGGAGACTGAAAGGTCAGAAAGTAAGTTTGAACAAGGCCACAACAATTCCTGAAGGTCAAAAACAGGCCTTTCTTCTAGATCACATCACCAGAGCTTATAAAGCATTCAAGAGCTATGCTAGTGCCAACTCTAATAGAAAAGAAGTCTAACTGAAGTTCTGGACCATTTGCTGGTGACTCTCAAGAGAGATGGCAAGATCAAAATGAAATGCATTATAATAATCAGACTGTGAAGTACCAGTAGCATGAATCAAGATCTCAATACACTTTTCAGATTCAATAATGTGCAGTTTCACAGTATTTCAGTTAGTGACTTGGATGATGGGGGATTCTGGAATTAATCTGAGATCCAGAAGTCACAGAAAGTTCTTAATAGTGTGAATTGAAACAGTTATATCAAATCATACCGGTCCTATTGTGACCAAGAAATGGCTCGCTTAGAATTAGGATTTCTATCTCGAGGAAGTGATTTCATTTTGCTGGAAGAGAAACAAACAAAACTAAAGGATCACTCTCATCATATTAGAGCCTTAAAGCAGATATACAATCCACTAAAAATTTTAAAAGTTCTTTAATGTAACAAACATGTTCCCTGTGAATTTGTCTCAGTGCAAAAATATGGACTGTCACGGAATTTTTGATTAATCATGGAAACATCTTTTTGATATTGTCTTTTTTCTTAGCACACCTACTAACTCTGCAGTCTTTCTCAAACTTACACGTTATCAACTACACTTTTGTTGGTGAAACACTATACAATCCTTTCCTGCATTTTTTTTCTTCTTAAGAGTAAGATAAAGATTTGCGGAACTTCATCAATTTTACGCTTCATCCTTTAAGATTCCTCAAAAGGTACGGCAGAAACCTGAACTTTCTTTCTGCATGCTATGTTATAGCATGGAAAAGTCTAGACCAAGTAGCACAATGAGAAAATGGTTCAAGAATTTTACACCATGTCTCAGTGTCTGGTTGGGGTTGACACATTTTTAGGAGTATTATATTTTATTACGATTTATAACTTGAGTCTACTTTATAAATTTTACTTATACAAAAGACTGTATTGGAAACTAGAATATCTAAAGGAATTTTAGAAGTGCATGCTGTCTTGATGCTATAAAAAGGAGGTTCTTTTAAATCTAAACATCAACTTTAAACAAAAATGTGAGTTTGGAAAATGTGATAGATATTCTTGCATTTTGGCTTTACTTTCACAGCTAAAATATCATAATTTTGTCTTTTGCATCGTTTTTGTTGTTATTGGGGATCTCATAATATTTATATAAATGGTGGATATTAGGAGGCTGGGACATCCCTTTTTTCTACTGTATCTAGCAACAGGACAATGGGTAATGGAATGAAGCTGGAACACAAAAAGTTCCATTTAAACATAAGAAAAAACTATTTCACTGTTCAGGTGAGGGAGCCCTGGCACAGGCTGCCCAGGGAGGGTGTGGAGTCTCCTTCCTTGGAGGTCTTCAAGACCCACCTGGATACATTCCTATGCGACCTGATCTAAGCTGACCCGATTCAGCACGGGGGTTGGACTGGATGATCTCTAAAGGTCTCTTCCAATCCCTACCATTCTATGATTCCATTATTTTGCTTGCATTTTTTTTTCCAGAATTGGATAGGAGTTACGCAACAAAGTCTCATTCGAGGTCTCCCGAGTACTCTTGCAGTACAATTACAGATTCTAACTTGAAGATAAAAGTAGGTCTTAAATTACTAGTTTCAGGTTTCTTTGTCAAATGACATGACTTTTCTGTACTTTGGTCTTCCTATCCATTTCCTGTAACTTTCTGTTTTTTAACATTCTACCTGTTACAAGAGTAAAGTTCAGCAGTGAGTTCACAGTACAGGTCGCCACATTTTACGACTGTGAGGAATCCGGAATTCCTGGTTTCTATTCCCTTTCTGATTTCTCTGAGCAACTGCTTACTTTAAAAAGTGGAATCTTTTATCTGCTGCTTAGGTAGAAAATGACACCAGTAATGTAAGCACAGCCTGTTCCTGTGTAGTGTTGCTCCTGCCTGAAATTCTCAGTTAACACAGAAAAAGAAATTTAAGGCTTTTTGCTTCACTATTTGCAGTGGGTTAAAGTGATGATTGTTCAACAACAAAATTAAGACTTCAAAATTCAGTGGCCAGATGGGCATTGAATTAAGAGACAGCATAGTAAACTAAATAATGTAAAATGTCAGTGTGGTGGAATTGCTTCCTGATCATGTTATCTTGTAGTACTGTGTTAAAAGGTGGAAACAAAGAAGCATGTATTATGGTTTCTGGAGGTGAGTGGTAAAACATTCCTATATATGCAGCTTAAAGAACACTGCGGAAAAAAGCACTCAGGAAGAAAGTATTTGTTTTTCCACATAAAACATTGGGTAACAATGTATCTAATGACAGGTCTAAAAGTAGAGTCTGTAAAAAAACCTTGATAATTTACTCACAAAATTGTATTTAGTAATCAACATAAAATACATTAATTAGACAAATCCTTTACAAATAGTGTCCCATAATTTCTGGCCATGACAGTAACAGCTTCAGGAAGTCCTGCAAGAGCATTAGTCTGGAACAGTTTTATCTACAATGCACTACAGTTAATCTGAAACTCTCTTCGGTCCCCACTGTCTCCCAAGGGTAAGGAACGTAACAGATATGTCCCTAATATTAATTTTAAATATTTATTCAGAGGCTAAATACTAGAATCTGGTTTTTTAGTTCAGAATTTAAGATCTGTCTACAAAATTTCTGAAAGCAGAGGAAAATGAGGGTATTATAACGGGGTATTTCTAAGAGAACATCTCCTTATCCTAACTCCTCATTTGTGTCTGCAAATATTTTTCATTCTGCAAATTCTTACATACATACATACATAAGAAGTCACATACTAAACCAGAGCATAACATCAAATGTTGTAACCTTACATCCCCAGTGAGATTAAAAATCACCTGATTTTGAACTCTCGAGTGACCCACTCAAAATGGCCTTGCCAGGAAGGGATTTTATAAATAGCCTTTAGTGAGGCTGACAATCCTATACACAGAAGTCTATCTCAAGAAATAAGTATCTGAATTTTATAAAAAGTATCATAGTGCACCATTATTAATCCCAACATTTTCTACAGTACTGGGAATACTGAAGGTGTCAGTGGAAGATCTGTTTGAAGGGATGCTATCAATTCAATTCTTTACTTTTTTAAACAAGTATTTGTATGTTTACTTAACATTTTTGAAGCAAATGTTTTAAAAATGTGGTTTTGTCTGTCTTTATATAACCTTTCCTGTTACTTGATGAATGCTGTTATCAAAGAATTGCAGAGAAGTGAGAGTCACAAAGTGAAACTGACCTGAAAATACCCAAAATTAATCAAGTTTTCATGCAAAATGAGAAAAATAGATAATATAGAGAATATATAGAAATACAGATAACAGAGTTACACAGAATAAAATTTTTAACTTATGTAATTTTATAAGAGAAGGCTTCCATTGTTCTATTGGATTATATGGGCAGATCTACATAGTACATAGAAGTATTAGATTTGGTGAAATGTCAATATTAAAAAATGCATACTATTTTTTTAATCTTCTAATGTTATAATTTCTTTTCCTCTAGCATAAAAAGGACTGTAAGATTCCTGAACATACATATTTATAAAATCCTAAGGTAGTATCTGGCTTTACCTGCTAAAGTCAGATTAAATGTATACACTTAAGATACCGTGTGTTTCGTTTTGGTAAACTGATAGAAAGGAAAATTAAACACACGGAGTTAACAAGTACAGGCAAAGTGCTGTGCACATTAATGAAAAAATCTAAGTAACTCTTCATTTTGAATTTCAAACATTCTCCTGAACATATTTAACACTTCATTCATGCCCACAGTGCCAGTGATTCATCCATGGGCTCATATATCCTGCTAGCCTCATAACATGACACACTGCCTCGCACACTGAAGTGACGGGTTATCCTGTTTGTGGCCTCTGCATCTCATCTCAAGGTAAGACTTGAGCAATTAATGGAAAGTTTATTAGTGATACCACTTTATTGATACTACTGTTAAAAGCTTTCTGTCCAAGAGCATGATAGCGTACATATTGACTATTCTTTCATACTTAGCATTAGGAGTGGATCAGAGTTAATGCAGAAAATCCCAGTTGAAAAACGTAATTGAGACGTGCTCAGTGTTTTCCAGCCTGACTGTCCATCATGTTATGCACCATTTATACAAAGAGGTAAATTGATTTCACTTTAATAAAATGCACAAAAAATTAGAAACAATTAGACAATATGCTCTGATTATAAGATGTGCCTGCTCTAAAACAGAAACTAGTGCCAATTTTCTTCTAATCTCATAGGTAATGTTAGGCCGCTGGGAAATGGGTTAATAAATTCTAGTTTTCTAAACTAGGCAGTCTGATTTAGTACAAACTTCCCCCATTATGGTTATAGTAGATGTCTATCAAACTGCTTATGAGAACAAATTTATGGAAAATATCCAAGAGTAATGCTTTGTTCTTATTAAAATACATGAATATGTATGTAATTTTAGCCAGACTCAATGAACAAACAAAACAAAAAGAGAAAAAAAAAAGTCAACAATTATTGTCATGAGAATTATTCTTTTCCACCCCTCCCTGTTAAAAATGCCTTTATATAAAAGGTGTTTGTCTGAGGAGAATACTTTTGTTTAAATTGTGATGTTAAATGCTATGAAGTAAAACCATACAAAGTGTACAAGGGTATGTTAATACATGTAATTGGGTGACATAATTA
This sequence comes from Urocolius indicus, assembly GCA_013401255.1. Taxonomy (NCBI): domain Eukaryota; kingdom Metazoa; phylum Chordata; class Aves; order Coliiformes; family Coliidae; genus Urocolius; species Urocolius indicus. The sequence goes on from WBNH01005759.1 coordinate 315,724, forward strand.
CATAAATATTATTTAAAAGAGGAAATAAAGCATAAAATTTACTCATCCCCAGGAATTATTTTCATAGAGAAGTTTAACAGATGCAGAATTATTTTTAAAATAGTTTTAAGACACAAATCTCTAACTAGCACAGACTATTTAAACTGACACATGGTTGCTCTTCTGAATGCAGATCTCAATGCATATTCAGTCTGTGAAATGCTCATCACACACATTTTATTTTTCTAGAGGCAATAAAAAGAATATTTACCAAAGAGAAGACCAAGGTCTTCTCACTTGTTGCATTGCAAATCTATCATAATTCTATTTATGTCTGTCTATTTCTCCCAAGTTACTTTGAAGGGCAAAAAAGAGCAAACAATTTACTTCCATGGACTTTGTAAATTTTCCAAATACTGTGTTCCTTTCAAAGTTTCCTGCATTCCTTCATATTTTTTTTTTCACAAAGTTCTCCTCTTCTCATTAAAACATATACATTGGACTCATTCTTTCTTCCTTTAAGCTGTACATTTCTACCTGGAATTCATTCCTATGGACTGTGACCTTCAGTTTAAAAGACAGAAAATCTAAAGAGCAGAATTTATTGAGTAAAAAGATGACAGACTATGTACAAAATAACCTAATGAAACAAACACACAAACAGAAGTCTACATAAATATTTCAAGATATATATATAACTAGCACCCACAAAACAAATAAATTGGAACGGTAATAACTTTGAATTATTAAAATACTGGGGTTCTGCCTTCAGAAGCAATCACTTCAATTTAAGTTTTCCTAACATTGTTTCACAATTTTAAGTTCACTTTCTGGAATTTTTTATACTTTTACTGTCTATAATGTCAAAGTATACAGGCTAGTTCACGTAAGACATTACTTAAAACATTTGCATACATTTGATATTATATAAATGATATTAAAATTTCTTAGGTTGAGGAAAGCCACAGCTCAAAATACTAATGCAAAATGAAACTAAAACACATGAAAAAAATATTTACTTGATACTATTGCCAACAATATCAGAAATGTTCTTAGCATAACCATCTAGTTTTAACATTTCTTTAGTTCCTTTGAAAGGACAGCACTACAATCTATATCTAAAGATACACAGAATTTGGGTTTTTTTTTAATGGATTAGTGAGATCTTCATCCGACAAAAGAAAGCACAAAAGAAACATGCACATATATAGAAGTTCCAATTCCTTAAGTGAATACAAAGGGTAGTCATATTGTCCTTGAATATAAATGAGTTCCCTGGGTCCTGTGCCTTTCCCATGAAAAAAATATAATTGCTGTCACCTCTATGATCAGGAAAACTATATACATAGGCTAAAAGAAAAAGGAAATTTTATGATCCATAATGTGCTGCAGTGAATATACTTGTCTTCCTCCAGCAGGAAGTCTTGAGAGAACAATCACTGAAGGCTATGTGTGCAATGCACATCACAACTCGAACAAATCACATTGTGTTGCTTAATGATTAATAAAAGCTGAGAGTCAAAATTCCTTACTCATTCTTTTATTTTGCTTTACACAGGCAATCAATCCTTCAAGACAAATACAGGAAACTGAACATGAAGTAGTAAAGATCTTGAGAGCTGTCAGAAAATAAAGTACCTGGGTAGTTCAGTTTTCAGTGTTTAGGTGTTGCCCATCCTAGCACCATCAGATTACTCCCGTAAGATCCAAAACCATATCTAGGACTGTCCTCAAAGAAAAACAAGCCTTCTGTCTCTCTTTGAATTTTCACTTTTCTCTTTGGATCAGAACATCCCTCTGCAATATGCTTGCAACCAAAAAGTATTTTGATCCCAAGGTCAAATTGGGTTCAACTTTTGGATGTTCATGTTTTTCTCTCCTAATTTAATCTGGATTGGATATATTCAGGAGAATAGTATAAAGACATGCAGAGAGTTCTGCATAAGAGAGCACTGCATATTGCCGTACTATAATGACATAATAGGAATAAGGTATTGTCTGTATTTTCAAAGGATTCAAATGTTTTTCCTTGAAGCCTTAACTTAGTTCACCTGCAGAAAAGAAAGTAACTGACCATTGAAGAACATGCCTGTAAGTACACTTATATCCAGCAAAATTATGCATCAGCTATAGGAAACGTCAATATGTTTGCTGGGAATAGTCAGCTGTATAGTTTAGTGGAGAAAATCAAACAGGCAGCACTGAGGATGGATTCTATGAAAAGGGCCCTTGAGACTGCAGATAGGTCCTTTAATAATCAGTGATCTCCACAGTCTTAACAAATCTTACATTTTTTTAGTAGTGTTTCTTGCATTTTACATGTGTCCTGTTTGCTGACATGGGAGATTTATGTGAACATCGTACATCTTGGCAATGCTCAGGAGCATTTGTTTCTTGAATTGAGGCAAGTTTTAGAAACTGTAACACAATTCATTTTTTACTGCCTTTTCCCCATTTTACAGAGTTAAGTTATTTTCCTTTTGTCATGCCATTGTGTCAGAGATGGTGTGGTACAGTGGATTGATACCCCTTTTTTATTTTGTCCAGCTTGTGCCTTTCCTTTTAGATTGCTCAAGTGATCTTCTTTTCAAACTACCCACAAAGTGTATGAGTAAATTCCTCTACTTTATGCCAAGTTTGTGAGGGGTCTGTTGCTCTGTCAGTGGTGGTATTTCTTGAAACTAGGTTAACTTGCAGTTAACCACTAGATCAACAGGAAACTTGGCCAGATATTGCAAATACATCAACCCAGTAGAGTTTTAGTGATAACTGGACCTTTAAGAGTAAAAATGATAATACAGTGCTAAATTTAAATTGAGACTCTTATCTTTGTCCAGTCTCTCTCAAGTCCAGTGTGAACTTTAGTACAACTTTGACAGATCAAAGATAGTTCAAATTCCGCAGCAAAAAAATCCCTAAAGCTAAAAAAATTCAGAGCAAGAGTTTGTACCTTTCCTACATTCAGAATGGTGTCGTCTATTTTTTAATTCAAAGCCATTTCCACAAAACAGTATTAAAACACAGTTTCAAATCCTCTACAAGGACTTCCTAATTTTAAAAACAAACTAATTGAAAGATGGAGAAGTTATCTACCTAGTTACATAAATATGTACAGCAGAGTAAAAAAGATTTTTCATATGCTTGTTTTTTATTTGTCCCATTATATTCTATTGCTTTTACTCCGAGGAATGCACTTCAATCTTTGTCCTAAATATAAAGAGTGGCACTCTACATTTATTAAGCTGTGGAGTACACTGTACCACTAAGGGACACAATCCTTGTCAAAACTCCATGCAGTTGTCAATTGTCACAGTGAAGTAAACAGACTGGGATTTCAAGTGCTGGATACTCTACTTAACAGCTGGAGAAGCTACTCAATCTTGTTTAGGAATGGAAAGGGCATAATTTATCTAGAGAAAATCCTTCTTTGGCTGCACATGCGTAAGAAAGCAAGGTCCTGTGTCCTGAGCTTTAAAGTGAAATTGAAAATAAAAGTTTAATATCATGAACATACTTCACAAATTTAAGAAACAAACGAACAAGTTAATTATTACGTACATAAAGTCAGAAGTATCAATAAAAAAATTTTGCCTGTGCAGGCAGAGACAGAGAAGGATTCAACTTCATATATGTGGACCAATGCAGCTCATAATGAACATTTACCTGTTCATCTCAGGCTGAACTGGATCATAATCAGGTGTTTTCTGGATAGCTCTTACACGTCATGCATCAAAAAATTAATGGTGATTCCAAAAGTATAATGCCAAAACTGCTTAATGCATATTATTTTATTTTAAGAAGTATAAAACTAAGTCAGTTTAGAAATTAGAACAGAAAACATCTTATTACATGCAATTTCAACACAGTCCACCCTGTGGCAAAGATCAATGGCTAGGCTAGTAATTCCTCCAATGAGAACAAAAAAAATCCTTTACATTCTTTCATCAATAGATACCATAAAAAATAAATTGGTGGGTTATTTAGTATTAGTTTCAAATTAAATTTTTAATGTGAGAAACCAGACTAAGTACTATTTTGCAAGAAAGCAAGCATTGCAAAGAAACAAATAGATTGCAGAAGTGCAAAAACCTTCCAGTTAACTTGAAAAAAATAATTTGTATGTAAGATCAATTCAAATTACTGTTTTTTTCCACCCAAATATGAGATCTTAACAAAAGCTCTGAAAATATTCTATTTTACAAGACAAGATCTTCTCACGCTTTATTAAGGAGCAGTTTATCTAAGGTTTACACTTACAAGATCAATGGTTTGTTCCATCGTTATTAAAACCAGGTGATTTTTATGTAGTTTTCTTACCTAACAAATGCTTGCAGTTCTTACTCAGAGAAAAACCCTACTGAAACTCCCAAGCCACTAAAATCCCAATTGCAGACTTTTCCCAGCATGAATAATATTCAATATATCCTCCTAATTAATGTAAGCAGTATTACTGCCATTTATCTTTCTTTTTCATTGTTGTTTTCTCGGTTACTTCTCCAGCCCAACACACCACGTTTTATTGTTAATTGTGATTAAAAAAAAAATAGCCAAATCAATTACAGTCTTCTGTCAATCTATATGGTTGAGGCACAACTTTTACTGTTTTAATTAAATGAAGAAATGGGTCTATTGTTTAAAGGCATTAAAGAAGGCAATTCAAAAGTTGAAGTAAAGCCTTTTTGTTTTTACTGAAGGACAGAGATGCCTATAAAAGCAATGCAAGTCTCTATTGGAATTACAAGGCAGCTGTGAAATTTATAAGAACCACAGAAACAATTAGCTATCCATTTTTTCTTTTAGCTGAAGCACCACTAATTCTATATGGGTTAGGGTTGTGAAGACAATGTTACCTACAAAATGTTGCTGTGACTTTAATCCAGGGCTAGCAAGATGATGAAATCCTTAATGTAGAAGGAACTCTAATACATGAACAGGGAAAATTCTGAAGTTAAAACAACAACAAAAAGCCATATAGATTGTCAATGACAGGAGGAAGAGGAGTGGAATTATAATGTTTATTATCAATATAAAGCTAATCTTTACATGACAGTAAGTTTTCATTCCGTTAAAAGCAGCAGAACTTTTGCCACTGCATTTGTCTAGAAGAGCCCTCAGCACTAAAAAAGCCCATGAGGCCAAATTCAGTTGGTTCATAGGTAAAATAAATACACAAATAGCAAACAAAGACCTCTGCACAAGTTAAAAGTCCTTAAGTCCTTGAAACAGTATTAACACAGCATTTTGAAGTCACAGGAATATGTCTTAAAAGGATAAGACTAGGCCCAGTTATAGACTATTTCCAAACTGCAATCGGTAGTTGCTGAGTGAAATGGCTTTCAAGCAATCTTTCCTCGGTCCACGGATGTAATACAGCTATGAACATACACACAAGTAACAAGCCATTTCCCAGACATGCAGTGGTTTTCACAGGCATATGTTCTAACTGCTATTTAACCCTCTCAGTTCTAATGAACAGGAGCACAAAGTGGGCTAAGTAACAAATGTAGAACACAAGTCCATGCAATACTGCTTCCCACTATGCTAAATGGGATGTTCCACACATCCTTGGCAAAGACTTGAGATGAGCTCTGGGCAATTCATATTCTTGTTCTCTATCAGGCATCAGAAGGCATATCTGCTGGTTACACAGTATGTATCACATGTTACAGTCACAACCCACAGAAAGAAAAGTCAATGACAAAAATTCCACTAATTCCATGGGCTTCAGTCATGAGTTACTTGTTGTACAAAGTCTTTTTAACCAATAGAAATACAGAGGTTTTTGAGGGGTTTTTTGGGTGGAAACTGATAGAAAAGTGCTTCCTCATCTTGAATATAAAAGAAATAACTTGCTGGAGCAAGCTTCACTGTCATGCTAATTACAATTTATATACATTATATATATATATATAAAAATATACTTAAGTATTACCTTAATATAAGAATACAATTAGCATTTTTATTATATATTTTAAAAATCCTGAGAAACATGAATTTCAGCAATAGTCTTATTTGTTGCAAATGTGATTTCACCTATGTGTGAAACTGGATAAAGGTATTTTCTATCGAAGTCTGTCTCCTAGCAAGTAGAGGGCTGGCACAACAGGGAATGCTGAGCAATTATGAAACTATATAATGACTCATCTTTCATTTTCTTTTTTCTGACTCACTTGTTTTTTTCTGATCAGCAGAGGCTCAAACAACCAGCAAAGCTGAGACACTACACTTTTCACATAGTTCCCTTCCCTGGGCCAGAGGGATCACCAAAGCAGCCAGCCTAAGAGCAACACAGAACATCATTACTCTCTCGTTTTCCCTAAATGCTCTAGGTACCCGTCACTTTATCCCATGTATGCCACGTTCCATTACTGCCCACCCTAATAAAGACTTCTGTTACAGTGACAGCTTTTCATCTTCAGAGCTCTTTTCTCCTCTCCTCATAAGGCTGCCAACTTTACTCTCTGTAAAGGAGCTCATGCGAACACTTTATTTTCAGCTTGTGGAAACAAAAAGGGCTACTGATCAGCTTCAGAGCTTGAGGGGGCGGTTCTCTATCTTCAAAGCATGACAAGAGCGTTTGAAAGGGATTAAAATTAAACTAGTAAACTTAGGTTGAAATAAAAAACTTGAAGCAAGACTACTAAACTCACAAACCCTGCTTTTAATTTACAAGCTTCAGAAGCCACTTAAAAAATAGTCATTTTAACTCAATTCTATATGTGTACTCTTAAACCTTTGGTGACTGCTTAGGTAACACTGCTAGCCAGTAACAAATGTTACTATCAATAGCCACACAGGGCTGAGCAGCTCACTTGCAGGACAGATGGCTTTCCCATCACACTGCACTCAGTTCAAAAACATGCGAATCCCAGCTTCAGCTTTCTTATCCAGGCAGAATTTTTTTTCTTTTTTTTTGCCATCAGAGGCATATGTTTGCATCTGTCTACAGAATGACTTGGGTCAAACCTGAATTGACATGTTTCATTCAGTGACACCCTAAGTATTGTGTGAATGTACACTTCCTAGCACTGTTTGTTGCACAATATGGAGATGTGAAAAAAACCCAATCTTTTACAAAGACCTCTCCTGCTGTAAGATTTGATACATTAAGATTGTCCCTAGTTACTATCTAGTGGTTACAAAAATTGGTTATGTTTTTTAAAGTTTATATAAAATGGGGCCTTAGGAATAAAGCAAGTTAACTACTCACCTCGTAAAATACTTTTCTTCCATAGCAAGTTTAGTTGGCCAGCTGGAGAACCAAGTGAGCAGTGGCTCAGGGTACAAGTATTCCTACTATTTTAACACCTGCTTCATAATTCACTCAAAAATTATTTACTGGTCCCATATTATTAATCTGTCAAAATCACAAATGTACCAAAGAAGTATAACACCTTGTTCAGCTGGAGGTGAATGTCGAACTAATAACAGATGTCTCCACTTAAAACTTACCAGGAGCATGGGTTTAAAGGAGAGATATGTGGAAGTAAGAAGTAGTAATTTTGCAAAAATACTTGAGTTCTAGATAAGGAGGTTTCCCTCAAGGTGCCCTTTAAACGGTATCATTCTTCAAGACACTGGAAATCTACTCTTACCACCTTATTACCACTGCTACTACTATTTTTACATTCATTATCTTCAGAGGCCAAATATTGCTGTCCATTGCTGTAGATCGTAAGTTTGGGAAGTTCTGGATTGCAAGTTCCTCATTTTTAGAGTTTTAATGGCTATAGCTGAAAACAGTTATATTGCAGAGATAAGCCAAAAAGAATTCATTTCCCAACTGGAAAGACTTCTAATATGACTAAGTATGTAAGGAAGTCTTGACTTTTTAAACACTGTCGTAAGACAAAACAGTGAGAGTTACCCAGAAAGTGCAAATGGCCATCGGAGGGCAGAACCTCCATGTCGAAGCTACAGCATATTTCTGTTAACATATCTTAAAATAAAAAAAGCAATGCAACCTTCTAAGAAATGTCTTGAAGAAAGAAAGGATTAAAAATGGCTGTGTCCAAAGATACCACAAAACACTACAAGAAAGTGTGAAGCCGGCAAGGACTCAACACCAGAGAAAACATGAAAAGGAAGCTGGACAGAGAAAGGTTTCCTATACCATAGGGAAAGAAAAGAGGGGCTGGGAGATGGTTTAGTTAGGTTCAAAAGAAACAACTTCTGACGTTATAGCTAGCAACCAAGCCACCTGTTATAACCTGCCTCCAAGGAAGTAACAAAGTGCTGTTTAGAAACCATGACGTATATGCTCAGTTTGACGAGTCCTTCGCTACACACCTAACTAGGCAATCCTTGCCATCTTTTTGCCTTGATCCCATTGTCATGTTCCCTGTTGCTTTCCTTCACCGCAAGCCATTTGAAATTGCTGACTATCAAATGCAATAAAGGTCTGGAAAGAGCTCGACTAGGAAACAACTTATGTAAACACTCGAGACAGTCTCAGAAACTTCACTCACTTATGAGTGTGAGAGTCTGACATGCCTCTGACTGTGGGATGGACCACAACCCTGTGAATGTTGAGTTGTATGACAGTTATTACTATAACTAAATGAAGGAACAAAATTAAAAGTCATATAGCAACAATAACAAATGTTTGATCAACATGAACACTTTAAACCCTAATATTAAATTTGAGTGATTTTAAGAAGTACTGCAAATATATCCTATGACAAATAGCTTCTGTATACCAAAATAAACTGTATCTTGAAAATAACTGCATTAAACCCAAAGGTGCATATGCAGGATAGATCTGAAAACAAGTTCATGGAACAGCATTGGCCTGCCCCTGCTTCTGCTACATCCAGTAGTTTTAAAAGTCTATTAACTATAAAGGCACAGGCCTACTTTACTGAGATTTAGCAGGCCCCCTTCATACTCTCATAGTATCTACATAATACTACCATAAACATACTATTCTTAATAACAAATGATATTAATGAGAACTGAGGCCTCTGGTCTCTCTGAGCCATTAATCGGTTCCTATTAGCATATAGGGTCTATAATGCAGGTTGGATACAAAAAACGTTAGTAGTAACTAATTGCAATTGACTAATTGATGACAAATGACTGACCTAATCACGTGGAGGGTCTCTGGGATCTACTTTTGCCACTCCTAGAAGAGGTGCTTGGTTCATGCAGCTCAAAACTAATTCAGATTACCATGCTATAATCTACTCACTTGAGGCTGTTACATCACTGAGATTCATTACATCATGATGATGTAACTGAAAATCAAATTGTAAATCAACATTTGCTTTTTCTCAACTATTTTTCAAATACTGGTTTTGAAGTTTAAAAGCATGCAGTTAACATCTCCATAGTTAATACTGTTAGTAGCAAGGATGTACAAATTCACCTTTTGTGTCTGCCACGGTTCACGTTTGGTTACTACTGTTTGTTCATTTTAAGGGGAAATTTAAAATGAACTCATTCTCCCTGAGAGAGTCAATAGGAGACTGTGAGACAATCTCATTAATACTTACAAATATCTAAGTGCTGGATGTCAGGAAGTTGGGTATCCCTTTTTTCTATTGTATCTAATGACAGGATAAGGGTTACTGGAAAGAAGTTGGAACATAAAAAAAGTTCCATTTAAACATAAGGAACAACTATTTTACTGTGAGGGTGAGGGAGCCCTGGCACAGGCTGCGCAGGGACAGTATGTAGTCTCCTTCTCTGGAGGTTTTCAAAACCCACCTGGATGTGTTCCTGTGTGACCCGCTTTGGCAGGGGGGTTGGACTAGATGATCTCTTAAGGTCTCTTACAACCCTACCATTCTATGATTCTATGAGATTTAATCCAAGTTAGATTATTACTGTATCTCTTTTTTTTTACCATGGAAAGGTACATTACAAAAGGAAAGTAACTACAGTGCAGATTTATTTCCATTTCCATGAGACTTTCTGCTCCAGCACGGAAACTTTTCCACCCTTCTCTACATAAGAATTCGTATCTTTAAGATGGCATACACTCCTTTCTCCCTCTGCAGGTAAAGGTAGTTGAGAGCACTTAATAATCTTCTTCGACAGCACAGTTAAAAAACACCTATAAGGAAACATCTTGTTGGGTAAGACATACAATTTCTAGCATTCATTCACAGTAATGGACTTTGAAATGGTCCTTTATGAGTTCATGGCATTGAAAAAAAGGTAAACACAGTTGTACTGCTCCATCAAAAATTCTGACCTAAGGCCACTAAGTGCTTAGTGTTATGATAACACTTGAGCAAACACTGGAACACTTGAAGGGAAAAAATTCTTTCCTATCAGAACAGAGGAGGCAGCCCTATCTTCTGGGGAAAAATCCCTTAACACTCTTTTCAAGACAAGATTAGCAGAAAGTAGATAATGTTATGAAACAATACAAAACAAATTTTGTAGTAAATCAAACAAACTTGAAAGGTAAATCTAGGATGTTGCCTGTCTATTCCAATCCACTCTTCTTTGGTTTGTGTTTGTAAGAGATTTTGCTGGCTCTCTTAATCACTTTGTATCATGCAGAGAATAAGCATACAGAACCATCTCAAAGCCAGCAGCTGAATTTGGGTCACAATGGAAAAAAATGCTTTAGTGGCTTGCATTCCCTGTCTACTGAAGCTTTCTACCTGGATGGTTGAATCTCTGCTGAATTACTAAGAAAAATGTTTCTTTATCTCAAAAATCAAGTGGGTATTGCTTGGAATAGCAAATATTGAGCTTTAGGAGAAAAATGTTGTTCGTAAAAATTTAAGAGCATTTCTAAAAATCACTATCTGTACTCTAGTTCTGTAGCATTTTAAGCCACATATATATTTGATAAGACTATTTACTCTACAACTCTTAATAATTAGAGTTCTGAAATATTCCTCCAGTGCTTAGCTTCTTTAAAAAATGACTGCACTTAGCTATGAAAAAAACCTTTCTGTTTTTTATCCCTCAACTGCTATAGTTCTCAAAGTCTTCAATATTTTCAGCTATTATCCCTTTCTGCAAAGAGCCTACTTAATAACGTTCACTCTAACAACCTCATTTATTTTCCAGAAAATTAACTCAGTTTCAACCCTGATTAATGATTTCATCTAAATGAATCAAATTAAAAATTGAAAATTATATTTCAAAAGCCAAAGAAAAAAAATTGACCATTTCCAGTTAACAAATGATCCTTTCAAATATTAAAAGATGACCATGAAGAGTGCGTGATAGTAATGAAATCTAACTGGGGCCTACTGCTTATCTGGCATTCATGAAGGGGGAGAAAAGGAAAAAAACCCCTTTTCTGCATTGTTAACACTGAAGTCTCTTGGGATGCCAAACTGACTTCCACTTAGTCTTTGCTTGTAATCAGCACACCAAAATAATATGAGAATTTCAGTGTTAATTAAACTGGTAGGGTTGGAGATGCACCAATACTGAAGAGGGATTAGGAAAGCTTGCAGTACCAATAACCACATCTTTTAACAAATCCTAATATATAAAAGAGCCATTTAACCTTCTCAAAACTGCTAATACCTAGTTACAAGCTATCTACTAGGGAAAAGAAAGATCTTGGACTTAAAAAAAAAAAGTCAGTTATATTAACTGAAGAAAAACTGGTTGTTCAGATCACATATAGTGTCCTGTAACAGAAGACAGGTCCAAACCATTAGACTTTTTTTTGCTTACAAAAGGAAAGCAAAGTTCTAATTTTCCTTCCTTCTTGCACTCCTACAACTAATTTTGCTCTCATAAAAATATATTTTTAAAACTATGATTATTCTACATATTTTCCAGGTTATGGTGTTTATCAATTAATAAAAAGTAATCATCATTTATATTGATGAGTAATGCTGCATTTTAACTACAAATTTACTCATGCTATATGAAATATTCAATGAAAAACCGTTACACATAACATTCATTGAGTAAAGCACAGAGGCTGATACTATTCCACTTCGCCATGGCAAGGGAGCTACTTGAGAAGTTTCTGCTGACCAGTTTGACTTTACTGAAAGTTCAACGCCTGTCTCAGGATTCTTTCACAATCATCTTTGTAATCGTATGGAGTAACTGCATAGAAGTGAGCAGTAGAGCAGTATGGTTTTTTGTGGATCAAGCTTGTGACAAGCATGTTTCCTTTTCTTCTGACCCTCAGTAAACAGACTGTCCCACTCCTTTCTTTGAACCAGAGACAACTCAAATAACAAGGACAGTAGATATCTCTGAATACTTAGGAATTACCTATGAGAGAAACTGGAGGCCAGTCCAGACAGACATTTCACAAGCTTTCCAAACAATCATGACATACATTTGTAACCAGCCTGGATAATGAAATCCAGATATAACATGACGCTTGTATTTCAAGATATGCCTATCCGAATGCTGGTTTGGTGATGTGGACAGACTCCAAACAGGCTGTAAACCACTGATGAATCTAGGTTTCCATTTAACACCAAATTAACCTGGCATGCAACTAGTCCCTCAGAATACAAAAACCTATGTTAAAGAAATAACAACAGTTGAGTAAAAAATACACTGAAACAAACATAGTCATGATAAGATTGAATACTTACACTGATGGAATTTTACTGAAGTATTTCTACAAAGTCTAGAATTGTTTTGGTACTGTGATGGAAAATATATTTCAGTATTACTAATCTTCACTGTAAAGTGGGGAATGATTGTGTTTTTGTCCAAAATAGAGTTCTAATCAACTTTGGCTTTGCAAGATTGGAATGTTTCATGTTGGGTCACTCTCAATTCATGATGCTTTTTAGAATGTTCTACGTTCTAGCCATTGAGAAATTTGGCTTTCTCTCGTAGTTTCAACTTCCAATTAGAGTAAACGCAACCTCTCCTTGATCTCTGTATATCTCACTACTGTAGAGATCCCTGCTGATCACTACTGGTGTGCATTAGAGGCTATATCCATGGGTAGAAATTATTTCAATTTTCTTTCTACAAAATTAACAGGTTTTCCTAAAGGCATGGCAATACTTTGAATCTTTGTCTACAGGGAGTAATTTTATATTCCAGTATGTGTGTACATGATGGTTTTTGCAGTCTAATCGACACCTTTGACTTGCTTTTTAGCATCAACTGGTAGCTCTTTCCCCTTTGCAGTTTTCCTACTTGTAATATCATTTAGTTGCCTTCTTATTCTTATGTCTATCTCTGGCTGCAAAAAGCTTCCTACCTACATTAAGTGTACCTTTAACACTATGAGCAGATGTGCTAGCCTGTCATGTTAGCCATACCTTTGATGCTCACCGTTTCAGAAACAATAAAGCCCGGTACTGTGATCTTACAAACATGAATGAACACCGGCTTTGCAAATAATCTGTGGTACAAACAAAAAAATCTTGCAATAATTGCAAGCATTTTCTTTTAAAGGAAGGTAGGGAAAAACCTGCAATATGACATATCTTCGATTTTTAAATGCTCAGGAAAAGGTTTTTCTACATTTTAACTCCCTACCACAAATGAGTCCTTCACATTCCTTCCGTCCTCCAGGATATGTGTTACTGAGACTGTCTCTCTACAGCAGGTGACTTGACTACACAGTATCACTTTAGAAGCGCATCAGTTGACATTCTTGAATCATACAGACCAATAGGGCCTTTGGTTGCACACAAAAAGGATTCAAGCTTACGCAGAAAGTTAAAAGCAGCCCTAAATTTGCTGAATTTTTACTAAATCTCAGTTCCATAGCCAGGCACAACATATTTGCTACCAGGAACTCTGCCACTAGCAGTCAAACAGTCAAGATGTTCAATGCTTTATAAGACATATTTTTCACACAGCAGAACAGAACATTAACTTGCTTCAGAACCTGTATCTACATAATGTACTGCAATTACTTGGTTTAAAAGACAGAAATCTTAGCATTTTGTTTGGTTTTGTGTTTATTAGGGATCTTGCTGAGGGGCGTGGGGTTATTTTGATCTTTGAAGTAATATCCTTATGAATTTTTAGCTGTGTAGTTTCAAACAGTAAAGTGAACTTTATAGAGTTATGACTCAGATGGCAGCAGAAATAAAAATTAGTCCTAATTCAGAAAAAAGAAACCCAGGTAAGCTACTTCAAGAAATACACTTATCAACATATGTGTACAAAAAAAAAAAAAGTCTAAGGAAATAAATTATGAATGTCTGAGAAGCTATGAACTTCCTATCATAAAGTTACTAAACAATTATAGCCTCTCAGAAACGTACTATACCAGAAATAAAACCTATAAAATCCTAGAATCATAGCATGGTAGGGTTGGCAGGAACCTTTAGAAATCATCTAGTCCAACCCCCCTGCAGAAGCAGGTCAGCCTAGATCAGGTCACAAATTAATTAAGAATATAAAATACAATAGTATAAAATAGACTTCTTTCTAAGGGACAGAAATAGTGGGAAACTATCTGACATGACATTTCAGGATCAGATTTGCTAAATTGTAAATATATATAGTTTATGTGTAAATAAATAATATATAAATGTTATGTAGCATATTCTTTGATATGTACAGGTCTACTATACATAGACCTGTTGTGTGCATATATCCTTGTTGTATTAAGAGTGATATAATATCTACATGTTATGGTAGCGTTGACCAAAGTCAAACTAATTTTTCTAGAGAAAGCAAGAGGCACATGCTCTGTCAAACACCAGTCAGAACCCCAAGTCTTTGCACTAAAGCATGAGGTTTCATTAAAAATGTCTTTTGTATTGATTTGTTTACATTTTTACTAACTCTTATTCTTCACAATAGCCAAAATTTACATTAAAAAATAAAAAAATCAGCTTTAGTAGTATACTTGGGCAGAGGACATTTTATCCTAAACACTAAAGTTTTCCAAAATTCTATGACTAAAAAGAAATTGTTAAATAGAGAAATATAAAGGACCTTGAAAGACGGCCACTACCAATCCCACATTAACTTGCAGTGTCTTTCTGTATGTAACATACCCTTGACATGCTGGTGTGGTACTTCTATCTGCATTGATACCTACTGATAGAACTTTTCTTCAAAACTCAAGAGCTCTGTGAAAAGATCACAAAAAACGCTTTTTTTTTTTTTTTTTGTCTATTAAAACATTGGAAAAGTCTAACTCCCTCAACTATTACGGCCAGATTTACACTTCCTCTAGAGTAGCAGCATTTCTGAAGCAACATCATTGAAATCCCTTGAATTCAAAAGGAACAAAATGTTGAAAGAATAAAGAAAAGCCTCTGTTTTATCCTTTAGAGACGAAAGTTGTAAGATATTCTTAAAGCACTAGAAAGTGATCGAGGTGTTGCTATCTATGTAATACCATGAAAGTTAATTTTAGCTTACTTGTTTCTCCTTACTGTTTCCAGATAGAGGTCTTAAGTTAGGAATAAGAAAAGATATAAAGCACCTGAAACAAAATTCACATCAGTAGTATAAAACAAATCAGGGAGTAGTAATAAATGTCAGAGCTGTAGCAGCAAAGGCGAGTCACTGTTTTTTCTCATACTTAAAGTGAAATACCTAGCTGTTATCTTTGTGCCTGCAGAGCCTCCCTATTGTAGATTCAATAATACAAGAGACTTCTTATCAGCAGCCCGGGTGACTGATTGGAGCTGTGATATGTTTAGACAATGCACTGTATTTAACTGAATTTACAGATGCCCCAACTCGGACCAGAGTAGTAAACGCCAGAGACTAATAGGAAATTAAACATGTACAATGGACTAACTCCATTTGCTCTCACACACTATAATATGTTTAGTTAACTTACTCATAGTCACACTTTATCTTTTTCTCCATGGATTCTCTAGGATATGTTTCAAATTGGTCAAAGATTAAATCTTTCTTTCATTTTTTTTTTCACTATTTTATTGCTGCTTTCCCTTATTATTTGCCACTCTTTCTCTTGTGCAGATAAGCTAAACAAGATGACCCCAGGTATACGCTGCCAACCCAATTATCAGATAGTCAGCAAGTAGAGGAAGGGTACAGAAGACTCCATAATACTGTTATTAATATGAGAAGAACAAAATCAGCTATTTATCTCAAATAAATAGTTTATTTAGCACATTTGAAGTTTAAATGTGAATTTTAACATACCTAGTAAGTTACAAAAAGCAAGCAAGACAGAAAGTGTAGGACAAACACATGCAGGCACCTAGTCTGTGTAGATCACTACAGACATGGTTTAAGCTAACAGTTATTCAGTATTTTCCATGAATGAAAACAGGATCAAGTAAGCATACTCAGAATAAATCACTCAGAGAAGCAGAGGCTCTACATAACTTCTGAACCTTCTTCCCTGTAACACACAGGAGCAACTTCTTCTTAGATGAATTTCAAGACTGATCACTGTAGTTACCTGTCTCTTACAAAGGAAAAAAAATTCAAAACCACATTCTCCATTGATATATCAACCAGAATGTGGCCGTACTGCACTTATTAAAATGAAAGAATTTTACTAATAAGGAAAAAGAAAAAAGATTGAAAACAAAAAACATTCTCACAGACAGAAACACGTTGAGCCATTATATTTACTATTTTAGCACTAAAATAAGAACTTCTATTAAAGTTTATATGTATAAATAAATATCTTAGGTCTGAGACAGTAAAACAGGACATACAAAAGATTTTTAGACACACAAACAGAGAGATTGAAAAAGCACTTGCAGAATTTTTTCCAAGCTACCATCTGACCTCGATATTTTTTGGGCCAAATCCTGCAGCCAAGTAGCCTGGTAGATTTAGACCACTTACAGGAGAAAAGGCCAGAATTAAGAGGAGGTACATAAAACAGTGGAATATGTCTTATCAACTTGCCAGACAATTAAAGAACATTTGGAAAAAAATATTTATCCACTCACCAAATATTACCTGCATAACAGAGATAATTACTTGAATGCTTGTCTTGAAAGAATCAGTTATTAGGTCACTGATAGAAATAAGGTATCAGAATGACAGATTTTTCAACCTGATCAAATAAGGGAAATGCCAGGTTTTTAATTTAGAAACTGTCCCTACAAAAACATATTTCTAGGCTTTTTTTTTAATCAGATGTTATAAAAAGGACATAAGATAGCACCATTAGGTTTTACTTAATTTTTGCCTGTCCTATTGAGATCTTTATCTATTTCCATCATCTACTGTATATCCTTTATCCACATAGAAATTAATTAGTAAAATAGTGGTTTTCTAACAGCTTTCCTTTCATGCAGTATTTGCCATTGTAAAGTTTTGCCTCTTAAAAAATGAAATATTCATAATTTTTTTCTAGCTTCTTGGGTAACCTCGTTTAAACAAAGACTCATAAAGTAATCTTTATCTGGTCATGTAGGCTTCTCTTTTTTTTAACTAGTGGGCAGTACTACAAATGTTGCTTTTCCTAGTCAGGTCTGGTGGGTATTTACAGTACAAGACATGGATAAATCTTTGACCAATTTTAACTAGTATCGCTGATGAAATATTTATTTTTTTAACATGATTCTAGAAACTCAGTGAATTTGCATTCACATCTTTCATCAATTTAAATAGTATGTTTTATTGCTTTTGTCTTAAGAATAATAATAAAATTTCAGTCTGCCATGGTCTATATATTTACGCTAAATATTTAATAGTCATTTAGATCACAGAGACCTCCATTATGTGCAATTCACAATATTCTGTCACAGATGCGCATGTGTGGCCCCCATTACAAACCCTTAAGAAAAGCATTAGTAAAGAAGTTAAAAATTTATCTGATTTTCCAGCTGTAAGAAAACTGACTTTTTATACACGACTGAACTACGAGAGTCATTGAATCCTGTTCTCCATAATGGTAAGCTACCACAGAAATAAATACCTGATTTAAGCAGGTCCAGGGAGTGTCTACTCTCTGCTCCAACTCACACCACGGAACAAAACAAGTTTCCCAGTACTATAGAACAGACTCCCAAAAGACCAAAAGCTACAGGTCTAAGTGTGCCATAAGAAGAGAGCAGGTGGTTTGACTTGTATATGTGTGCATGTATATACAGAACTCAGTATATAATGATGCCACCCGAACTCATGATGATGTACACTGAACTATGGCATTGTTGAAGAAGATTACGTAAATGGATATAAGCCATACACTTCAAGCTGTAAACAAAACACCAAAATAAATAAAGGAAAATAAAGACAGTAGTGCTATCATCTATACATCATCACCATACTGCCATTAAGGTATCATGGCCATACCCTTCTAGTATAGCTTCTGAGTTTTAGAACAGTGACTATTTCTGGTGACTGCTGTCAAAAGCAACATTGACACAGAAGAATACAGAGCATGAACTAATGCAAGAACACATACTGGCAAAAATAACACAATCATCACAGATGCAACACAAATGAATGGACTAATGACAGCCTAAAAATAACTAGCAGTGCTCTTAAATGGTTTTCTCCCTACTTAGTAGGTGTTACTGCACTTTCCACAAACCTATCATATGTTGTACACCATTTCTGTCTTTGCCTTCACTTGCATTACACTACTTAGTCTAAGTACATACAAGGACATTATCAGGAGGGAGTTATCTGTGTTTGTTGTATGTACTGGAGTTTTAAGAGAAGACTGTATTGATAGCAGCATGGTGTGGTTTATATTTGTACTTATCTCCCTGCAGTGTAATGGAGTTCAGAATTCCAATAGAAAAGCTAATAAAAATACCCAAAATAGTAAGAGGGAAAAGGATTGGATGTATAACGGCATACACTGACATCATCGTCCATAAAGCTGGAATTAAAAAGTCAGACTTGTTGGAAATACCTTTCAGAATGTTATGGTTTAGTAGTAAGAGGTTCATCCTGTACCCAGTAGCTCAGTGACAGTGTTGCCAGTTACTGCAATAGGATTAGAAAACATGTCCTTTGTTTTTCAGTACTCAAAAATGAAGAGCTAATTTATCAACTCAATTATATATTCAGTGGAGCAACGTCACATGCACATTAAGCATCATCATGAAGTCTAAAATTTGATAGAGATCTTTTCTATTTAGGGAAAATAAGCTATCCAAGCTTGCAAAATAATTTTATCTCAGATAAAAAATTTAGAATGAAAATTAATCTGTGATCTTTTGCTAGTTTAGATTGCTTTTATTTAAATACATTCAAATAAACCTTCCTAAGACTGATTAGATGATAGTTCAGTATAAGGCTGTGTGACATTTATTACTCTTTGTGTTTCCTTACCTACACTCAACAAAAGAGAACTGTCACCATCACTTAACACTGCACAGGGTGCATACACTTCATTATTCCATCTAAGAACCTTTGCAGTTACAAACACTGTGTGGCCATCCCCAGCTTTGGTCTGCAGACGCAAGAAGTCAAAAGTTAGAAAGCATCGGAACTGATGATAGTTCATCAAACTATACTTTCTGCTTTCTCTTGCATCAGATTTTATACAGAAAATTAGTCAAGTAATGCTCAACTTTGCAAATTTGTATCCTTTTGCTGTACGTTATTACCAGCCTGTACACATACAGCATTCCAGACACATTTTTGAAACTGAGAAAGATTATACAATTTGTAGTATTTGCAAGTACAGAAGCCTTTCTCTTTCACACGCTTTGTCAGTAACCTTTTAACACTTGAATTTCAGAACAGCAGCACTGATTGCTATCCCCTCTAGCTTGTCACAGAAAACTGATAGACAAAACAAGGGTCAGTTAGTATGGCTAGGAATAGCCTGTCCCATTTGGCTTCCCTTGGTCCCACGCTGTGTGAGCTCATATTCCAGGGATCTGGGTCAGTCCCAGGGGCCAATTTTGAGGATAAGCTTTTGCTCTGTTCTCATTCTTCTACCTTCCCCATGAAAATGTTTTCATGTGTTTTACACCAAAGCAGTGCTCTCAAAGCAGTCAGGGCCCACCTGGTCCATAAGCCAAATCTATTTTGAGAGAAAGCAGCCTGGTTCACTCTCCCAGTCCAGAGTCACAGCAACTCCACACGTATTTATTATATTGTCAGCCTGACAATATTTTCATGAGGAATGAAAGCAAAAGAAAGACAAAGGCATTTTTTTTGTTATTTGTACTCCAGCATAGGTTGAATGGAATTTTACAAGAGAAAGCATAAACATCCTTTGCCAAATAATAAATCCTGCTACAAAGAATGGAGATGGGAAATCTTCTCAGATAAAACATTGCAAGATTGCTTGGTAAATAAAAGATGTTTAGTCACTGAACACTGGGGATTCTTACAAGCTTGACTCCAAGAAGAAAACACACTACATTTGTTACTAGGAAAGGAGCTTCCCAGTTTTGACAACTGATCTCAAATAAAATTTCTACCCACAGGGAAATCAGAACCGAGTTGCATCATTAAGGCAAAGATATTCAAAGATCTCATTGGACAGCTCATACCTCCCATCCTAGTCAGCAAAAATATATTGCAGAGAATACATGAAGCTCTTCAGGTTTCTATGAATTTTGAAGAGAGAGCTAGATTTTCATATTGGTATCCAGGAACCTAAACTGGGAGTACAGTCTCTAAAACTGTCAGAAGAAAGGGAGAGGAGATGGTGCATTTAAAAGTTTATGGAGTCGGTCAACTTCTCATAGTTGACGGGTGAGCCTTCCACTGCTGGGTTTCTTTAGATTAAAAGACTGAAGTACTGAAGATTCAGCTTGGATTGACAAGGAGCTAAAGGAGGTGGTTCTCACAAATAGACGTCAAAATTATGAATGATATACCTCAGGAGAGAGACCAAGTGTGAAACCTAAGAAAGCATAAGCCTGAAAAAAGAAGCTGTAAAAGGGTTGGGAGAAGAGGCTGAGAGGGAGGAGTGTGATGTATAAATCAGGATTTATATATACAGTAAAGTTACTCTTTAAGAAAACAATAACGACAACAATTTTGTACTAATGTTACCATTTCACTTTCAGTTATATTCACGATGTTTCCCTCTATGGAAGGGTGTAAGACTTCTATTAGTAAAGTCAAAAGCAGGCTTGGCTTACCAACCACACTTGACATGTCAATAATATTTTGGCCTTCACCAAAACTTCCAACACTATCAGGAATGGGAAAAATTTTCCTCTGGAGAAATGAGATTTAAAAAATTTTTTTTTAAAGATCCTCTCTTTTCATTTACATGCAGTAATGCAACTAAATAACATGCCCAGTAAACAGCTGACCATTCAGAATTATCCAATCTCATCGCCAATTAATTTCTCTTGTCCCTCCCTTTCTAAACCCAGTGATTTAAGCTTCTTCAGAGTTTTAAAGATGTTTGAATTACTTAAGGATAGAGGTTGGTTTTTCAAACTTGAGTAATTAATACATTATGAATCAATGACCTCCCTTACGACCTGTCGTTGGTTTGGTTTTTTTTAAACTTATGCTATTTCATACCAATTTATAAAAAAGTCACTTTTTGCTTTACTACTACAGTGAAATATTACTTACAAGCGTTTCAAGACCATGTTGTCTATGTTATGTTGTGCTAAACGTGAAAACTGTCTCCCTGATTCTGCACCATGCTTTATAAAAAAACCCACACCGTTTGCAGATCAAAGGGAGACGATTTATGCTTTCATCCCAGCTGACGGACGATTAAATTAAAACAGATCAGCAGTACAGTGCATGGGCAGGTGGCTTTAGCTGCCACTGTCGGCCTCAGAGCGATTAAATTGCGGTGGAGATGGAGGGCCTTCCGCTCTCATTCCCGCACTTACAGATCAAACGGTGACAAATGAGATGTTACTGCTCTTGTAAAGCAAGGCTACAATCTGTCAAAATCCAACATAATTTGTGACCCTACGTGACATCCTCTTTCTCTCTTTTTTGACATTTGAATACAGTGATTGTACTAGAGTCAAGTCCATTTAAGTGAATATAGTCAATTCTATCTAAAGGAATACAGCCTGTTAGCTCCAACATGGTAGCTGAATATATATCTGGTTAGTACTCCAGCGACCCTTTGTGTTAAGTGCATACCATTAACAATGAATTCTGATTTTTCCAAGTTATATAATTTGATATCTTGACAGCTTAGACACTTAAAGCACTACTATTTGTTTTAAATGGCTTTATTTTATTGTTTAAATGTCAGTATCAAAATAAAGTAATGCATACAGTCTTGTCAGTTCCTGTGCAGTGCAGCAAAGCATTCCTGTGAGGAAAAAAAAGAGGCCTTGAGAGACTTTCTTCCAAAAATGAACTAAAACGTCAATTATGTCTTTTGATGTATCCTCAAATGACTTGCAAAATTTTATTGATACTGGATCTTTTGTTTAACGGGTGAGCTCATTAAGGCACTGAAGCAGGAAGCACAAAGGGATTGCGGCACCTTACTTTCAGAAAACTGTCATACTAATAAATAAAACGCTCAGGTAAACTTAAGGATAAAAGTAACTGCATGTGTATTAATTTTTAAACATTGGTACAAATTGCCATAAATGGGCATAGTATCACTTAGATGATCAGAAGTGTGAACTTTTCCCTAAAATGCAAATTAACACAGCCAGTGAAAATCTGATTTGGAGAATCCTTGCAAGATTTTACTAAATCCCTGTGTTCTGGTTTTCTTCTAAGGAATGAATACAGTTTACAACACAGCAATGTTGTTAGATTTTGACTATCTCTGTTTCCAGTAACTCTGGGGTTAACAAGTTCTTCACTGCAGCCAAGAATTTACAGCATTTATCGTTCTCTTAACGTTTTAAGGTGGGCAGTTTAGCTATCTACCACAAAGCAGTCAAAGATCTGATCTAGGGGCTCTTTATATTTTCTGTTGACCATTGATCTTAGGGCTGGATAACTATACACTCCAGGGAATTAAGTTAGAAACAGCTTTATTTACAAAGAATGAAGATGCATACAAAATCTCTCAAGTGAAAATCTTAGGGGAAAAACAGATACGGTACACCGAAAAGCAGCCATACTTAAGACGTGTACAGCACACCCCGTTTTTGTTCTTCAGTCAAAATTTAACTCAAAAGTTCTTTCATCATATTTGCATACTTTCCCTGTTTGGCATGTAGTTCTTAAAACTGGAAGTGGCAGTAAACTTGCTAATAAATATAGCCAGCAGCTAAGGTGCAGGCCACAGAGCTACTGTAGATAATCTGCCCTGTGCAGAAAACCCCAGCTAGTGGCTGGCCCCTTATTTGGCAAATTATATACACTAATCCTTTCTTATCGTGATGACCCTTGCAGCCTGTCTAGGCTTCAAGGCCTGTCAACACCCTATTGTTACCGATTTATAAAAAGGAAGACTCAACCCATGTGCCACACTCGATCCTTCCAACGTTGCCTATTAAAGGCAGGGTCTCTGCAGCCGTCTGAGATGGAGAAGGGGGAGCAGTCATGTATATAGTTTACGTAGGCAGCAAAACAGCACTTTGCCCTAAACAGAGAGCTGTAAGGCCCCAGGTCATCAGGGCTATTATGTCAGGAGTGCATCAGAGGTGTCTACAATGGCTTATGCCTACAGCTGTACTGGGTAATAGTGGATGCTCTCATAAGGAAGCACAGACTCCAGCATGCTAGCATGGATATGATATGCAGAAAAAACCCTGTGAAATAGTGGGCTCAGAAATAAAGTCACAACATAACAAAGCAAGAGAAGTGTTTCTGCTTACTACACCACTTTGCTTGCTATTAACTATCCAGAAGTACTTCAAATTCAGTATTAGGGTTAATACCACATTAATCAATGTAAATGTTGATGGTACTTTGAGCCAAAGAGATACTTCCCAGGTTGCAGTGAGGATGGACTACAACAAAAGAGTCATCGATATGAGTTACCTCCAGCAACTTCGTTGTATCACAATCTGCAGTTTCAATCTGCAGGATCACTGGAGCAGGGACAAATTCAGTCCAAAAGCTTGGAAGAAACAGACACAAATATTTGTATATACAACTGTATTAGAAATCATCTGTTTATTTGCAGCAACATATCCTATTGCAATGACAAACCACCACAGAACGGGATTGTCAACTGGCCCATGTTTAGAGGTGATTACTGGCCTTTTATGAGTTCTATCTGGCTCTTGTTTTTGTAAAGGCTTTTCTAGTTTTATAGGCTGTCACAAACCACAGAGCTGATCTCATTCCACTCTTCTTCCTTCTCTCACCTCTCTGCTTCTGATGTAGATTCTGCAGCAGTCACAGGGGATGTAGGGTAAGCTTTCACCTTTGACTGTAAGCATGATAGTAGGGGACAGAAAAGTGGCAGAAACATTATTAACTTTAAAATATTTCCTGTTCCTCCAAGATGAGAATAAATTGTCCCCATAAGACTAAGTGGGATGGAGATAAACTGTTTTACATCCTTTTGGAATCCTCTGCCACCTCAGAGTTTTCCTTTAATCTCCCTAAATAAAACTCTGTGTTGTTTCTCATGAATAACACTGTTTAATAATTTAAAATACATTCAGTTTTGGGGGGTTGATTTTTTTTTCTCTCACTGCTTATTACCTTTTTTTAGTGACTCCTTCAGATTCTGCATCCAACCTGAATCTCCTGTTTCATTAATGAGGGTACATAAGAGTAATATATTTCTATTTAGCTTCCCAGGCAACAAAATGGAAGCACGTGTGTGGGTAATGCTAATGCAACCAAAGGCCTCCTAGGAACCGAACAAGAACTCGCTGCCTTTGATTTATAAATAGATACCACTATTTATAATGCATAAACAAAATGTTTCATGATTTGTAACACTAAGCTGAGGCAGTTACATTGTTAAAAAAAGAAAAATCCAAATGCCTACTGTCTACAGAAATAGAAACACTTATTTACGCAAGCATCATGAGGGCATGCACTGGTATTACATGAACTCCTGCCAATTAAATTAGGTACTTGCTAATTACTGTCCCATATCTTCAAGGACCAAAGGTGCAGAACAGAACCGTGTGAGGCAACATGGTGTCATGTAGAAGAGCTGAATCCAATCCAGGTTAAATTTAATGTTCAGAAATGATCGCATACTGTATTACGTCCAGCAACAACATTTTGATTACAGGAATTCTAAGCTCCTGGTTTTAACTACAGCCAACACTTGTTGCTACTGAAAGATTAATGTTATCTCTGTATTTAAGTAACTCCCATATATGGCCAAAATTAGACTGTAAAAAGTCCAATGGTCTCGGAGTTAAATTGTTTTTAGCATTGACTACAAATGCACTGCTGGGGCAAATCATCTGGGTCCCAACTGAATGATGCCTATTCAGTCAAGTGTAAGCCTGTCATAAGCAGTAGCATAGTTACTACCTTGCACATCACTGCAGAAGTATTTCAGGAGAGGATAAAACATTTTGTTAACTTCTGGGCAAGGTGAAGCCTTATTATCATATATGACGTGGATGACTGATTGGGGGAAACTAAAGGAGATAATGTACAATTAGAATGTAAGGGTTTATATTTTGTGTATTTTAAATGCAAACAATGCTATTTCTGTCAATGTTACATAACCAGTATTTTCTATTCCTATTTAAATATCTGTATCACTTATTTTGGCAAGTGAACTGCTTGCTTACAGCTTGCTCCTTCTAGCTGTGGAAGGAACAGACATGTCTATTTCATTTCTAGTTCTCACATTGCTTTCTGATGCTAAACTCCTAAATCAAAACCCAAAACACAAAAATATCATGGCTCACAACATCATATGGCAGTTAAATCCAAAGAAAAGTGTGAGAAACTTTTTCATCTACTAAGTGTAGCCACAGAAGTCTCATAATTTTAGTAAGTGTTCATGGGATTATGGATCAGGCCTAATTTATAATTAAATTTGCATAGTAAATCAATACTGCTGGTTAATGGCATTGATAATTTACTATTGTGGTTTTAATACTAAAAACCATATTGTTAAAACATGATACAAAAATTAATGTACACATATTGCACGACAAAATAATTCAAGCACACAGTTATTGTTGTACAAGAGACAATAGTCATTTATATTTGATGGCCAAAGCAGGGTATCAGAATAATAATTAAAAAAAAAAGACTACCTAATACTGTTCTTTTGCTATTTACTTCATCATATTACATGTGTAATATAGTAAAACTGAGTTTGCATTTAATGTGGGACTAAAATGAAACACCATTGAAATCAAACCTTGGAGTTTAGTTCATCAGTAGTCCTTGACAAATGAATAGATCAAGTACCAATGCTTATGAAAAAAATAACATCTTAAAAAACACTCATGGAGACTTATTTCTGCAAAATTATTTTCTAAGCACAAGACCCTCAACAATGTTGCACAGGGTAGTTTATTTGCCCCATATATAAAATTCTCAATTCCTTTCTCATTGCTTGCACATAATTATTAATAGGCAAACAAATATTTACCTGGAAATGCTTATTTTGAACACTTCTCTTTTATCATAGTCTGTTCCTTTGGTAGCAAGTTAGCTTTTGTTGAAGACCTACTTCTACAGAGTCTGTTAAGTTTTGCAATTTAAAACTTTTGTCTAACAAAAACAAGGATAAAGACTGAGCCTTTTTTGTACTGCAGAGTATGGCTTGCCACCAGACTAAAACATTTAAACTTCCGTGTCTTTCTTTATATACTGTAGCAAATGTGTACCCTGTTGTATCATTAGTTGTGACTGAACTCAACAACTTTGTTCTGTAAACTGAGGACAAAACACATATTAATTTTACTGAATTCATTTTCTCTTTCCCAAGCCTGTGTGTGACAAAGTCATCTGCCTTATCACACAGTAGACAATGGATAAAACTCCAAAGTTAGCAATAAACACTTCAAACTAATAACATAAAAGTGACTAACTGGTTATTGCTCTTCAGACAAAGAATTCTCTCATTTCTCTACTCTTCCCTCAAGACAGACAAAATCTTTTCTTCCTGCCCAACACAGTGGAAAATGGAGTGATGGGAGGAGTTTATGGCCTTTCCACTCTCTATCCCCTAGTTCACTTGGGGTCCAAGCCTTCTATAGCCAATGACCTTCGTACCTATCTTCAACCTGGCCCCAGTGACATCCAGCAGAACTTTCCACTTATAAATTTTAGCTCTCTGTGTGCATCAAAACTGCTGAACAGAGAAAGGATAAAACTAAGATTAAACTTATTTTCCTTCAGACACGCTAAGCATGGACACCTTCTGTATTTCAGTAACATGAGACCAGTCCATGGACATTCATGGATTCTGAACAAATGTCCTAGTACATGTGTCCTTGGAAAAAGAAAGAAGGGAAGGAAGGATATGATAAAGAGAGTTCAGGCTGATAAACTAATTTTTGCAATATGAAAAGGGAAAACTCTAGTTGAAAAGAGATAGCTTACTTATAAACTATGTGACACCCAGTGTGCACCAAGATTACTTTTTCTTGAGCACCTGGCTCATTTGGAGATCCTGTCCCAAACATGACCTTTGAAGGCTCTCAGTGTCTGGTCAACATAGAGAACAAGAAAGAGAGAAGCACTAACTTAAGACTGTATTACAGAAAGACCTCTGTGGACTGTTATCGATGGGCTCATGAAGACACAAACTAAGGCAGAACAGCTTTACAGTTTCAAGAAAAAATTATGGTTGTCAGTCATTCTGACTAAAACTGACTTTTCAGAGAAATATGATGTGCGTTCTATACATATTATACTGATTTCAAATATGTTTATGAACACTTTGCAGAAATAAAGAAAAAAGTCATTAGTGGATGAAAAAATTCAATACTTTTATTGTAAGAGGAAAGGGAGGAGAGGAGCAGAGAGAAAAGATATCTTGTAATGCAAGAAGTTAAGGCTACTCTTTTCCCAAAGTGTGTGCATGACTACAAATGTTAACACCTGCTATTTCTGTAGCAACAGCAAATCCCAAAGTATTTCACAAATCAATCATATCTTGAAGAAAAAAAAAACACATGGGCAGAAATCCAGCAGATGGCTCTCAGTGTTGTTGTGCAGCAGTTTAGGACAGGAAGTAACAGGAATACTTTACATCATGAAATTAGAATTGCATATAAGAATCCTTTACAAAGAAAGAAAAAAACTTCGGATCGTACTGTCGTAATACATCAAAACATTGTAGAGGCAGTGAAAGCTGAGAATTTGAAGCTTTTCATTATTATAAGCTCTTTGAGAAGAGAAGAGAAGAGAAGAGAAAAGAAAAGAAAAGAAAAGACCAAAATACTGTCTTCATATTTGTTCTGTAGGAAGCCTGTCTGTTGTAATTTGAAGAATGTAAGCTCAGATATATAGAAATATGCAGAGGACACTATGAAACTGGATAACTTTTAAATTCATTTATCAAAATTCCTACAATTCTTTGTTCAAAGAAGGCAAAGCAATCAATATTAAGCAAATAAAGTTCACCTGCACCTGAAGCATTTTATTAAATACAAAGCTGAGGGTGAGACACTGCAATTGGTTGATGCTTGAGGCCTTAATCTCTGGAGACCTGGGTTCAAAGCCTTGCTTAGACAACAAAGAAGCACATGTACAGATGTCAGTAAACCAAATTTGATAGCTGTTTCCCTGAAAAATTGACTAGATCTTTCCTTGTGTTTCCAAAATACACAGCTCCAGCACTAAGAGTAATCTTTCCTATACACGTTTCCATCAAACAATCATCTCATACTAGGGTTCACCAGCAGCAGAAACTTAGTAGAATTCTGCTACTGGAGCCTTTTCTGCTGTTTTCATCAATCTGCTTGCTCACATGACTGGCATGAACATCACATCACACACACATCTCTTAAGGCAATAGTAACTTAAGGACTATTTATATGCAAAAAGTTGAGATTTTACACCCAAAACTTCAATGTCCATGATAATTCAGCATATCCACCAAACAGTGAGTAACAACTTCTGGAAAATAACAACTGCACACAGATGCTTGGTGCTTGGAAAACCTTTGTCAAATACCTTACATTTAAGAGTCTCTCAACTGACCAAACACCTGAATGAAACTTTAATTGTATGCAAATAACCACAGAGTGCTTGAACTTTTCATATAGTGCACAACTTTAAAGATATCCTTGCTGACTTGTTTACTCAAAAAACAATCGGACTCATCCTTCTATTCACTTTACTTCTCCTTTTTCCTTCTAAACAAAGACACATTAAAGCCTAAAACTGGAGTCTGCATCTTTCTTTTCAACATGCAACCTGAAGGTTTCAGAAAAATTAGTCATTTGACTTTTCTTAAAGATGGACAGTGAGAAATAATGTCACGAATTAACAGATACAGCAAAATTCTGTTGCAATCATGACTTCAGAATGTTGCAGAAACTTTAAAGAAAACTGAAGTACTCCTGTGTATATTCCACAATACTCACCAATACCAAAGCATAAGAGAGAAAAGAATGAATTTTTATGTATTTTTATAGAACCTTATCTGCATGCAATGCTGAATTTTCCATGCGTCTAGAAACATTTCTGTCTTTCATAAAAAGACTTACACTGATAACCAGGCTAGAAGTGATAACATAGTTAGAAATGCTCATCTTAATATTTTCCGGTATCTAATGGGCTTTCAAGCTCTATTTTAAAGGTTCAAGAGATTCAAAACAAGTGATATGAACTCTCGAAACAAAGAATTTATTTTCCCTTCTGTTATTTATCTGAGTCCCAAACTTATGGTTTCTTTCTCTGAATGTTTTATTATTGAACCTTATTTCTCCATGACAAACACTGCCTTTGTTTTGGGAAAGGAAAAAAAGGAATTATTTTTCCAAGAAAGATCATTGTTCACCAAATTTTTCTCATTATTATGTTTTCTAGAGCAGACATTAATCCTCATTTTATCACTTACAAAAAGACAGAGACCACCAAAGCAAGATTGTAACATTAATTCATGAATGACTGTAAAGTTAGTTAATTTGCTGAAACTATACCGTGCAATAATACTACCATGGCATTTTTCTGCTGTTTTGTCTGAGTCCTGCCACTTTGATACTCAATTCTGTTTCTTAAAATACTAGATTTAACTCCATTTTTACACTTCCATTCTGCTCCATCTAGTGGATTATTGATTTTTGCAATGAATGCTGCAACAATAGTATTCTAATATATCATGCTGGGTTAGCTATTAAGACAAGGGACCATGTTCAAATGATTATTTTTTTGGCTTTAGATGAAACAAATTAAGTCACATTCCTGGGTACCTGGATAAGACTATAGGATTCTGGCAGCATATTCATGCAACGTAAATGGGAAAATGGTGTCATTTAATTATATCACTGAAATGAGACTAAGTAAGGAACAGGCCTTGATTATAAGGGACAGGTGGCAAAATTTCTCCTGGTGCTTGCACGATTTACTAGGTCAGTCCTGGGGAAAAAGAATATTCCATGCCTGCTCTGTTTTGCTAAAACATTGATATCCTCCAGGCTTCACAGCCTAGATTTGAGAGTTTTCTTCCTGCAATTGGTGATAGGCAAAATTAAGTTACACACTTGATGAGTTGCTTTGTTTGCAAGATACAAGTAACTATTCAACCAAGACTCTTCAGTACATGTACATTTTTGCATGGGTTTGGTTGGTTGTTTGGTGGATTTTTTCCCCTGTGAAACATTATGTTTAATAATCTCTTTAAGGTCTGCTGTTCAGGACTGCTGCTAAATTTTTCAGAGATATGTTTAAGGTAATAAGAGTTTGAGTGATTAAAGGAAAAATTAGGTAATTAGGCCACCCTCATATGTAGCTCACTTCAAATCAATGTAGTTTTTAGTGGTAAGAACATCTGTTTTCTTTTCAAAAGCAAACATAAAAATACTTAGCCAACAAAAACCCCTGCATCAATGAATCAATAACACTTGTTCATATAAGGTATCATTGGAATCAATGTTTAAAGACAATCCTACTTACTTGTCTAATAGGCTAGGTATAGGATGTGTTCTGTGAAGCAATTTACAGCGTAAGAAGAAAATATTAATTTACTCTCCCAAGCCACACAAAGTTCTTATGTTATGCTTGGTTTCAACTATGAATCTATCTGGTAAAGTACTAAAAAAGGGCCTATCACCATAAAAACTAAAAGTCAATTGAAATATTAAACACAGAGTCTTCCAAATAATTGTGGGATTTTAAAACACTTACTGTTTGTTTCTATTTTTTACTTTTTTCTTCTGTAACATGAAAGGCAGCTCCAGTAGTTAGTTTTAACTGGATAAAGCTAACCTCAGATTGATCTGGTTTGCAGGATTTTATTGTAATGCTATGCAGCTATACAGCTCTTTCTATCAAAGGATCTTTAAGTGTTCCATAAATATCAATTCAATAAGCCTCACAACATGCCAGTGAGCTCCACATTATTTTATCTGTTATATTTTTTGCTGGAGGCAGACAAAGTAGAAGCAACTTGTTCTGGAACAGAAACTGGTCTTGATTCTAGTCCTCTGATTTAACCATTAGAATTACTGTCTCCATGAAAACCTGGTTGCCTCTAGATCAACAGAAGCTTTATCACTGATTTCATTGGAGCCAGGATTTCATGAAAAGACAAAAATATCTGCCTTAATAATTTGCAACTGAACATTATTTTTTAGGTTCCATATCCTGCATTAGTTGATATATCTTCAGCAAATTTCCTCCTAGAAACACCTGACTGACTTCATCAGAGAAGCAATAATGTTTTAAAGTTTTTAAGTATGCATACAATTGACCTGATATAACAGCTCTGGCAATATGACAATACAGTCCTCTGCTCTGTAGTGCTGTAATTCATGAGATTCACAGTTCTGACTTTGCAAATAGGACTACAGATTTAATTTTCAGAAGTGAGTTCCATTTTTACATTCACAATTTTGCAATCACTGTAGTTGTGGGAACTGTGATATGCATTAAGGTAATTGATTGTGCTTTGAAATCAAGTAATCAAATGAGCATCAATTATGCTGCAAATGCTTGAAGACACAGAACTACAAGTAAAATTGTTTTTCCTTGCAAAGCTCTCAACAAAATAAACTAGGTAAAGGTGTGTCTTCTCTCTAGATCAGCCTCACAGCAAATATTAAGTGAATATATTAAAGATTTGGACTCTAGAAATAAATGGTCTTTTTCTGTTTCAATATCTCACTTTCTACTTAACAACTAAATACAACAAAAGCATATATACCTCCTACATACCAGAATGCCTAGCTTTTTCAACCTGCCATCTACATCTAGTCTATGTGGCTAATTCATACGGAACTTTTGGATCCTTTTTGGATCCAGAGCCTCCTATTCCTGCAGGAAAGTAGGTCACCATGTCTTTTCTCCAGAAAAAAAAAATAGTATTTATTCTCTTAGAAAATACAGTAACATCAGTTCCTTCAGTTTTAGAGCACTTACACAGATCTAACGTCCTTCCCTGTCTAAAGGAATGAAAATGTATCCCAGCTTCTGGGAAAAAGTCTTCTCTCTAACTGTTACGGCAAGGCTGTTGGACAAAACAGAAATTGTCTTCGATGCAGAAACCACATCTTTCACTTCCCACATCCTGGTGGCCTGCCTTAAGTTGCTGAGGTATAGCAGAGAGATCACCAGTACGTTACAGAATAAAGTAGCCGTGGACACTGTATTTTGTATCGGTCCACTGAGGTGTGAAGCTACGTGTGCTCTGAGATCACCTGCCAGATTGAGCTCTCAGAGGACTCAAAGGAACATGTTTGGTTCTAGAGTTAAACAGAAGATAACTATTCAGACTTTACAAAACACAGACATTTCTGTGTTTGCAGGTAAGTACTCTACTGTAGACGGCTGCAGAAATTTTAAGGGCACTATAAAAACTCCAATGGCACAAAGTCCGGCATCTGTGTACATCAGGAAATTCCATCATTAGAATCTAGCATCATTTCAATCTGGATTATTACTACATATGCAAAATTCCCTGCTGATTTCCTACTTATATAAACAAAATTCCCTTAATCTCAGGTTGTCATTTAACATTCCAGATTGATACTAAAATCTAAAAATCCTAGCCATTTTTAAATTACATAAAACAAAAAAAAACCTGTCAAGATTGTTTCACTGTTCAAGCTGAATTTGCAAATAACTCCTACTGCAGGTAATGTTTTGGTACTTTACTAATTCGAATGAAATTACTAGGAAAATCCTATGCCATAATAAGTGTTGGCAGTACTGCATCTTGAAACTGTAAACTCCTGAGGCACAAATCTGTCTATAAAATTCTTGGACATCTAAGATGCTATAAAAATAATAATGCATTCAGTTTTGTGCAATTTTCAGCTAAAAATCAGTCTATCCCTCTTTCCTGCCCTCCCTCCTCTACACAGTTACCACAGAAATTTTGTTCTGTTAGGGTAATATATATTTTTAATGCAAAATTTCAACTGCA
This sequence comes from Urocolius indicus, assembly GCA_013401255.1. Classification (NCBI taxonomy): domain Eukaryota; kingdom Metazoa; phylum Chordata; class Aves; order Coliiformes; family Coliidae; genus Urocolius; species Urocolius indicus. The sequence continues at coordinate 348,911 of WBNH01005759.1, forward strand.
ATCATTTTTTATGGTCTAATAATAAACCCTTGAAAACCAGGATTTATAATAGAAACAGTGACGGACCCTTAACTACAGTGTATGCAACTGTAATAAAAAGAATTAATGTAGTCAATTTGTACTACTGTTCCCGGAACAAAAAAAACCTCTATTTCAACTGCAATCCTTTCAACAGCTGATTGGCAAGCCTGTCCATTTCTAGTCTGCAGTGTTGTCAGTTGTCTTCTACATGATAATGAGCCTGTCACCATATTCAAATAGCCCTGTGACAGCATGTTTTGTGAGCATGACGTCCACTGCAAAGGGTCTGTCAAAAAGCACCTTTCAGAAAATGAAAAGAGAATGCTTTTCTGATGATAAATCTAATTTCTTCATAGCTAAAAGAGTGGGATATTTCAACTGATTTTGTCAGTGTTGTGTTGCATTTGTGTCTTCAGATAATCCTGTGTTCTGATGCATAAAATTTTTAAGTTATCTGTAAAGACAAAGTGAGAAATAATCATCTTTTTTGAGTTCACTGGAGGCTTTGCATAAAACTGCAGTACTGTTGGCTTTCCATCAAATTAAAACTAGAGGGGGAAGGGAATGGCATGGGAGGTTAGCTTATTACCAGAAGCAAATCAGGTTCACAGTAAAGATCTCAAAATCTACACATTTCATTCGTTAGGGTCTTCACTCTTTCCAAAACAGCCTATTAAAAACAGCCTATTACTCTGTGTGGTCCTAGTTAAGTCAGGTTGCATGAAATCCTCTAGCTTTCGGACCAAATGGGGAGAACATAGACACAGGCAGAACTCTCAAGCACCATTATGATTTGAGATTGTTGTACACTCTGCAGCACTATTTATTCCATATTCAGTCACCACCAACAGCTGGGGAAATTTTAACCAAGAGGAAAATCTAAAATACTTTGGTAACACCAAATATTCCATTGCACATTTGTAAGTATCCTTCAGTAGTTAACAGAAAATATACTGATGCACTGAAATGGGGTGATTTTCCCTGTTGACAAAAGCTGGCCTTAATATGACTTCATCTTTAAGAATTCTTTTCATCAGTGGCTGATTGAGAAATCCACATAGAAGTGTTAAAAATAAAAATATAAAACCCCAAAGCAACAAGCAATAAAGCTTTCTCTCTTTCAGTCATCAAGTAAGGCAATGGCTTGACTTTGAGGTCCCAGGTTGAATGACACATTGACCTTCAAGCAGCAGTTCCACTTCCAGCTGTGCCTTTAACACCACATGTGACTTTTACTACACAGCTCTTGTTTTCTTTCGTCTTAGGTTTAATACTGTAAAACGGGGATATTACTGTCTACATCACATGAATGCTCTAAAAGTTAAAATAAATATTCTCTGAAAAAAAAATGCTGAAAATCCAACGACATATTCACTACAGAAAAATTGTGGTGCACAAGCATCATCTCATTGAAACTTAAGTTTTTTTCCTTTGGTATTTGTGAGAAACAATGAATTTGTGCTAAGGTACCAAACACGTGGACTACTTCTGCTAACTACTGACCAGTACTAAAATTAAGGATTTTACTGTTAGTACAATTAGGGTTTTCCAGGTAAGTCAGAGCATAAGTTTGATGCTCATATAAAGCTACAGTCTAAAGGCTGTACCTGCAAGAATCTAATGGAATTCATTTGAGGTTAGAGATAGATAGATACTACATGTAGGACGGTGCAGCTTACCTTCACCTTCAACATTTGCCTTTCAAAGGACCCGTGTTGCTTTTATTTTACAACCTCTATTTTCTCCTCTGTTTACGCATATGAACAAATAAAATATCCATATTTATTACTCCTATCTTTCATGATTAAAATTATGAGTGAATAAAGAATTTGATTAATCCAGGTCTAACAAGACAATTGTAACAACGGTCAATTTTTTTTTTTTTGTTAGCGAGAGAAGACCTTACATAGAGGAGCTGAATTTTGGGATATACAACATGGTAACTCCACACATGATAATATAATCCAATATATCTGTAACTGAGTAAACTGCAAAAGTAGGATATTTTTAACATATAAATGAAGGCAACTAAGCATTATGCTGCTTCAGACTGCACAAATGGACAATCAACATTAAACATGACTGATTTTTAAATTCTTCATTGCTCAGCTGGAGGGAAGTATTACAAGGCCAAAAACCAGAGCTGCGGACAGCTGGCTTTGCGCAGTACCAGTTCTCTGCCTCAATTTTCAAGCCATTCATTTCTTTGGGGGGAAAAAAAAAAAAAGAAAGGAAAAAAAGGAGGAAAAAAAATCTAAACTAGGCCATATAAATGTACAAAGCAGGCCTGAGTCTCTAGGACTTTCATTGTCTCAGGCAGTTGTCACCACCCTGAACCCTCATTAAAGCTGAGGAGATGCTGGAACGGCATTAAAATGAATGTAAACCATTTGCTGCAATCTTCTGTTCACACCATCTCCAAATGAAGGCAGGCATTGCATAATCCAGGCAGCTAGAGCTCCTGACAGGTGGATGATTTATGCTCATAGTCGGAAGAATCGGAGAGCCTGCAGAGGACACAGCATGAGCAAGGTGGTGGCGAGACAGATGCTCTCAGTGGGCTTGCAGAGGCTGGCAGGCTCCAGCTAGCTCAGGTGCAACTTGAACACTTTAGTACTGAACTCATATTGCCTGGATTCCAGCACAGCAAGATACCATTTACAATATTATGTACAGTAGATATACGATCAAACCTATCTGTGTGCTATTTATCTCTCTCCATTTGTGTATACACACACACAAAATATATTTTTTTTTTCTATCTGCAGTTAAACTTACTCCATTTTAATGCTCACTTCATGTGAGCATACTGTCCACTGAAAAAGAAAGGGCAGATCAGGACAAATTTTGCATTGTTACAGCCACACTGCATAAGTGAGACCATGAGAGTTGAACAGATGTAAGTGGGGGAAGAATTTGGCTCAGCTTTCAGAGGAGACGGATAGATCTGTGATACTGAAAAAAACCTTACAGTGTTTTAAGAGTGTTTGAAAGGTAGGAAAGGAGAGAAAATAACCAGAGGAAAGGTGATAATATCTACAGGTCCAAATGTATTGGACTACTCTGGTCACAGAATCATAGTCACTTATATTACTTGTCTGTAAAGCATAGGAAACATCACAATCTGAAAAAAACAAAAGCACATAATATTAGCAAAATATAATGAAAGTGACACTCAAGAAATCTCTTTTTAATATTTCAATGGAACGAGTTCCTCTGTGTTATTCAGGGGTATCTAAAAACCTGATCCAAAATTGCAATATAATTTCCAACTATTTAATTCAGTTTCTCATTCAAGAAGGAAGTATGAGAGACACGCGGGTTTGAACTTTCCTGTTCTGTAAGCAAGACAGTGGTCTATCAAGAAAAATAAAAATAAAAAAAAATCACTCACACAAACAAGAAATTATACCTGTTCATGTCACACAACTATGGTCATTCATTAAAAGGCAGACTAAATTAATCTACCTTAAGTATATCAACAAAATAAACAATTCACCTGCCTCCTATCAGACCCATCACGTTTTCCATTCAAACCTGTCCATTAATTAAGTATGTAGTTTTCAGGGGCAACCAGAGAGTTGAAGTGTTCACGTGAGCACACTGCAGGTTATCTGGGTTGAATCTGCTGACTCTCAACTCCTTGCCACTTTAACAGAAGGGGGCAAAGGTGGAACTGCAGATGAGAATTAAAGACATATACATCCCTTTAATCAGATAACGCATTCAAAGTCTTGCAAATTCCCAAGAAGCCACTTTAAAGGCACGTGTCATGGGCCATTCCATAAATGGGGAGGGAACTGTGGAGTGGAGAGAAACAAGACTTATTTCAGCTAACCAGCATTTAAAAAGGCAGGAAATTTGAGAAAACAAATGGGTACAAAATGGGATGGATTGCTATCATTCAGAACGCTTTCTGATTGCATGCATCTCCCTAGAGAGGAACACCAACACTTGAAGCTTTCACATGCCACATCCAAACGCTTTTTCTAACTTCATTAAGCAGTCGGGTTTAAGAATATTTCATATCAAGTATTTTAATTAGATATGAGCTGAAGTATCATGCCAGTCTGCATATCTCCTGCAATACCAGAATGTCTGTGAGGAAATACAGTCATTCAGCTTGACTAGTACTCACAAAACAGTGCAGGTCAGGTAACAAGAACCTCAAGAAATTATTCTCTCTTCCCCCTGACCAGAAAAAGACTGCCTGGAGGATATGTGCTCAAAGCAACTTTCTTTCTCATCAGAATTCTTCTGATACAATTGTAGTATAAAGAGGAAAAAAAGAATAGAAAATCATGAAAATGAGAGAAGATGAGAAGAAAGAAGAATCTGTGTCATTTTAGCTAGTCTGTGGCTTTGTTCTCTGATTACTGCATTCCTTTGCATCTCACACAAGACAATGCTGTGGGGCATGTGGCTCACCGTCAGACAGAAAGTATCAGCAGATACTACACTTTTACACATCAGACTGAAAGATGTTCAAACTTTTCATCTGGAATACAGAGATGTACATTTTGTGGTCATGCTCCTGAGGGCCATTGAAAAGGAGAAGCTTGTTCAGTCCCTTTATCGTAAGATCCTTACACTTAGAGTTTCTCAAGCATGATCCTTCATCTGAGGTATAAATTAGAAACTCTTCTAGTATCTCTTTGAGTGAGAATTCACTGGTATTAAACCACTACTTAAAACCAGCTTTCTACTTTTTTTAAGGTAAACATTTATGTATTACTTTGATATTTAGTAGTCTAATCTGTCTTGAAATTGGAAGCTTAAGAACTTTCCTTAAAAGTGTGACAAATGTGAGCTTTATCACAGTGCAAGACCTCTCTTAACATTCATTAATCATGAGCAGGTACCATCAATCTGGATCCAAAGTACATTTATGCTGTTTCTTAAGTCATCTTAACTGATTCTACAAACTATATGCAGAAATGCAGTAGTTCTGCTAATTTAGGGCAAGTATGTTCCTCATCTCACATTTGAGTGGATAATACTTAGGACTGGCTATGGAGTGAAATCTAAGGTGCCCATTTTTTAAGCTTTTATTGAATAACAGAAAATATAAAATTGCGATAGAACTTAATGAAATGTAGTTACTGGACACCATTATAAACCCAATTTGGCAAACTGTCACAAAAAGCAACATGTGGCTGTACAACTGTTAACAAATGATATAAGACCAATCTGTTGATTGATTTAGACCAGAACAAAAGACACGGCCCCTTTGGAAAGCCCTTCCTCAGTCAGGCACACACAAGACTGGAAAGGAATATTATAAAGAGACCAAAGGGCAATGGTGATGCAATAAATAATTTTTATATGGCTGAACAAAAATGACAAGAACAACGTTGCTGTATGGACTGCTTCTTGGCTAGAAAAAGAAAAGGAGACAAAAGATGAGGATGATGGTCCTATATTATTTGTCAGCTCCTATGGTCTGCATGTGGTCAACATGCAGGGAGTCATCAACATTCTCTCTGGTTAGTCAAGCAGTTTTGCTGCAAAACATATACAGCACAGCAGTGACTCTGAGGGCACAGACTAGAGTCAAGCTAACTACAGAAAATCATCACATGGACTTTCTTTTAGGAAATATTTTAATTTTTCTAAATTAACTATTTCAATAACTCTCTGTCCTAACAAGAATTGCAATAAGATCGTATGCAACCAAGTTGTACTGAGTGTTGACTTTGGATCAGCTGCACTAAAACCGTGAATCAAATTGACATCTGATCTTATACTTTAGAACTAAAGCCAGGTGTTTAAGAAGAGAAAAATAGACCAACATAATAACTTTATTAGAGTGATACAGAGCAAAGAGGAAAATATTGATATTATTCTGTAAGTGAATATATTTAACATAGCTTGTGTTTGAATTTCTCCAGAACCGTTAATCTAATTAAAGACTATTGAGGCTCAAAATAAAGCTGTATTTTTCATTTCTAAAGATTAATAGCTACACTAAGTCATTATTATGAGGGAAACAAACTCCCTCCATAGTTTCCCCTTCCTGTCCCACAAATACCTAAAGAAAATAAAGAGAAAAAAATGAAAGAAGAAAAGGCTGGTTTGGTGAGATCTATTACAAGGATGGCTAGCAAGCATGACAAAGTTTGACATAATGACAACTCACTACTGAAGATAAAACTTATATCAAATTTCAGGCTGTTGACTTTCAACCACAAAAGCCACTTTATAAACTGCAAATGAAGTAATATTCCAGCCTTACCAGTGACAAAGACTCAACACTGGTAAAAACACCTCTAGTTTAAAAAAGGGCAGTATCTGACTAGAAAGAAGACTGTGGCTTAGTGACACTAACGTTCCAATCAACTGTGCTGATTAAGATTGGATTTTTGTAAGGCAGCAGAGATTTAGAAGTGTGAAATATTTGAGGGGTAGCACTATATGAGGTCAGAGTTAATAACTGCAGATGGTAATTTTAGTGCTTCTCAACACATTCATTGCTTTGGCTGAGTGAATAGGCCAAGAGAGTTCCTCAACCTTCAAGCTTTTTGTTGCCAATCCAACCCAAGCAGCAAGTCTGCCTATATATCTGCCACAGGGGTTCTATTCAGCAGCACTTAAATAATTTCAGCACTTCACCCCATAATCCTTTCACACATCCTGTTGTCTCTTCTAAGATTTGTACAGCCAAAGTATTCGTGAGAAGGTGCAACTGCTGTCTAAGCAAGGAATAAGTAAAATATTAAAAGGGTTTGATTCCGAAGTGGAATTTTAGAGCTATGCATATGCTAAATGCACCTTCTCCTTGAGATGTTGAAATTCACAGAGGGGGCGTGCAAATATTTGCACAGCAGAAACAGTAAAAATAATACAAATAACATCGATGACACTCTTTACAAAACGACCCCTATTTAATATAGGGCAGGGCCTATGTATAAGAATTCAAGCACCCTGTAATAGATGGCAGTGCCATATTGATGTATGTGTTTATGGGTGGCAGAGACCAAGAATGAAAGGCAGCTATTTGTCTGGGAGCTCATGGGAAAAGATGCCATAGTCCTACATTCTTCAGACTTGTCTCTGCCTTCCCTTATCACTTATATTACTGTCACTGTGCATTCAGAGCATAAACAAATGTTCACTGGGGATAAATCCACTGAATATCGTAGAATAAAAATTTCAAGAAAATCAGAAAAATATTGTTTCCTTATTTTAAGATCAAAAGAAGAAATATAACAAATGAGGATGTTTAGTTAACAATCTCAGATTATACTAGTATTTTTCTCATCATCAAGTAATTCATTTTTAATGGTCTTTCAATTTAAGTAGACTTTTGAATCCACAGAACCTACTCCTCCTGATTCTGAGAAGTAATAAGTAAGGCCTGTGCCCTAAAAACAATGTGGATTTTCATCCCTTTCAAAACCTTTCCAAACTCATTATTTTTAATACCAAAATCACCGTAACTATAGGCTGAATGTAGGCTGATACTTGCCTGACCCTGCAAACAATAGCAATCACTAGGATTCTCATAATTGATGACCGTGGGAGCAGAATCAAGCCTAACGTCTAATCTCAAGGAAGCTGCAGATGACTGCACCAGCAAACAGCTTTGACCCCAGATCTGCGGATGGTAACATCAAAAAAATCTGTGGAAAGCCAAGAAATGTAAATAGCTCTCAAATAGAGACGTATAGATGACACTGCTTTCTCTAGATTCACTTAATGCTGCCTATGCAAGCAGAGCGTTCATATAAAAGGACGAATGCAAAACAAAATTGTATCTAGAGAGAGACAAATTTTGTTTAAAGACTGAGTCCAGTGAATTCCTAGGACTTCTTTGTCTTAATTCCTGATAAGATTACGGGGACAAAAAACTGCTCAGAGCCACAACATAAGCCAGACTGGCAAAACACTGCAACACAACACTGTGAGAACTTCTTGGGAGGCTAACAGCTGGTCTTACTTTCATGTGATTTCTGAACTCTGAAAGAATACGTACATCTCCAATACTTTCTTTTTCTTGAGTATTTTTTAAACAGATGAATAGAAATACTGAGGTGCTTGAGCTATGAACACTAACCTGCAGTTGAAGAGTTTGTCCTTCCTCATCACTTCCAGAGAGTGGATAGTCATGAGCCGTGTTTTAGGGCAGACAAATTGGGCTGTCAGTTCTAATGTGTGAACTGGGCTATCAGGCCACATTTTGGTTAGGAATAAAGAGGCCTACTTATGAACACCAACACCACTTAGATATTAGTTTTTATTGTTTCCAAGGAGATTTAACGGGTCCAAGTATACATTAAACCAAGAATAGATTGAATGAAAGAAAGGACAGCAAGAGGGAAAGGGAGGGATGAGGTAAAGAGTTAAAAATCTACATTAGAAACTAAACTTCCTCATAATACATTGAAATACAGAAAAAAGCTGATATTCAGAAGAGACTTCAAAAGAAGATGTACTGTGTTATCTCTTGATGTTATAACACAGAAGCTTTGTTTAATATCCTGCATTAATGAAGGAGCTCCTTAAGTGTAATATTACAATAGAGAGCGTAAGAAATACCACTGAGGTCAATGCCACTCTATTAACTGTCATCCTGTACAGAAATATTTTCTTTGAATACCATTAATGCTTTCTCCTTTCCTTTGTTCTAATTTCTGAAGGCAGCAGAAACTAAAACTTACTCCACAATAATTTCTGCTTTCTTCTTGACAGACTAATGGTATTAGACTTGTGAGAGAAATTTACCTTAGCAATGTCTTATGCACAGATCTTTTCAAAGGAGATGTTGTTAGGATGAATCCTATTAAGCAGGCTTTTTCACCACCCTCAAAAAAACAGGCAACAACACACTTTTAGTTATAAAAAGATTGCTTAGTAATATTTATTATTTTGAGGGATAATCCATTCATCTGCTCCTGTGCAAATCACGTATCTCTTCACGTAGAAGTAAACCCAACGTATCTATTCTCTCTGCTGTATCGGATTCATTTTCATAGATTCTCAAAACCAGAAAGGATCAATGATAATTTAATCTGATCTGCTGTTTAACACAAGACAAAGATGTTTATTCATTAGTCTTTGAATAATAAACTTAGTAATTTATGCTTTAAAATGCACATGCCTCTTAAAAATAAAATCTTGTAACTGAATTAACAAAATCTAAGTGTGAAGCAGAAACACTTCAGTGACCCAAACTTACAAAAAAATTTAACTAACATGTAATAATCTTCTGGTTCATTACAGTACTGTGACCCAAAAAACCCAAGCAAACTAAACAATTTTAAGTATTAAGAGCTACTCAGGGAGGAGTAACATGCTAACTGCACTACTGTCATAGGAAAGGTTACACTGAAGTCAGCATTACCAGATCACAAACTTTGAGAGTTGCTAATCATTTTTAGAGCCTGAATGATGGTTAACATACTAGCAGCAATAAAGATTCACAGACACAAAAAGGTATACTGTTGACTTTCCCATAGCATATGTTGCCAAACCTGTCAAATGAACAGCAACCACCAGCTTTCATTCAGAGAGGAGGATCCAGAGGAGGATCTGGCCTCCAATTTTTAATAGCTGGACTAATTCAGATGGAATTCTCTCTATTCTGACTAGGTACAAAGCGACTGATGACAATTTGTAAAGACCATCCATTTATAAGGAAAACACAAATATATTTACATGAAGCAGACCAAATCCTCTGCTATGTCATTATCGTATAATTACTTTTCAAATAAACATAAATATTTCCTTACCTATCACCCACTTCATGAACTACACTTTCTGAAATAGTAGGCAATGCAGATCAGCCACTGCAAATAATCCATAAAAAATTATGAAAACATCCAGATAGCAGAGATGACAGATATGTAGGAGATTGTTTCAGTGTCAACAGTCCTGTAAGAAGTATAAACTAGCACTGCTCTGAACTATGAGAGATAAGACTATACAAGAATCTTTATGCTGTTTCATCTGTTCTTGTGAATCTGAGAAAATCCATCAAAACATAAGGATATTCAAAGAAATTGTATTTCAGGAGGAAAATCAATTGTGATCCTTGAAAATCTGATTTCTCATAATATTAACAACAACCAAATTAAAAATAGAAAACTACAACATTTCTTCTTTGAGTAAAGTGTATTTTGTTGTGCTGCTAATAACCATTACCTAGGAAAGTAAATGAAAATATTACACCCTCATATGTGTCATGGGCTTAAAAGCTCATCAACATCTGCCTGACACTTCAGTATGAAGCATAACACATACTTGAACAATGTCCATAGACCTAGACTTCTGTTTTCAAGTAATAGTCCATGTTACTTGAAAAAAATGAAGTGTCTCTCTGGATCAGTCTGTAGTAACTTTCTTGTGCTTCTCAATAGGAGATGCAGACAGGAATTAGGACTTCAATCTCACTCCAGCTCAGCCCAGTATGACATTGCTTTATCCTTCCTTCTCTAGCTCCTGGCTTGAGACTTATAATTTGTCGATAATCTTAAACTAGGTATTGCTGGCTATGCCCCACTGACATTCTTGAGAATATGTACAGAAATTCCGCACCCCACCCTGTATTATAAGTGACCTGAAATCTAATTCCTTCCCAGGGTTTCACCCCCAGACACAGCCCCAAAATCCTTACACCGGGTCTCATGCAGAAACATTGGATGCTGAGTGAAAAGCACTATTATCCTCCTACAATAAATGATTTAATATGCAGCTGTCATCAGAGAAGTCACTCTATGTGTTTGCTGTAAGTAGTTTTCAGACCTTGCTTTAAAAGCTAAAATAAAACTCAGGATCTTTCTCCAGGCACTGTGATTTCTAACATGAATTTTATTCGACAATTCACAAAATGACAATGTAATAAAGTCCTTCCAAATGTGAAGGGAAGTACAATGTCTGGTAATTGTTTCGCTTAGGATTACATTTTAAAACTGTTTGTTAAAGAAAACATCTAGAAGAAAACTCCCTACCAAGAGAATCTCAGAAAAAGATGCACACTGGCAGATGTGCAGAAGTTCTTGTAAGGAATACGATGATCCTTTCAAAGCTGCTTAAACTTGATTTTATTTCAGGTCTGCAACTAAATTTTTTTTTGTAAATAGATTTAGGCTGTCAATTTCCAGGCATGCTGTGCCATCAGCATGTAGAGACTGCTGTGACAAACGTGGAGGCTGCAGCAGCAAATTTTATTATAAACTGGTAATTGAATTGAGCAGGTTTACATTTGAATAGATTTACTGCAGCATGATCTCTGACATGCTGCATGGGACTGAAATCCTTGTCTGTACATAAAGAAACATGTAAGATACAGCAGGAATTATTTCAGCTCAGTGTAAGTCCATGCTAATCAATAAATTTACACTACTTTACACATGAAAGAATTAAATATCGCATCTTTCCTCACTCTGTGCATAATGAACGTGGTTAAAGCAAAAAACTCATCACCAGATTTTCCCATGGGTTAAAAAAACACCACCCTCCAAAAGTACCTTCCAACAAGAACAAAAGAAAAAATATCTCAAATTACAGCCCTAAAAGTGTATTATGAATCAGTATGGCTTCAAACATAAAAGTGGCCACTGAAACAGGAAAGAAAACAAAACAGCCTTGTAGGTTCTTTTAGGTTGTCCTGTTAGATGGTAGATATGTAATACTTGAAAAGAAGGTAACTCTCCCCTAGATTATGAGGTTTGGTAACTAAAAATAAGTAAAAATCTTACTATGTTTTGACATATTCACACAATAGAACGAAAACACTATGAAGTGCCCACGAGTAAGGTTAACTAAGGAACCTTCTTCACAAAGGAATTCTTTTATCAGAGTAGAACTTTCAGGTATGTACTTTTAGCATAGACAATTCATGGAATTCTGATTAAGAAAACTTGTGGGATTGATTTGCATCCATGGACAATGATAAATCAGACAAAAACACAGATTCAGCTGAACTATCTACACCGAAATTATTTCATTTAACAAAATTGTATGCAGAAACACAGTAAATCTGCACACAACTTTGGTAACTAATTGCTCATTTGCAGAAGAGTCATTTCATTTCCTCATGCAGTCCCAGCAGCTGCACGCATGCTAGATTTTTAAATAGATATGCTTAATGGATGTGTAATAATGCCCTCAAAATTTAAAAGAAAAGGTTTTAATCTTTTATGTACTCTTGGTAGCAATGGAGTTTTTTCCTAACAAGTTGCTCAACACATTTGCATATTAGTTTACCAGCAATATGGGTGATGGGGTCTGTTGAGAAGCACCTTTTAAAAGGTGCCATACCTAGACATTCTGCTAACAGTGGTCAGCTATTTGAAAATTTTGTCAAGTAAATATCATTCCAATCACCACTGGAAGAGAGGGTCAAATCCTGCCTTTCTTACTGAGGCAAAATCCCCATTGAATCTGACAGGAGTTTTGCTCAAGTAAGACTAAGGACAGCAGGATTTGGCTCACAGGATCATAGCATCTGCCAAAGCGGTTGTATAGAACAAGGTTTATTCTTAGTAAGTATAATCCAATAAGAATATGTCTGTAGGTGTGTGATAGGCGTAATTTGTCCATCATCTCTCCACTGGTAGATATTGTTCTTGGATTTTACCTTGATAGTTCTACACCTAAACCTGTTTTAAATTACTATCAAACAATTTGCAAACATCAGTCATCTATTAAAGCAGGCTTTTCAAGCACTGAAAAAGCAAAATTCCAAGGGAGTATTTTGAAGTGGTTGCTTAACACAAAGTACTCTTCACCAGAGATGGTACTTAGAAAATGCTACATCGATTTTATTTTAAAAAGTTCTCTCTCTCAGAAGTCCATGGACATCTTCTGTTATTCTTTCTTGGTGGTAGCAGTGTACTACAATAATAATATATACAATACATGCACATAAAAGTGCATTTTTGTTTATACATTAACAGCAATAGAACTGCATAGCATGCAACAAAGGCTTAAAGAATTGCCCCTTCCTGTAGATTAATCAGGTTCCAGTGAGATAGTATTGTTTCTTGGAAATATTTTCTTATATTTACCTGTCATTCAGTATCTTCAAATTGTAATTGACAAATTAAAACACTCAGCATATACTTACAGTGAGAAGCATCAGTTCTTAAGTACTTCAAAAAAAGAAACAAACAAAAGTGGTGGATTCTCCTCTTCTGTATGCCTTTATTTGCTCTAGTGGAGTTATAGTAATGTCAGTAGACATACTCAAAGTTTACACATGTTTATACATGAGAAATAACCCTTTTGTTTGTCCTGATGAACAAAAGATTGAGTAAAAAACAAGGGAAGAAGAAGACACAGTGTGTGTTTCTGCCAGAATGGGGACAGATGAACAGTGGATAAAGAACAGAGGATAGAAATCTTTGAGAATTCATCATGTTAAACTGTTAAGGAAAATGAGAGGACATACTTTGATGATTATTCTATTAGTTACCTACTGAAGGAGAATGAATGCTGGGGTACTTTTTGGTGTACTACACACAGAAATATTCCAGAGACGAACTAATATATGTACATACACTTTGATTCCTTAGCTTAGAAACAGACTGTCAGGAAGAGCAAGTATACTTGACAATTGCCTTTATAGTAACTGATAGAAGACTCACAGATCACTCTTCTTTCCTGGTTGCCCTATAATTGTTGTGTGTGTTTGCAGAGAGATACATACTGACTTGATCAGTCTTACCTTCTTTCAGCATGCCGACTTTTAGACACTTCATGAAGCGGCAGGCTTGGCAGGACTTGCGTCTGCGCTTTGTGATTTCACATTCATTTGTTGCAGGGCAGCTGTATTCTATGTTACCTGTAATAAAAATTACAGGAAAAGAGAGGTATTCAGAATCACTAGCCAACACAATGTATATTTAAAGTACAATTGTTGTTGTTTTAATTTTGGACTAGATCAAGAGTAAAGAGTGCTAAAGAAAGGACATACCTTTCAAGTAAAAATGAAAAGCTGAGTTGAAGGATGAACTTTTTGACTATTTTTAAATTTAGACAGCTATATGAGAAAAAAAAATATATACAGAACAATTAATGTGAGCCTGTGTCTGCCTCCATGTATGGTATCAAGCAAAATCCTTCATGTAGGTTATTTCTGCTAGTAGAAGAGGAAATTTTGTCATTTATTGCTTGTACCAAGCCACATGCCCAGGCTCCCTCCCAGCCTGAGCACTCTGTTTCTTTTTTTCTCACCAATTTCATGAGCCTTTCTTTGTCCAGAATTGAAAAGGAGGCTGTTGTGCTTTATTGGAGTTACAGGTTACTACAGAGCTTCACTCATTCCCTTCAACAGGAGCACACACTCCTGAGTTGCGCAGTATTGCTACCACCAGGTCTAGTATGTTCTATACCTGCCAGGTCAGATTTCTCAGCCAGCACATCTCTCCTTCTCTCTGTACTTCAGACAAAGCTCTTCTACTGAGAGGCATCAGAAAGAGGATCACTCCTATCAAGTTGTCAGAATAAGAAAAACTGAGACAAATGCTTGCTTCTGCCTCTTCAACTCTCCTAAAGGCCTAGAACAAGCTAGATCCTTAAATGTGAGCACTCCTGGGCAAGGCAGCATCTTTGGGTTTTTTTATTACTGCTTAGTACATATTATTTATCCTCAAAAATAACAAAAAAAACCACCCACATGAAAACTAAAGTTAATCTACATACAAGTGATTTTCTTTACATTCTTTAAAAATCACATCTTTGGGTATTCAAGTCCAAATGGAGGAACATCTGTTCTCTTTTGACCCAGTACCACTGCACTTTTCCTGAAAGAGCTTAGCTCAGCTTATTCATCTGCCCCGCCATGCATCCTGTTGCCCATGACTACATTCAGCATGATAAGACTTTGCAGCAGTCAGAAGTTCCACCAGGAAACTAACTTTTAAATAAAGTATCTTCCCCATCAGCCTGTCACATATTGCTTTAAAGATATTTCTTTATTTTCTAACCCTTTCCCACTGTGATTAAGTGCATTAGTATCTTAATGAAAATGCATTCTGTTTATTGTCCTCTTGGGAAGCAAGAGGTCATCACACCAAATGCATAAATTGTCATCAGAGACAGTCCGAGCATAATTGCAATTTTGCTGCTCTGTGTTTGCTGCACTCAGGGTCCGTCAAAGTCCCCTGAAGCATGCGCAGGTTCTAATAATTAGCATAGAGTCTGCCTGGGACCACAGCATTGATGAAATATTTCAGAGTTAATCACACTTTGTAAACACTGATTTATATTGACTACCTTTCTCCAGACTGATGTCTCCTCATTAAATATCACATTAGTGGATTGCAGGATTGCACAAAGACTCCAATGCTTGGCAACTGCTAATTCATCAGGAAGTAATACTAAAACCACTTACATCTATTGAAAATTGGTTAAGTATTTATGATAAAGGAGGTCTGTATAGTGCAATAGATATTCACCCAATACCACCAGCACACTTTGCACAACCTTTTCAGGCCTTTGTACACTTTCTTCCTCCTGAACATTGCTGCATGACTGACTTACTAGTGATGGCAAGTAAAAGTGATCTTGGCATGTCTGAATGCTAATAACTGTTGTTGACAAAACTCAGAAATCTTTTTCCCCTTCTTCAGCTCCTAAGAAGAAAGCTATTTAAGAAACTGGAGGATACAGTGGGTAGGAAATTCAGCACAACAGTTCCTCCAAAATTTCTTTCCGATACACATTGGAGAAGTTAAGAATTAACTTATGAAAGGATACATAGAAAAGGAGGGCAAGGGCAAGCCTAAAAAAGGTTCACATTATGCTCTCATGCTCTAACAAAGCATTCTTAGCAAGGTACAACTACTACACAGGGAGACCTTCAAAGCCTTTCACAAATTGTACCTAATTAACTTCATCATATTATAGTAATAAATGTATTAGCATCCTTGCTTAAAAAAAAAGGAACCAGAAACGCTTTGCAAAACATCAAAGATATCATTGCATGAGGCTAGAAATGATCTTGATAAAAAAAAAATGACAAGACTATAACACACAAGTTCAAGTATCAAAGCTCTGTACCAAGGCAAGTAGAGCATGCCCACTATAGTCAAAATCCTTGTGCAAAGGCACAGATAACAAAGGTATAGATGTTAACAGCAAAAAGTAGTATTCAAAACCAGAAAAACTGGAACTAGCTGCCCAGGAAGGCTGTGGAGTCTCCTTCTCTGGAGGTTTTCAAAACCTGCCTGGACATGTTCCTGTGTGACCTGATGGAGGGGAACTTTCTTCTGCAGGGGAGTTAGACTAGATCTTTAGAGGTCCTCTCCAACCCCTACCACTCTGTGATACACAAAATGACTTATTTAATTTCTAATCCAGATCTTTAAATTTTAGTTTTGCACAAAATCCTGTGAAACACTGCAAGGGTTTGTAGAGTGCAGCACGTTATACGCAGACAACATAATTTATTTTCCTGCAAATTCTTGCCACCTAAAGAACTTTAAAATGAGAATCCAATCACTTAAGATTCCAGTACTTAAGCTTAGACAAGGAATCTTCTCCTGTTAATTTAGGCTGGTTTATTTCAATGAATTATATTTTACAGCAGATGTTCAATCTTAATTTTTGATGTTAGAAAATAAACTTGGAAGATATTGGAAAGGGTTCCTCCAATGAGGTCAGCAGAGTTAACGGTAACTGGATTTACTACAGCAACAAAGAACCACACCTTATCAATGGCCAAAGCTGGTTCCTCTAAATTGTTTCAGCATTTTAGAATACAGCTAGACCACAGTAAAAATCCAAGGAAACACCATTTGCCTCCATGTATGAATGCAGTATTTTATTAAATAATCCCACATATGGACTTCTTTTTTGTCAGTGAGCTTTCCTTGAACTCCAGACTAACTGATGGAACATTGGAATGGATACATACCTGATATATAATACTCAAAATGTGTTCTACCCAGCACTCAAAGTGTTAGTGCATCTAATTTTGCTAAAAATCTACATTTACTACACATTGAAGGACATTAGAGCTCTCAATTTCTTATTTACTGCTATAGACTAAAAACAAAGACACACAAATTCCTTTAAGAAGTGTCTGGGAATCTGTGTAATTACGTAGGTACACTACCTTCATTCAAGATGCTCAGAATTGCCTTTTCTTTCAGTGAGGAAGATTCAGAAGGAAGCCCTATCACTTACTTGTCTACTATATGATCCTAGTGACTGAAACTGAGCAGCTAGTAAGAGCATAAGTTGAGTCTGCCCAGTTCTGTCAACAGTTGGAGAAGTAGCTGTGTTAAACAGTGAACAAAATCAACACGGCAGCTCTGAGTCTTTAAACTGGGCTGACAAGAACAATCGAGCCATTTATAATATCTCCTGGCTGGTTTTCAGAAAGGACTGGGCTCTGGTTACTTATTTCAGAGTCTTTTGTACAATTAGTTTGCAGGCAATATAATTTTCTCACTTACTCCTTAATAGAATCATGCAGCTATCTGGCTGATAGAAAAACAGCTTATATGTAAAACTCCTGCCTGAAGTGCCAGCAGATAATTTGTATATTCCTTTCAGTAGCATAATGGACTTTTACAGTTTGGCAGTTAAAGGGCTGAGTAACATAAATTAGTATGACATTTCAAAATAAAAATATATGTCAAATCTTCACTCCCCAAACACATTGTCCTGTGCTAAGAAGGCGATTTAGGCCAGCTCAAATGTCTTTTCTCTCCTCATGCACTGAGAAATGTTTATGTAAAACCAGTTCCTGTTTTTTAGTAATTTCTTAATTTTTATTATCTCTGCCAAAAGATGAGAAAAGACTTATAACACACTGCGCTTATAGAGAGCAACTGACTCACTAACAACATGATTTGAAACAGTAGGTGAACTGTTAAAACTTACACTACATAACTATCTCTCCAGCTTTAGATGCTTCAGATGGTCAGATCTTTACACACAGCTCAAGGGTAAGTGGGCCAAGATACCATTTTCTCACTGCACAGATGAGGTTTGGAGAGAATGAATGAGATGTGGAGTCATGCTACAATTTTAATAGTAAAAGCACTTATTGGATGGCTTTACAAGCCAGGAAATCTTTCACAGAACTGACAGCAACACTCAAGGTAACAGAACAAAGTTACTGTCATCAACAGTTAGAAATTTAGAGCCTCAGAGACATCAGGAGTGCAAAGCTGGGACTAGAAACTGACTCCAACTTATGTGACAGGCTGAATCAGAGGTCTCTCTTCCAGAAATACTGACAGGAATAGAAGCTTCAGACAGCAATTCTTAGCATAAGCATTATGTCACACTGTGATATTTGATATTGTAACACTAAAGATGTAAAAGGATTGCTATGAGCTATTGAAATATATACAGAAAGTCTTTGGCCAAGTAAAATACATGAGATGGCAAAAATATGTTTGGAAAGAGTAGCCGTGAGTCATTTAAAAAGCAGAAGGAATGATCAAGATACTAGTGTCAAAACTTTTAATGTGAAGGAATTTAAGCACAGAAGAAAAAAAATAATTAAAAAAACTACAATAGAGGGGAATTACTTATTCCCATCTAAGAATTCTATGCTATAATCAGCTGATGAAACTCTGTTTCAGTATTTATACGCCGTAATATCCCTTTTTTTTTTTTCAATTTCTCTTTCAGCTTCCGTTGCCTAACACCTTTTTTCAAAAACTTATATTTAAAAAGCAAGTGTTCTCATTATTCTTCATTGAGGCTACTGCATCATTGAATTTAAGTCCTTCTGTAGTAAGGTTTGCCGCAGGTACCACTTTCATCCTCTGTCTTCCTGGGTGACAGACCCAAAGGAATACACCTGTTTGTCTGTGGACTTACATGCAAGAAAACTCCGGAAAACGAAAAGTAGCCAGGATTACAACCATAGGTCTTCTAGGAATTAATAAAAGAGAAGACTTAGAAAGAGAGACAGGAGAATCTAAGCCACCACAGAGAGAGAACTAAAGTATGTTAGCTCACATCTTGATATGTAATCCAACTGGAAAAGAATAATTCCTCACAAAATGAGAAGTAGGTGCTGTTGGAAACAGAGTAATTGGTTAACTTAGAAAATCTCCCAGATGGACTTAAAAATTATTTGATGTTTACAGGTCTTAGCAAAGATGAACTGAGGAAAGTAAAAATATTTTTCTCTCAGGATAAAGTTTCAGTTCTTGCAGACTGTTCTCTACTTTGCAGTCAGAACTCAACTGAATTTAAGTATGAATAAATATTTTCATAAGTGAACATACTCTTATCAATAAGGTTTTAGACGTAAGGTCAAGATGAACCAGGCTAGATTTGAACCTAACTGAATCCAGTTTTGGACAACAAATCTGAGATGGATTCATCTGATACTGCAGATAATTCTATGGATTATTGACCTATGAATTCTGCTACATGTTGTCTGAGGTTGATTAAGTCTAAAGTTGACTATTCACAATTTTGCACCTAGATGACCTCCAAAACAGTATTGCACGCACAGTTACAGAAAATTTAAAAGGTTTGGTTCCTACATGTCTCAAATGGTCCTATAATCTTAAAAAAACATGTGTGAAAATAAACTAAACATGAGGCAGCAATGTGCCCTTGTGGCCAAGAAGATCAATGGCATCCTGGGATGCATCCAGAAGAGTGTGGCCAGTAGATCGAGGGAGGTTTTGCTCCCCCTCTACTCTCATCTGGAGTCCTGTGTCCAGTTCTGAGCTCCTCAGCTCAAGAGGGACAGGGAACTTCTGGAGACAGTCGAGCGCAGGGCCACCAAGATGATCAGAGGACTGGTGCATCTGATGAGGAAAGGCTGTGGGAACTGGGGCTGTTTATTCTAGAGGAGACTGAGGGAGGATCTCACTAACTTTTACAAATATCTAAACGTTGGATGTCAGGAGGTTGGGGCATCCATTTTTTCTATTGTATCTAGCAATAGGGACAAGGGGTAATGGGATGAAGGTGGAACACAAAAAGTTCCACTTATATTTAAGAAAAAGCTATTTTACTGTGAGGGTGAGGGAGCCCTTGCACAGGCTGCCCAAGGAGGGTGTCGAGGCTCCTTCTTCGGAGGTCTTCAAGACCTGTCTGGACATATTCCTGTGTGACCTGATCTAGGTGGACCTGCTTCTTGCAGGGGAGTTGGACTAGATGATCTCTAAAGGTCCCTTCCAGTCCCTACCATTCTATGAGTCTACAATTTTATGATTTGAAGGATTATGCTTGAGCATTTGTGGCTTGTGTTGCCTCATCTGTTACAATAAGAAATTCAGGAGAAGCAGCATGTTTTTAAATATCTCTACAGTGTAAGACGGTATTTGACAGAAGGACAAAGCCAGCTTAAAAGTACACTTTAAATGAATTCACTAAGTTGAGCTGCTTAAAAGAAGCCAGTGTACTACATTACTGAACTATAATATATTTAGAATTTCTGAAATATTTTTTACTTCTTTTTCTTTTGTTCCTAGAAAGCAACATCAATAGAGATTTAAAACTAAAATGTAAAGGTGACACTGCTTGGTCTCACTGCATGACATTTTGCGTTAGCCTCTAACTTTAGGTAGATGAGCTTCCAGCATCATAAAAACCACTATAATTTTCAATAGAACATTGATATTATAGGGTGTCGGGGTCTAACTATCTTTAATTCCCACTGAAGTCAATTTCCTGATCGTCAACAGAAATGAATGGCATTTAGGTTATCTTAAGGGAGAATCAAGACTTAGAAGGTACAAACAGAACTGATCCCCTGTCACCTGGGAGTCACTGAAGAGTTGTCCAACTTGGAAAGATTGAACTATCTACATTTCGTCCCTGCTGGTTATTCTTATATAGGTCAATTTTGATACACTGTACCAAGGTACCATGGAAAATTGGCATTGTTTTTTTATGAGCACACAGAACATCTCAATCTGCAAAGTTGCAAACCAAATGGTTTTCAAAGCAGTTTAAAATAAATAAACAAATACAATTTATGGAAACATTAAAATAAATCACTTGCTGCCTGAGACTTCCCATGACTCTATTTTCAAACTGGAGAGAGCTTGTTAAGTGGGCTGGAAGCTTTCAGAGATGCGAATAACAGAGATCCCAATCTACTATAATGGCATGGATACATATAACTGTACCAGTACCAACTGTAAACCACATCTCTTTCTGAGTATTTCTGACCCACATTTCAGGATCTTCATTCTTATTTCCTAATAATCTAAGTGTAGCATATCATTTACAGGGCTGTAAGGAAAGCAGAGATGGTAAAAAGGATAGAGCCATCTGTATACTTTTAAACTACTCTCCAGTTCTCACTGTAGCATGTTTGTATTTTATTGTCTCCTCTTCTTTAGCTGCCATAGTTACACAAAGACGTTATGACAGGATTAAAAAACAGATTGGAAGGAATGAAAAACACTTTCTCACTACTTTGGTTGGCCCGTAGGCACAGAGAAACTGGGGAAAAGGGAAGATACCTATCATCGCTTGCTTAAAATATTCTTTGAAAGAAATGCTGATGCACCGACTTTCACTTATATAAGGAAGGTGAATGATTTAATCAGGTAATGATGGATTCAGGTGACATTTAGTGTTAGGTTCAATGGAGAGCTGCCATCTTCACATCAGAGCCAAAGTCCAAAGACTATTGCACCAAGACACAAGCCTCCACCCTGTCTTTCTATAAAAAAGCTGTTAGCTACCAGTAAAGACGCTGAAAGGCATCTTTTTTACTTTGCTTTCATTTCCTTCACAAAAACAACGTGCAGTATTACAGGAGTCATCTCCAAGAGATGCAAATTAACCTTTGGAAGCCACTTCAGTCATGTGCAACTTTGAATCAAACTTCATGAAGCCCATTTTAGATGTCACCTTATCTGAATTTACATAGCTAGTTATAACTTTCCTGATGTAAAAAAAAAATACTGTGAAGTGTTTGTACATTGGTAGATCAAGTTGGCTCGCTAATATGTAAACATTCTAAATAGGGTTGAAAAACTTTTAACACCAAAGGAATTAAAACCAACTTGGAGTAATCGAACAAGGTGAACAAAGTACACAGCAGTTTAATCTAGCTCCCAGTTCAGGCAGTCTCTGAAGACCACAGGAACTACATTACTGCAGGACTATAAGAGATGAAGGCTCCTACGTAATTGGCATAAAATGGGATGGGAGACTTGGTCTAGTTCACATAATGACCAAAAAGACAACAGTATTCCCAGGATGGAGTATTTCTTGTTTGTGTTTGAAGTGGACAGGCAGTAACCTTCAGGGTTAAAGCTCTTAAATGATACAGTGAAGGTATGATTGCAGGGTTCTTATTAGCTATTGCTTTCTTTATTCACCCAGTGTATAAACAGAAGACTGCTGTGTCAATACTGTTAATCCAACAGTTTTTTGTTAAAAAGCTAACATATTTTAAAAAAAAGAGTCCACAGACAATAGTCTTGAAGACTTAGAAGGAGGGAGGAAGAAAGTTGTCTAGATGCAAGCCAAAATTTTAGAGACATGACAACTAAAATAAAACAGTCAACTTTCTTTGAATGTGTTAGTCCTATCATTCTCCTGAAAGCAAGAATACCATTTCAATCCATGTGCAGAAATATTGAAGTTAGAGGCACCGCGTAATTACATATTATTAATGCAAAATGTGTACTGAATAGTCTTTATGATAATTGCGCAAATAAAAGTTATGAGAAATGTATTCACACTAATTATTCACTACAAATTATCTAGTAAGTACAAGACCTCTGTGCCAAACACAGCACTTTGCACCCAGTTGACAATGGAAAATTTTTTTTCCCCCTCTTTTAATGAAAGGTCAGAGTTTTCAAGATAATACAGTACACAGCAAAAACTGTTGAGAGATCCTAAAAATCAATGGTCCTGTAACTATTTTTAGACCTTGCTATTTTTTACTATTCCTGATGTTAAGCCAATTTTTGGGAGATTTGGCTCTGTGTGTGCATTTCTGAGACACATTTGCAATCAGCTATCATGCAAATTATCCCAGAAGCAGACTGAGAGCTGCAGCTGAGTGAGTACTAGGCCGAGCACAGAGAACATCCAGTTCTCCTGTCCCTTATATTTCACAAAAGGGGGCAGGACATCATTAGACTACTGTGACTGAAGATTACATCTATTTAATATCTTGAGCTGGGATTTTTTGGTGGGTTTTGCTTTCACTTTTTTTTAACCAGGTGATTCCTTGTTTCTATTTTTTTCCTAATATTATTGATTTTTATCATAACCTATGCACACAACCCCAAACATACCTCTGTGTGCCATTACAAAAGGACAAAATTACTTGTTCTTATAATTCAAGACATGGTTCATTTATTTACTTTTAAGAAATTTAGCAGGGATTGCAAGAGTCAGGAAGAAGGAGAAATGTGTCAGCCAGGAATGTACATTTTTTTAGATTAAATCGCTGACATCTGAAAGGGAACTATAACCTCCACTATTCTTAAAAATAGGTGTATACTCTACATTAGAGCAAAGCTTCCCTCGTGTAATTGGCTACTACATAGCCTGTGATACACACCACTTCTGGTTTCTGTAAGATGCTAGTGGTATACAGTCACTGTGATAGCTGTCTGCGCAGCTGCCTATGGCTTTCACCTACTTATATTTCAACAGACTCATTTGAAATGGAAAGAATTGAAAGACTCTCATTGACTTATTGGAAAGGACATCAGGCCTGACTTGAACACAAGATGTGCTTCATAATCTAACTTTACCGGGTCTGCCTTGCTCTTACTGAAGTCAACTCAATTTTGCCCGTGACTTCAACAGGAGTAGCACTTATGTAAGTTCTACAACTGTGAGCTAATTTAGTAACTCATGAGTGATACACAAGAAAGGTTTGAGAAGTCAAACTTTCTTCTTCACTAAATCTATAACTAAGTATCCATTACAATTTATTTAAAAAAAAAGCAATTCTTTGAGCTGTGACGTTATCCTTACATATGCACAGCTGCAATATTTGCCTCTTCAGGTAGTCTAGTTTACTCTTCTGTATGTATAAATTTCCTGGCATTCTTCCATTTTCCTGTTTTCTTAGTTGCAGATAGGCAGTAATAAACTTATTTTAAAAACAAGCAAACAAAGAATGTGATATCAACCAAGAAGTGAAATGGTACAGGGAACAATGACCTCTAGGAACACTGGGAGTAAATGCTATCATTTAATGCAAAAAAACTTCAGGGGAATTATTGTTCATGCAAGCTTAAAGGTAGGATTTGTCCATTCAAAACATGAGAAGTACCTTTTTCTTATACACTTCTTGTTACTTACCATAACCCATGGTTTGATTCACCAAAGTAAGTTGCTTCCATTATTTTGGATGGTATCTGAAAACACTTAGTAGTTGTGTCAGTTTAGTCAGCACTACTACTGAAGATGCTGCCATGACATGATGATGGCAACACACTTCCTATTCTTAGCTTCTTCATTATTGCTTTTCCATTCGATGCTTGGTTTTGCCTTACTGCATTTTTTTTTGTCTTCACAGCACTGTCACCTGCTGATGCAGCTAATGCTCTAACCATACAGAGACCTTTTGCATAGCTGCCAGTTCCAACTTCAGCTGCGTGGCCAAGTCTAGGTTGCTAATCTGGAGAATGACGTCCCAGTCTTGTGCTCCCATGCCCAGAAACTTGCTGTCTGTGGTGTGGTGTAAAATTGCAGGCTACCTATTACTGCCAGAAGTCAATACTTTCACCAGTTAATATTTCTGTGGCTTTTTTTTCATGTCCAAAACACAACTAAAATAATTGTGTATTGTAGGATAGTTATTATGTAGCAATTAAATACCATTTATAAAACCAGAGTTGCTAGTTGAGCTTGGTACTTGAAGTTTAGCAATCACAAAATACATATAATTCAAGTAGAAACATTTTCTGAGCTTTCTGAAAATGTTCTTGAAGGTCAAGTAAATTCACCTATCTATTTTTTTTTAACATTTTCCAAAACAAAGACTTGAAACAAGCATACGAGTATGCACTCATTTTACATATGAACCCAGGCCACCAGGACTTATCACAGGTCTTTTTGCAAACATTCTAACACTCAGCTCTATTAGAACAAGAAAAGTCTAATGTTTCTTTTAGTGGCTATATGGCCATCATAAAATGGGTAATTCATCCTGGCTGAAGGCCCAAATTCCCCAGTCCCAAGACGGATGAGAGGAGATGCCTCAGCAACGGATAAATTAAAACAACATTCATTATTTTTCCTTATCCTTTTGCATTAAACATGCAAGTACTATATTTAAGAAATCTTGACCAAATGTTCCAAATTTTGGCTTATGTGAAATTATACTCTGAAACAAATTTTATGCTCCTTATCATAACTCAATTTTTAAAATAATTAGTGTATCACTGGATTGTACTGCCTTTCCTAAGAATTCCAGGTGCTTGACATCTATGAAAATCGAGCAGGTTTTATTGAGGAGCTTAAATTTGGACTTAGCAACCTAATTTTAGTCTCTGAAGTTTGAATTTAATTCAATGTGACACTATATTCCTGTACAGGCCAAGCTTGGCCTCATGTTCTTTAAATAAAGCACCTTCAATTTTACTTGAAAGGATGATATCTAAATCAAAGCAGAAGGTTATTTTGTCCCTATTGGTTCTGAAGCTGAAACAAGTGGTCATGCAAATGATCGCATTCATTCTAATTTATGCCAAAATATGTGGCGTATTTCTAATAGGTATCAAGAGCAGATTAATACAAAGTACCAGGCAGAGACCAAATGCTGCCAACTTACAGATATTAGTTGAACCCGTTTAAGGCCACTGTATATCACATGGACGAAAGACAAGTTACTAATACACTGATATGCAAAAAGCAGTAAATATTGCATTTGGTTCCAATTTTAAACACATGGCTGCTTTAACGAAAAGAAACTGTCTTTCTGTAACAATTTACAGTAGTGATGTACCTAGTAGCAAAACCTAAGCATGATGCCTGGGTGCCAGTCTGGGCTGCTTTTGGATGGGATAGACTTAGTTTTCTTCATAGTTGCTAGTATAGGGCTATGATTTGGATTTGTGCTGAAAATAGCATTGATCATACAAGAGTGTTTTCGTTATTGCTGAGCAGTAGTTGCACAGCATTAAGGCCTTTTCAGCTTCTTATGCCAACAGTGAGTAGGCTGGGGATGCAGAGAAACTGGGAGGGGACCCAGCTGGGACAGCTGACCCCAACTGCCCAAAGCAATATTTCAGACTATGCGATGTCATACTCAGCATATAAAGCTGGGGGAAGAAGAAGGAAGGAGGAAATAGTCAGTCACTGTTTATCTTCCCAAGTAATCATTACCTGTGATGGAGGCCCATTCTCCTGGAGACAGCTGAACACCTGCCTATCAATGGGAAGTGGGGAATGATGTCTTTGTTTTCCTTGGATTTGATTTCCTTTGATGCATGTGACTGGATGCACAGTTTTTCCTTTACCTATTAAACTGTCTTTATCTCAACCCATGAGTTTTCCCACTTTTGCCTTTCCACTTCTTTTCCCCCTATGCCGCTGTAGGTAGGGCAGTGAGCGAGCAGCTGTGTGGTACTTAGTTGCTGCTTGCAGTTTAACCATGGCGCAGTCACAAAGTATATTCAAGAGGCATCCATGACAACCTTAAGAAAATAATCAGTTTTCTTTGCAACAATCATTTATGAGAATCCATGAAAAACCCATACAGAAAATAAACCTGAACACGTACCAGATGGTTCCAGTGTTTTTTTTTCTTAATCAAATTAAATGTGTCAGTGGCCTTAACATAAGGTAGAACTCTGAAAGAAGACCAAAGAGGCTTTTTCTTAAGTAACACATCCATAGGACTAAACACTACGAAACGAAAAGGTACAGTCTGAAGTCCTAGCAAGATTTAGTCAAAGATTGCATTATTTCAGTTTGAGGAAAAGAAATAGAAAAAGTTTAAAGAATAACCAACCTTGAATTGTCCTCTTGAAGAAAGCCTTGCAGGCCTCGCAGGAAGCCACTCCATAGTGGTACCCTGATGCAATGTCACCACACACCAAACACAGTCTTTTGGGCATCGAGTTCAGCATATATTCACACTTGGTCTGTGAATCTTCAGCAATGGTACTGGAGCAGTCATCATACCGTTTCCTGACCGGCCCGTTGCCCCCAAGCCCTGTGGCTGAAGGGTAGAGAGGAGGCGAGTCCAGCCCGTTCTGATGTCCATTCATGGTGGAACTGTAGCTCCCGCTGGCGTCTGACGAGCCACCAGGGCTGTGGTGGTTGATGCTGTCCGTCAGAGAGGCAGGGCTCGACGGTTCCGTCTTGATGTACGACGAACAGCTAGAATCAATGTGTCGATCTTTGCTTGACATTCTGCAGAGAAGCCTGTAGCGGGGAGAGAGAGAAAGAAGAATCTGTGTATTAAAGCCAGCGCTCTTTAAGGCCGCTCTGGAAGGGTTAGGGACTGCACATCACTCATTCATTAGTCAATACCTCTTGTTCTACATGAAGGTAATCAGCATAAGGGCATGACAGAGCTTCATCAAAGCTACAGACAGGCGGTAAACAAAAACTTTAAAGAGGGCAAATCTGTTTGTTGTTCCCTCCATCTGCCCTCTGGACTACGTGTCACCTTTATATCAACTCTGAACTTGTCATCTAGCAAGCAAAAAAAAATTTTAAATCCTATTGGATCACTTAGCTATTAAATGTCTACCTTCTTGCCATAAATCCCATCATTGTAAGTTGCAAATACTTCCAGTTTTGATCACATAAATGTTCTGCTCTGTTATTAATATTTGTCAAGACACTTGACTGAAACATGTATCCATCATCTATTGATTTGATCTCAGAATTGAACAGCAAGTCTTCCACAGCCTTTCTTTTCTTTATTAATATTCTTTATTATAGATACAGCTATTTAGTAACTGAGTAGCACATCAACTGGGAACTCTTAACAAATAATTAAGGCTGGACTCCATTTTCACAAAATCTAAGTAAAATGATTCATCAGCTCTGTCTGCAATTACTTTCTAGCCATTATCCTCAGACTAACCAGTAATAACTGTGCTACTATCCCATATATCTAAAGCTCTATAGGATGTGACATTTTACGTGTTCCATTCTTGGATTAAAAAAAATATATTCGAGGAGATTTTAGATAGAAGTTTTGTCTTTCAGAAGGTGAGATTCTATCTTACTTCTCAGTTCTCATGTATCCAGAATTAAGCATCTAAAATAAAAGCACGTAAAATAGACTTGATAAATCAGTGGTTTCTACAGGGGGAAAAAAAAAAAATCTTTGTCTATTCCATTCCCTAGTTTTTTATTATTTTAAAACATATTTTAGTGAGAACAAGTACAAAAATAACAATTAGAAAGCTCTAAATCAGATAGTATCATTTTTCTACAGCTATGATTATGAGACCACATAGCAAATGGCCTACCCAGCATTTTTTTTTTACAGTATTCACAGAAAGTGTCAAAGTTCTGATGACAGTTATGAGCATTTCTCTAGGAATATTACTAGCAGAAAAGCAACTACCCCATAGCAAGTAACCTCATCCACTTGGAGCTATGGATTCATGTTTTCAAAGTAAACAAATAAGTCCAGAAAATCTGTCTGACTTCACTGTCTAAAATAATTTGAGATCCCGTTTTTACTTTCTTTACCTTTTTTATGTTTAAAAATAAAAGAAAATCAGACCAATTTCTACCTCAAGATCTAGAATCAAATTCACCAATAGAAAAAAAAAAAAAAAGACAAAATCCAGAGTTTGCTTCTGTTCCAAGGAGGTAACTGAGACCAAAGACTCACTCTTCATTAACTGCTTCAAATGAGCTTTACCCTAAAAACAGCACTCATAGATCTTATTCAGTAACTCTCAATTATTGTAATTTCTACTGCAAAATTCTATTGAAAACAAATTACATGTAAATTTGGAACACAGCCAGATTTATGTGCAGAAATGCTACCCTCCAAACTCAAAATCAGTACTTATTTGGGGAGGTGGAAGGAGCAAGCTATCTGGTGTCAGCAAATAAACCAAGGAAATGGGAAGGTTAAAGCCGTGAAAATATCTTATTACATTGGACCACCTGCTTGTGTTGTCCTTTCCTCAAGAACTGGAGGGGGGAAAATCCCCTTGCCAGCCTGCAGTAGCATGTGCCTTTTCTTCTGCATCTGCTGCCTTGTAGCCGTCACTGTTAATGAGTGCTGTAATTAATAGATAGCTCTCTCTTGTCTCTCTACTTGCACTCTGGGCTAAGCACTTTTCTCAAGTCAACGTTTGAAAGAAAGCGGGTCGGCACTGACTTACAGCAGCTCTGTGAATTCCTTTTAATTTAGAGCACTTACACCACCACTCCACTTATTACCTTATAATTACTGGACTGCTCTCACATACATTATGATCTTAGACTGGAGTTAGAAGTTATTAGGGTACTAAAACACGGTGTCTCTCTGTCTCCTTCTCCCTTTCTTTTGACATGGAATTTTATACAGCTACAATTAAAAATACCAATTAAGTTTCACATTCTACCAACTTATTTTTTGCATTACTTTTCTATACACTAACACTAAGGTCCTTTTATCAACTAAACAGGTATTTGGCCTTCTTTTTTTCTCCCTGATTTGGAGACTTCACATTTGAAGTCTCAAAATACAGTAATAGGAGTGCTGACAGTCTGTCATAACTGGCTTGATAGCACATTGTTGTCTAAGTCTCCCATTGCTGATCTTTTTGTTTCTAATTTGTGCAGTAATGAGCTCAAACGTCACCCTCCCCAGGAAAGAAAAAAAAAAAAAACAAAAAAAACCCAAAAAACAAACCTCAACAATAAATCATTGCAATTAATTTGTTGCCTAAATGCATGTTGGTTTCACAAGCGCAAAAGTGGAAATCTCCCACTGCAAGCAGACAGAACCAAAACATAATCTCAGTTCTATATGCATTAAAATCTGATCAAGCAGTGTTGCTTAGGCTAAAGCCAGTCTGCTGATGCTTCTGAAGTAGCAATTTCTGGTACCAACCAAGATTGAGCTGCTTTTGGCTTCAGCTTAAACAGTACAGACTGGATTGGTGGATGCTGGCAAGGCACAAATGCTGTTAAAACATTAACCACTCCAGGGAAAAGTGAAAACAACCCTGGCTGACTCTGAGGACAGAAAGTTTTTCAATCCCTTGAAGAAGGTGAACCAGAGACAAGGCTGGGTACTAACTGTGGGTGGGCAAGACACCTACTACTTTCACTGCATCCCATCTGAATGAAAGTAATTCAACAGCCATCTTATACCGATGGCAGGTGGGACCACCATCAAATTATCATGCTGAAGGTTTGGAATAATGCCTAAGCTAGATCTCTGTAAAATCCCTCCCTCAGTTCCCTCCTAATTACTACTTAGCTCGTTACACTGAAGAATTCCGAGACACCATTGCATTACGGTCTAAAACTACAGTTGGAGCTTAATTCTCTCTTCTTCTCTGTGTCTGAAATTCTACAGCTCTATTATTCAAGCCTGAAATATTCACAACTATCTATAAATTCAATTGTCAGCCAGTAGGTTTTATTCTAGACCTCACTTCAATCTAAAATTAGAGGCACTAAAATTCACATTACCTCTAAGAGGAATATAGTGAATAAGACTTTATTTCAAAAGAACACCTTTTTGTCAGAAAGAGCTATTTTCAAGATGATGGCTTTATCTGCATTCAAAGAGAATAAACCCAATTCCACATTGTGCTGTTAATGCAAAAATTTTAGGTCACATTGGATTAATAAAAATCTAAATTTAGTTAAGGTTTATGAATAGAAATAACATGTGTCATATAAAAACCTACGGTATTTATTTTAAAGCCTTGGTAGGGTTGTTTTTTTCCTTTACTAGATTTTAAGTCAAATAAACGGCAGCTCTATTTGTGGTGGCCTGTTCTCGGTTAAGTTTTCTAATAACTGGTAGCTCTCGGGTAAACTTTCAGTAACTTTAGGGAAAGTAATTATTTGGCTCTAGAAGCATTATCATGCCCATATACAAGAGAAACTATATGGAGTGCTGCAAGCCTCGAGTAATATGCAATATATAGCACATCTCTTAAAATCTCTGCTAAATTTAAGTAAGATGTGAAGCTGGTCATTGCTGACAAAGACACAATGACAGATCACTTCCGTATGCAGCTCCTGCTTTGAAATGGTCTTAAACAATAGTGAATAAATTGTAATGCTATGTGGTTATGAAAGGTTGAATATATTAAGAATTTATTAATGCAATCACATTCATATTTCCATCTACCTGCCACGTTACTAATGATATTGACATGCTGACACTGGCTAAATCAGTATCAATACACAAATGGAGTGCAAAAATTAACTGCATCTGATTACAATATATAGCCTTAAAAAAGAAAGCATTCCCATTCAAGCTACTTAGAGCTCTTTATATTCCATTCATACATGCAACTGTTTCAGAAATCCGTTTTTTCCTTCCTCTCCCTTATTACCAATACCTAAAGGAGGTCAAACCAACATGCCAGTAACTTCGTATTTCATACTTGCTTTTCAAGCAGGAAAAGCTCTGCTTACAGCGTCATTCACTACTTCTATACTGCGCTGGTGGTTTTAGTGATGGTGGCAGTCACGATAATTAGAGTGACCACCTTTATTACAAACCAACACAAAAATCCACTTTTACCTGCACATGAAGTTTTTTCTTTTCTTGAAGAGAGTATTATCTTATTCCCATAAATGTCAGAATAGGTTATTAGCAGCTGAGATTTTTAATGACATTTACTATGTGGGATCATCAGCTAGGCAGCTGTTATTATGCACACCTAGGTACATTTTATGCTAACAGTGTAATCCATCTGATTTTCCTCCAATACATTCCTCGAACTCACATAGATGTTCACCACAAAGGCCTTATCATGTTGTTTTCATACTTTAACTATGAAAACCAATGTACAAAAGAAAGCATTGGTCTAGATGACACAGTAAGTCTGTATCAGAGTCAAGAATGGAAACCAGCTCCTTGCTTTAACCATAAAGATCACATTTTCTCTCAAATTCTGTGCTTACTTTCACAATCATTTCACAGGTCTACACCAAGACCAGCAGACAGAAAACAGTGCAGCATCTTGCACTTAATTTCCATACTCTTACTCTTCAATGTAAGAGGGAAGAAATGTGTATGAAAAGAAATGAAAATGTTGCTTCTTGCACCAACGCCCACGACACCTCCTCAAGACCTTCATGGGTCCTATTAAAAGATCTGAGTAAGAATTTCAAGCTGCTTCGCATTGAGCATTTTTTTCTGCTTCAGCTAATTGCACTCTAGTAAAGTGGCAAAATGTGAATCACTTAGTAGGAAAATGGGCACCAGCTGCTATTGTCAGAGAATGGAAATGCTGAAGAAAAGGAAAGTGACTGAATGAAGTGTCATGTCAGAAATCAACGGTGCAACGTGTGATTTGAGAAAACATGACTACTTTACAGAGACAGGGTGTCATTATGGCATCACAGTAATACGATGCTTTGACAACTGCTGGGTCTAACATATCATCATTGCATTAAGGTGCACTAGCTTAGTTGGGGGAAGGAAAAGAAAGCATTTCTTCTTTTAATAAGAAATCCTGTAAGGTCTGCTTGGTTAACCTGGTGGATGAGACCATTAATTGCAAAGTATTGCTAATCTTGTCCCATGCACGCACAAACAAAATTGTTACTGTGCATTAGGTCCTTATTAATGAATACACATTGTCAATCGCAGTACAGAATGGCTGGGGAACATTTTTTGTTTGGTGTTGTGTTAGTTTTTTTAAAAACAAATTATGAATGTTTCATTGTTTTTTGTAATTTCTTCTTTTATGTTTTCTTGAAACCTTCACCGCTTCACCTTGCTACGAGAAAGCAAAGCAAGCCAAAGACTTCTTCCAGAGCAGCTGTCATAGCCACTAGTAGCCGGAATAGAAGCAGCAGTGGCCTGAGTTAGCTGATGATTACTGACAGAGGATCCAGCTTCCCAAACAGTTATTACTGCTCTGTATGCGATCTACCAAGCTTTGCTAAAGCACTTCCTACACACAAGGTGATGGAAGACTACACTACTGTGTGGTCATTTTGAGCTTAACTAAACAAGCCATTATCTGAGGCCTTTCCCTTCACATTTGCACTTAATCTGAATGGCTACACCTAGTTTGTTTTCCATGCCACATTTAAAAAAAGAAAAAAAAAGGTAAATTTTTCAAGTTTCTGGCATGCAACTACCTCAGACTCTTCAAAATGATGAAGAATTATTTCCAGGTTGCCTCCCCCCATCCGCTGGCTATTTATAAATATTCATTATTGCTTCCCTTTCCATTTCAAGATGATTCCCTGTGCTTCCTGGCCAATAAACTTTGTTAACAAGAAGGAAATGATCCTGAGATACCCCAATGTGTGCAAATTATCACTGTTGACAGCTTCTACATTTAAGGATTACATCTGATGCAACAATGCATACTAGTGTCATTTATCTTTAGCTCATTTCCTTGGCCCTATTTCAACTGAGGGTGAGCATCTCTTGTTTATAGCTCTAAATACTGTAAGTGAGCAACTGGCAAATCAATAAAACTGTTAAATGCATAATAATACTGTGTAATTACTTACATGATGTTTTGCATAATTAACTGTCTGAGGTGTTCCTTGATATAATGGATGTTCAGAGTATGGAATAACCTATAAGCCTATAAAACACACCCTGTTTATACTAACAGAAATTATGTTTAAAACTCTTGTTATAATAATCCAAATCAGGCTTTGGCATGATATGACAGAAAGTCTTCCTTCGCTGCCAAGTCTATATCAATTCTTATGGCATTACTTCATAACTAACGTGATATTTCACTGATGATGACTATTACTCTGATTACTTGGAAGTAATGTAGTAATAGCAAAAATACACTTAGATTAAACAAACTACTGCTATTTAATCAATATTATTGAGACAAACTGAGTGTTTTAATAAGTCTGTAAAGATGCACTAATGCTGATTTAATTAAATATATTCTTAGACAGTCCCAAGCTCTGCAGCATACAGATCCCACAATTTGACAGCCTATGAAATTATTCTTCTGAATGTAAAAGCTAAAGCACTTATAGCTAACAGAATTTATATCTTTTCAGGCTGCAAAATGATTATTCTTTACATCAAATATTCTTTTGGGAACAAAAAGTAAACAGGGAAGAAAACTCAAAGCCCTTGCACCTTTCAGCCAAAATATATCTGAAGAGGTGCCAGCCCTCAGTGACACAGTTGTCCAACGTCCAATACATGTCTCTGCAACATACTTGCAAAAACAAACAAAAAAAAACTTCCCGTCAACTGAAAGGCACACAATAATGCTAATATGGAAGTCACGAATGTGACCTTTCTTTTTGCATGCATGTATACAACAAACATGCTATTAGCTGTGTGATGCACTACTACTAGCAGGCCATCAACACAGTAAGTTACATTCAGAGAAGATTGACTTCTATGGATTTCATGTATATTGAGTAAAAAAAAAAAAAAAGAAGATACTTTTTTGATATTTATTTTTCAAATACTAAACAACCATAAATAAATACGGAAAAGACAACACAAGAAGTAGATGGTATTTTAAACCAAAATCATTTTAGAATGCCTGAAAGCTATATGTAGAAATGTATTATTTTGCTGAATAGATTATGGTTCTGATACAACTTAAACCTCAGTAAAAACTTCATATAGCTACTTAATTTTTCTGTTTCTCTTTTTCTGTTGCGTTTCTGGCATTTTTACACAGTTAGACTATGATTGCTGTTTGAAGCTACAGTCATGTCATTATAATATCTTAGATTTACCTTCTCTTGTTTATTGACTTCTAGCCTGATGTGACATATTTTTTGTTGCTACTGGACTTAACATGTCTCAAACAAGTCAGCTCTGCAGTGAGAGGAGAGTGGAAAGCTGCACAAACTCACACTAAAAGCCTTCACACGCTTAAACAGTTTCAAGAAAAGGCTGCAATGTGACTACCAGAATGATGGCCAATCCTCATCATATGAAAATTAGTATACTGATCAGGGAGAACAAGATTTTATTACTCTATTTTCAAACTGCAGGCCAACACTTTTACTTCATGTCACATGTTGGAAGACAGTAAAAACTCTTGTTAAGAAATTAGGTGTTTTTCTGCGATGTAACATCAGTTTACAGTTATATTGCAGTTATATTGCAGTGGTATCAGGTGAAATTCACCTGACATCTCTAGCCCCCAGAGGCCATGGTAAAGTGTCAAGGAGTCACCTAATTGTGAAGATTCTTTTCATTAAGAGAAATCAACTCAAAAATAAATAAAATAAAATGCTACATTCAGCTACTTCAAGGGAGGAAAAATACAAAACTACAAAAATAAGTCAAGATTCGTTCAAGAACATAACAGGCTTTCTAAAGAGGGATTACTTAGAAATGATTACAGCATCAAAAGCAGTTACTTGCACCAGTCAGAAAGCCCGTACTACACATCAGAGAGACATAGCTGTCATTCATCAATTTCTGAAAGGAAAAAGAATACAAAAAAAATTCCTTCCGTCTCAAAACAGAGTCAAAGTTTGCATCATCAGATTTTTCACAATTTCTAACAGCTATTTCCTTCCAGCACTGAAAGGCAGAGTGTAGGTGTGTGCACACCACATACCTGTCTCCCCACTCAGCTCCAGTACTGATTTTCTGTACATTTATAACGGAAGAATTACAATTTGCCAGACAAGCTCTGTTAAATTGGAGAAGTGATTAGAAAGAACATACCAGAAATAGTATCAGAGACTGAGCGTCTTAAAAGACTCAGGACTAAAACTTATAAAGCAAGTGATCCTTCTCCCACCCCCTCACTCTGCTGCCTCCTCAGTGTGTCCTGTCATCACTGCCACATTCCACCCACTTTAAATCCCTCCACACATACACACATGCACAAGCAACCAAAAAGCTACTTGGTGAGTTGGAAAATGACGTTTTCCTGCAATCAGTGTTTAAGTGAATGTTTGTCCCAGTGTGTTACACCATGCTGTCAGCTAGCAGCAGGGAGTCGTTGAGTTGTTACTACATTTGATTTGACTGCCAGTAGGAAGCTTTATTTCTACCAACTGTTAGTTGCCAGCTCTCAGGATCTTCTCTTACTTTGAGAAGGTTGTTTGGTTTTGTTGGTTTCGAGGTTTTTTTTTTTTTAGATATAGTCCATTATTTTTTCTCCTTCCCTCTTAGGACTTTTAGTGTACAGCAGAAGCACCTCCAATGTCTCCATGCATCACAGCAGTCTCTTCACTTAAACTTGCTGACATTAATGTAAAAAAGTAACAGTATTAAGGCAACTATATAATTTGATCCAGACACACATCAGAAAAGCTATTTTTATATCCGGACACCTGAATGAGGTGCAAACATGAATATTTACAAACAAGCTGAAGCAGAGGAATTTTATTTTGATCTTTTCTGAAAAACGTCAGATTAGAGACTGGAGGAAACACTACAGAGAGATAACCTGGGTGCATTTTCCTTCCAAGGAGAGCATTTGCTAGCCAGATTTTTATAAGCTTCCCAAACAGAGTTTTCAGGGGGGCTTTTTGTTTGTTTGCTTGCTTGCTTGTTCTTCATGTATATCCTGAAAGGTTTCTCTTCTATCAAACAAGATGCTCTAACTTTAACCGTTGTTTACAATGCTTCCTCTTCCTACACAATAATGATGATTTTGATAATTAGGATCTAATTATAATGGATCTGACAACAACTTCCAACAATGAAAAGCATCTTTAGAAAAATGAAAGCATATGCGTGAATAGTGCAGGGAGGTGGGGTGGGGGAGAGAATACATTCCTATGAGACAGTCTGAGAACTCAAGCTGAATGGAAAAGTAATTAACACTAAAGAGCTAAAACTGTAATTAACGAAAATTTCATTAAAGGGAGGCAGGTGATTCCACTTTCCTAAATATGACAAGGTGCTGTATAAAAATAAAATAGCAGCCAGTTTCAGTGAGTGGAGCAGGAAAGCCATGTCTTTAACCAGATCAAATTCTCGAAATTGGCTGTCAAGACGGGATTGTTGTGATTTATACCCGTCTATCAAGTGCATGAAAGAGAGAGACAGGAGAGGAAAAGAGGCAAGCTGCTGTCGCTTCCATTCGTAAAGCACCTTTAATTTCCACGGCACCATCTGTTACCAAATCTAATTCACATTCCCTCCTAATCTGGTTTAGTTCTGTAATACTAATTCTTCCACTACTCTTACGAACATCACACTCAAGAAAAAGCTTTGGTTCTGGGTTGGAAAAAAATTGAATATTATACAGTTAAGGTTCTGGCGACTTAAGTGAAGCGTGCTTCCCATTAAAATGCACTCCTGGTAAAAGGATTTGTTCCCAGTCAGTGCAGAGATTCAGCATTGCTCACGTTTGAAAAAAGTCATGGGGGAAGGAGGGGAGAGGAAAAGAAGGGGAGAAAAAGGGGAAGAAAAAAAATAAAAACCACAGACCAAGATAGGAAAGTAGGTTGTGGACATGAAAGCAGAGGTTGTCATAAAATACAATTGTTGTCAAGTTTAGTCACTTTCAGTATTGACTATAAAATCACTTTGTCACGGTCTCACATGGAAAGCTTGAAACTGTAGCTGTGCTAAGGAAACTAAGAAGAGCAAAATGTAAGATTCTACAAAGGGGAAAATATTTCTTTCAAATTACGAGATGCAAATGTCAGTAAGAAACCAAAACACAGGGACAAAAAGTGGAAGTGGTGTAAAACACTCTCCCGACTGCCAGAGTTTTCCTCTTAGCTGTGTGATGATGATAAAAATACCACTCACTTTTGTGGGACCTGGAACCAAATTAAAGGACCAGGATTTTCCTGTGGCTAAGCGTTTTCAGCCAGATAATCCCCCATCTACCCAGTCTAGGAGTGACTCCGCTTTCTTTCCCACATACAGCGTCTTGACCAGGTCCTCTTGAAATGAACATAAAAGGAAAAAAAAAAAAGGACTTGGAGAAATATTACTACTAATATTATGGTGCTGTTTATTAAGAATGCTCATTTATTGCTCACTGTTTTGATACAAATCTTAAACTGTATTTCCAAGGAGTAATACTATCTCTCTCTTACATATTGGCAAAGCAAGACACAGGAAGGTGAAGTTACCTAATACTGTTCAGAAAGCCAATGGCATGGAACAAAATCAAGATCCTGTTGGGGTTTTTTTTGTTTGTTTTTTTGGTGTTTGGTTTGGGTTTTTTTTTTATGGCTTTTGTGAAAACATGCCTTGGAAGTCTGAATATTTATATATATATGAATGGAATTTGCCTTGAACTTCCAGAAATTGGACCTTTGCTATTTTAAAATAGTTTTTTTTCCTAAATGGAAAACTCACTTTAAGGCTAAATTAAATCTCTTCTTTCTCTTACATTGAAATGTGTATTTTTCTGTTAAAGTAGTCTTGATTTCTGTGCATGTAGCATTCCCATAAATAAAACCTATGGCAAGAATAGCTTAGCCAGCACACAAGGTAATATGTGAGCCATGCATAGCTGCGAATAGCCCAAGGTTTTTATGTTAGGGGTATTTTTTTTAAGGATTTGAAATGGAAGAGGCAGACAATACTGAGAAAACACAGTTTGACAGAACAGTAATATTTTAGAAAATGCAAAACGCAAGTTTTGCTAGTTTTCATTATGTCAAAGAGTAATGCATGAACAAATCCCTGGCAAAACTTTACCAATTTTTAATCGCTGTGAAACACAAATTCTGAAGTCTCCTCCTCCAGTACCACTGCTTGATTCACAAATTTCTTAAATCATCAGGATAAATCTATAAATGGTGTTGGGTTTGTTATTTTAATGGGAAAAATGGGTAAAAAACCAAAGTCAAATTTATTCCAAGTACAGCACATCTGTCATTCATTGTGCGTCAAAACCTTGGGTACAGGGTAACAGACCCAGCAACTCTGGGGCTCTGCAAATTTATACTAGCTAATGATATTATTCCCCAACCCAGCCTATGATTTCAGAGGGCCTATGATCCTGATACTCAGATATACAAGATGCAAGTGGATTACCATAACCTACCGTATCCAAAGAAAACCACTCTGATATTGAAAAACTTGGGAGATCAGAGCAGGTTTTTGGTTCTGGTTTTTTTTGGGTCAGGGTTTTTAACATTAAAGCATTTGAGTGATATAAACCCTGGCTGTTAATGCACAGCAATTCTATTTCTATACTACAAAGCCTCTTAATGTTTGTAAATTAAAACTAAGGAAAAAAAAACCTCTCTTCCCTGAAAATCTTCCTTTGTTTATCTACCTTAATTCTGGAAGCACTGGAAATTAAAAACAGGCAAAACAAATAGTTGAGTATGGTACTGGGTTATGGTACTAATGACTGAATTTATCACATGTTGACATAAATCAGAGTTTATAGAAGCAAAACCTATGCAGTTTAAGTATTTTCTAGTCTGTTTTGGATTTTAATGAGTAATTACATACTTTACAAATAAGTATTTTACAAATACATAAATTATAAATAATTACCTTTGTTTTTTTCACATTTCATTGTTCTTCACATATTACTATGTATAATTAAAACCTATTCACGTCACTGGGTTTACATGTCAGCAATTTGCCTCTGGATATAGGCAGCAAAAGTCAGGAAGTAATGGATTTCACTCTTAAAATGTTTGTATGACTCCAGAAAAAGTTTGCAGCTTTTCACAAAGTCTTGATACATTTTCAACACTCCTACTTTTTGCCTTCTATTTCGGTAAGAGTCACATGCAGAAAAGAAGGAAATCCACCATATTCCATAAAAATTGTCTGGAGTAACAAATGTGTACCAGCCCAATTATTACACTCAGAACAAGGAGGTTGTTACTTGCAGTCATAAATCATTATGATGCAATTATTACATGTTGAAGCTATGATCATCTCTTCTGTAAGAAGTAACCAAGAGCACTGGAACAGGCTGCCCAGAAGGGTTGTGGAGTCTCCTTCCTTGGAGGTCTTCAAGACCCGCCTGGACATGTTCCTGTGTGACCTGATCTAGGTGAACCTGCTTCTGCAGGGGGGTTGGACTAGATGATCTCTAAAGGTCCCTTCCAATCCCTAACATTCTATGACTCTGTGATTCTATGAAGAGGCTTGTCCAAAAAAAAAAAAAACATTTACATGAACAGATCAGCATTAATTACTCCATACTGCACACTGCAAAACTCAGCTGTATTTTAAGGACAGAATTGCTTCAATTATTTCAACAGTATAAAGTCTGGATCAAATATTTTTTCCTTTTAGATCTAAAAGTTCAGCCTAAGTCATCAATCCTTGGGTGAGCAATGAAAGACTGGCCTGAAGAGAGCACTGCATTCCACCATTAAACTAAATTAACACACACTTTTGATCCCAAGAAGTTCTGTGCCTCACTAGTTTCAGCACAAGGTCTGGCTGCTCAGCAAACCGCATATCAACTTTCACCAGTTAATGGAAATGCATTAAATAATAATTTTGCCAGACTAAGTCTTACATATATTTTTATCGTGATATGATTAAGGTCTGAAATAAAAATCCACCTGCATTTGACTAAGCATCTGCCTAGAACATACACCAAATCTGCTCCACTCCTTTACTGATTCTTTACACTGCAGAGGGTCCAATAGCAACTGAGTCTCTATACTACCGTTGCTTCATGGAATGAATAGCCTGGAATTCTAAAAAATAAATTATGAGCAACCAAGGTAACACCAATATACTCAAAACATTAACTGCCTATAGTCTGAAGCTTAATAAACTGAA
Organism: Urocolius indicus; assembly: GCA_013401255.1. NCBI lineage: Eukaryota > Metazoa > Chordata > Aves > Coliiformes > Coliidae > Urocolius > Urocolius indicus. The sequence continues at coordinate 389,652 of WBNH01005759.1, forward strand.
GGTGCTTGTGGAGATCAGTATGAAAACCTAAAGGAGGCCACTCTCACCTACCCCTGGATGGCTGCATCAAACATACTGTCAAATCCAAAATGGGACATCAACTGAAACATCTGTCACAGCACAACAAATAATGATAGCCAAATGATGATGTGGGATTGGCTGACTGTACATTATACGGCCATGGTTATCCTACAGGTTGTATAAAATATGAGAGCCTAAGATTTATGTTATGGGTGATAAGGCCAAGAATGCTGTAAAAGTGAAAAAATATGGCAACAGTACGCAGTACATCACTACTGGGATAATTATTTATACAAAAAGTTCCCATTCTTAGACTTCTAACACGTAGGGATAAAATTCATATATTCAAAGAAGACATAATAATAACCTGTCAGCTTGTCGTGACAGATATGCTTTTAATCCAAATGACCACAGTCTCCAGTTTACCTGTCATAAAAGGACACAAAAAATTGAATTTTCCTTTCATAATTCTTTAAGTTGAAAGGGAAAAACACAGAAGCATGATAAGTGGCTCATTCTAGTGGACATATGGACATGCAGCAGTAAAATGTATGAATAAAAGGCATTGTTCCTTCACTAATGCTATTTTCACTTGTTACACACCACAACTCAGAGACAGGAAAGGAATTCTTTCCTTTGACTTTTCAAGAATACTCCTAAATAATCTAAATTCTATTCCATACAATAAGAGATTGAGATAAAGACTAAGTAGTGTATTACACTATTTAGTTATTATTTGAAAGCAATTCTGCACAAACTAGCACAAAAGCACAACCTCACACAGATCTTACTGACTTGAAGTACTTGCCCACAGAGATCCCCCTACTCCTAAATTCTCTGCTACTGGGAAGGAATATCCAATCTGCAAATTTTAATTTCTAGAACTTCACTCAAAGAACTCTGGCAGAAATGTAATATATCAGTCCCTTCTGATGCAGAAGGAAAACTACACAGTCCATTCCTGTCCCCTCCACTCACACATAAAAATCCACACCATACATTTGCCTCAAATCTTCTCCAGCCTGCATTCTTCCAGGGGTGAAAAATGACAAAGAAATTTAACTAAGTTAATTTTAACTGCTGAAAACGTAGGCAGACTGCTCAGTTATTTCATTTTAAAAGATCTTCATTTTCCCATCTGTGTTATGGCAATTTTATTACACATTCGGCAAATTTACAGTAACAAGATGTTCCCCTGACAAATTAATCACTTTCCAAGCATTTTATCATATAAATAAAATATTACCTCAAGAGAGAAAATCAGCTCAATCAGTTGATTTAACCCATCTTTCGGGGAACTCGTCTGAAACAGATTGAGCGCATTTTTTCTGAAGAGGGACTGCACACACATCCTCCTGGACTCCCAGCTCGTATGGTAAGGCTTTTCCAAAAGAAAATATTTAACACTAGCTGATAGGATGCAAGATTCTTACTGTAAGAACTACATTGCTGCAATGACAGATCTTCATCAGGTACAGAGGCTCATCTAGAAGCTGGCACAGGTTTTAACTGAGGAAGCACATATCCCCTCAGATGATTGATAATTACTTCTACAACATTTATCTGGTGTTTCGCAACAATCATAACAATAAAAATTAATCGGTTTTAGTAATCTGCTCCCATGTTTTAAAAAGCTCACAATAAAATAACACAGTTCAAACTCCAAACAATTTTGTAGCGGATGAAACTTATTTGCTTGACTTTTAAAAATGTCCCCAATGCTCTTATTCTGGAAAGTAAACTTTGCTTTTACAAAATATTACGAGACTGGTAACATTATCAATGCAATGTATGAACAGTAGGGAAGTGGGTTCAATTCAAGTTTTCCCAAACTAATCCTTAAAACAACTCAATGTCTTTCTGGAAAGAATCTGTCACTGAAGCAATTTAACCTCTCTGCCATTTAACCTTTCTCCCTCTGCCTTGCTCCCCCCATTCTATTTTCCATTCATGGACTGCCCACAAGTATAAACAAGAAGAACTACATCTGTTTAACCTACTGGAAATTAGAGTTGTTGAAGTTGTTTTAGCAGGTTTTGTTATTTCTTACGTGTAGTTAGTAGTATGAATACATGCTTTTTGCATCTACTCCAACACTAAAGAAATATGGCAGCAAACCACCCTTCTGCCAGCAGAACCACCCCACCAGATATCAATGTGACTATCCTCTTCAGTAAGGTATTTACAATATTCTCAACAACAAAGTTCAGAGCAACAAGGAAAAGAGAATTCACACATCTAGACCGCCTTTCCATCCTCTTTGTTACCTCAGCAAAATACTAACTTTACCTCCCTTAATATTAACACATGAAAAATGCATGTAACAACACAACTTACTAACCTACAAGAAGAAAAAAAATCATGCTTTATGAAATACTATCAAATAGTAACATAAATGTTCATATTTCCTACTTAGCCTATATAATAATGCCATAAACAGTCATATTAATATTACAACGCATCAGTATTAAAAGCTGCAAGTTTTGCATAACCCTGAATGTCTTACATGTTAGCAATAAAGAATATTTAGATGAACAATTATGAATATAAATACAAAATTCCATATCCTATATGTATTTTTTATCTTTTTCACTTTTTAAAAGATTACTTTTAGAAGTCATAAAACACAACAAAGAATTCAGATCATAGGTCAGAGCAACTTCAGTGCTTTAAATGGATACAGAAAACTTGAAAAAAAAGCGCCAAACACATGACAATTAATTATAGTGCTTCCTAATCTTATTCTTCTCTATACTGGGAAAATCTAAATATTTGTTGTACAAGATGCAAGTAAACCAGGCTAACAGGAAAAGGTTTATTATCCATTGACCCCTTCCTCCAAGTACTTAGACAAGGAATTTACAACCTGTATCAAGTGACTTACACATGCAAGCTTTACATGACTAAGTTCCAAAAATTACTTTTTCATTTAGGCAGCAGCTTCTTCATCTTTTGCTAGGAAAAAGAGTATTCTAAAAATGAAATATGTCTCACGGGATGCTTGCAATGAGTATTTTTTCATGTTCTAATTCATGCATATTTTTAGAAGGCTTGGAGCAGCTGTAACCTTCAGTCAATGGGAGATATTCTGTTCTCAATCAGTACACACAAATTTTTGATCTAGACAAAGCAGGGCTTTCCTTGAGTATCAAGTGTAAAGTTGAGACTGCAATAAGAGAAAGTACAAGGAGAAAATGCTACTTTCTCCTCACACTATTAATACTTAGCAAAATTCAGTGAGTTTGAGAGACACCAGAATTCAACTCTGAATCCAGTATCCTGCTAGATATTGAAGACCAAGGGGCCAGTCAGTGCAGCCACTGTGGAAGCAGATGAATTTGATTCCATGCAGAAAACATACCATTGTTTCCAATATCCAGCGGACTTGGCTACAGGATCTGGCCAGCATTTTATATTGCTTATGCAATTTTCAAACCAAAACATAACAATATACAGCTATTGACAAAATGAAGGTCAAACCTCGGAGACCTCATATAGAGCACAAAGCTCAAGGATGAGAAGCAACATCAGAGAATGTTCAGTATTCTTCATTCAACACAAATTACTAGTAACACCCATTTATTGTGATAGTATGTAATTGAGGCAAAATGTCTTCGTTTGGTACTCCTTTCACAGCCTGCTGGTGAACTTAAAAAATTCTGCACATATCATCTAGATGTTTTGGCCTAATAGTTTGAGATGCATAAAATTCCTTTAGTTGGCTTTTAAATCAAAAATTAAACTCTTCTTTTGAAAGTCATGTCCTTGAAGTTCTGAACTAGCCACTAATCCTTTCACGCATCACAAAATATTTTCATAATTTTTCTTCTCTTCTGCAATTGTTTTCTGATTCACCACAGAACATATACTATTCTCCTAAAATCATTTAACAGTGAACTCACTGTACAGGAAGAATCGGAACTCAAAGATCTGGAAAGTTAAGAACACAGAGTTTAAGTTACTTTCAAAGGTTAAATTAATCTTCATTTAATAGGGGGGAAATCACGTAACTTCGAGGACCACATTTGAGATGGAAGATGGATATTTACACAGACTCAGCTACTTGAAAATAGTCTCCAGGATCTAAATTTTTGCAAACAAAACCTCTTCATTCTGAGGAAGATACAGGACACAGAACCCTTTAATTTGAAAGATGACAAAGTGGATTATTGGTTAGCTACACGTGCCAGTAGGGTGATCCATTACCATGGACGTTCTACTGCAAGTACACTGTGTCGCCTTAATAGTAGCTAGAGCCTTATTGGCTTAAAAAAAACGTAAAAAGGGTTTTGCATGCGAATTGAACTTAATGGGTTTGACATGGACTAACCTTAAAGAATCCAATCCACTCAAATCCCTTTGAAGGCTGAAGCTGAATTTCATGCAAATCTTAGAGAAGTAGACAGGCTGTTGGGATTGCAAGATGCTGTGTCCCTTTCTTCTGCAGATCTAAAACTAGGCAAAACAATGACATAAAACCCTCCCACAATTTCAAGGATTTCTCTTAGGATGATCCCTGTTTTATTCTTTGGCCCAGGAAAGTTTGACATTTGAAGTTTGAAGGCAAGAAGAATCTGACATCAGGAAACATCAAAATAGTAGCCAATCTTTTAGGCTTTTAAACACAGCATCAGACTAATGTTTCATATATTTTGAAAAAAAATAGCTGACACAATGGCATTATTATTAAAATGTTTAGAATAGAATGATGCAAATGAATTTCCTATTATCAAATCTAGCACAAACGACTTTTATCTCTTCTAAAAAGAATTCCATTTTAGAAACCAATAACGTATCATAGTCTAAGCCTTCTGATGGTCATTTTGAAAGTCAAGTAAGTAAAATAAACTTATTCAAGATCACTGTTACAGTACGAAATTTTGTTTGCTCACCTCCAATAAAAATGCCTAAACAGATTTAAGTGTTTAATGTATGTTTATATAGGCAGAAAAGCATATAGATCATTTGCCTGTGTAACAAAATATACATTGACATCTGGAAAATTATTTGTTTGAGGACTGGATTTACTCCTCACCCAATAAATGTAATGGGCAAAGAAAAAAAAAAAGAGCATTTGTCACTGCTTTGCTCTTTGAATGAAGTACAGATGACTACAAATGTAACAAACTATAACCAAATCAAAACCACACAGTGTGCATAAAGAACCAACTATGCAAAGTAGTTATAAATTCTTGGTTAACAAAGGGCACAGAAAGCCCTTAAAGGAAATATTTTATTTCTGCTAAATTAATACCTAAAAGCATTACATTTCATCAGTTTCACTTAGGTTTAAAGTCCCCAAAGATTCTCCTCCTGAAACTGGCTATATTTTATGTGCAAACCAGGCTGAGAGCTATCTAAATCTAGATAAAACTCATTGGCTTGTAATCTTCACAATGATCTATACATCTAAATCTATATGCAAATCAAATGCTCTCATGCATTAACACATTCCAAAGCATCTAGGAGTAAGAGAGTGCTTTCTCCCTCTCACAATCCCCCTCCTTTGCTCCTCTCCCCCTCTCTTTATTTACACTAGCTACCTAAATAATTCACACTGCCTTCTTTTCAGCCTGAATGTTCTTCTGTTGAAGCCTGCAATGAGCTATTGCAGTAAGCAGATGGACACATGAATGCAGCAGGTGGGACAGATGGCAGACCGCCCTGTCTGACGCTGGCTGCCTCAGCTTGGACTGCCTTTTCCTTCCAGGTACATTATCATCAGTGTAGGAGAAAGAAGTATGAAGGGGGGAAAAAAAACCTCTCTTCATACAATACTAGACAAAAGAGATAAATAAATTATCAGGTGCGTATTTGCGTTTTAAACCCAAGTGCAGTTTACTTCACAGTATGTAAGAAGCATTTCCCCTCTTCAAGAGAAAAGTCCACCTCTATACTTCTGAGCAAGCCTCCTGAGAGGCAGGCATAAAACAAAATGTGCCTGAAATCTTTCTTAGAAAGATTTGCAACTCATGACTTCATCAAAATTTTTGTTCCACTTCAGTTTCCAACAGGTAACTGTTTTGTTTGTTCGTTGTTTTTTTTAATATATTATCTTCATGTACATGATCAGAGTTTTTAGACAAATTGTGAACAGCTATAACACAGATAATGAAAAGTCTCAGTTTCCATCTGTGTACTATGATCCTTGTCTGAATTTCTTCTGCTCCTGATTTCAAGGGGAGCACAATAAACTAATAGTTTAAAATAACATCACAGTTTATTACAAAAGATCTGACAATTCTAGCGAACATGCAAACAAAAGCTGTGGCAGTAAATCTTTCTTTGAAATATTTTCATGTACTTTATTTAATATAATTATATTTTAATACATTGCTTTCCTTTCTGGAACATTGGACAAAACACAGTGAAGATTACAGAAACAACAAAAAAAAAAACCAACAAAAAAACCCAAACATATATGTTTTGAGCAAGAACACATGAAAATGAGAAAAAATCCAATGACACATATGTCAGAGGAGGACTGGCATCAGTATCATACTACAGAAGTATTGTTGTCTGAATAAGCACAAGTGATTAATATTCTTTTCAAATCAGCAGGCAAATGATTCAGTGCATTAATTCGAATTTGTTTCAAGCAGAAATTTTTTAAATTATATTTTAAATTATGTTAAATGTAAGCAGTCAGTTAGATGCTCTATGCAGTCCTACACTATCCAAATTTGTCTCTCCAACCTTTTCTCCCACCTTGTGTCTATGTCAACGACAGCAGCCTGTGTTGCTCCCTCGACTGCCTGTCTCCCTTTCACACTGCTTTCCACTCTACCTCCTTTTCATTAAATGCACTCTCTGTGAACTGACAGAGAGGAAACCACCCACCTCTCCTTCAAATACCAGGTATATTTCTAGAATTAATCCATTTGTATTTCCTTGTTAACCTGAAGTTAATACTTTTATTTTCAATTAAAAACACAAAACTGTACACAAATTTTGCACAACTATTAATGCACACATACAGGGTTATGGTTGCCCTTGCTATATGAAAAACAAAAAGTGGATTGTTCCCTTTTTCTGAAGCTTTCATGAGTTACTTGTATTGGTAAGTCATTAAAGCTTCTGAATAGGAACTATCTACTTGTTTACACACTGTACACCACAGTAGCATGACAGAAGCCCCTATATACTACCATAACAGAAACAATAATGAGACAGTAAAACACGTGGAATTTATTTGCAATTACACTCTACTACTGGGTAAAAAAATAGTTTTATTAATAAAAATGAGCAAATACCCAATGTTAAAGAACAGGTGTAAGTTGAGACATGTTCTGTGTTAGATTCTGCTCCCTTTGAGCATACTGGTATAACTAGAAAAATAAACTGACTGTAAATAAACTTGTATGGGTAAACGACATCTGCTCAAAACTGGCAACTAAACCCTGAAACAAACAGGAACTTATCTTTTCAGAGATTTAAACACACTCAGTAGAGACTCAAATAATAATACACATAATAATATAGCATCTAATTTCATCTGGTCCAGGAAGAAGACATAGCATTATTATAAAAAGGGTTATTCTTGTTTATATCTGACCTGGTAGAAGTCGGGAATTGCAGAAAACCTCAAGGGAGAGATTGCTTTATTGGGATGCCCAGATTGATTTTGAGGTTAAGTACTTCAGATAAACTTTGGATAAGCAGCAGAACTTCTGTATGTTTTTGTGTCCTAACTGAAAATTCTGAATTTTAAGGTTTTCTGTTACCACTTCTCATGAAAAGAAAAAGGCAAAAAATAAAAAGGCAAAAAAAAAAAAAGAAAAAGAGAAAAAGGAGAAAAAGGAGAAAAAGGCAAAAAAGAAAAAGGAGATGAAAAAAAATCCAAGGCTCATACATGCAAACTGACAAAATTATGCAATAGATTTTGGTATCACTAACTTCTAGAAACAGTGAACTATGCACTAAAAGCTTCATAAAGGCATTTCAAGTTATAATAACTAGTTTACAACATCACAGAGAGCCAGTAAAAGCAGCATACTTTACAGTCAGTTTACAAACGCTACCACACAAGTCATTATTTCACTATGATCATATAAATTGTTTTCTCAACAGCAATACATGAACAGAACTCTGAACATGCAGGAACACCCTCTTTAAAAATAAACCTCTGAACCACTGCCAGGTTGTCATAACAAGAACCCACACACTATTGGAACAGTAATCACAGACCCAAACTCAGATTCAAAAACTTTGATTACACTTGTATGTTCATTGCATTACTCATGTTAATGAAATGAAAAAAATCAAGATTTCCCAACCCTTCTGTTTTCGTCAGCATAAGCAATCGTTTCACACTTTAGGTATTATTTTAAACTATAACGGCTTTTAATGTATTTATTAAATCCACTAATTAATGAAGTGTTGTGACCATTCAAGGTGTTTCAGAACATACATTAATTCTTGACTATTTTTCACTCAGACAAACCAACTCTCTGTAACTTCAAACCCAAAATCTGTATACAATGTCCTGTTGCATAATGCTTGCCACTGCTTTGTGGACACCATGCATAAACAAAGCCTTCATCATCTGATGTATGAGGCATCCCCTCAAAAATCAGACCTCTTGATAGCAAAAGGAGTTGAGTTCCATGGGTGTTTGTCAAGACAGAATTTGAACTCTACAAAAGCAGCTATTGTTCATAAAGGCATTTCAGGGGAAAAAAAAAAAACAAAAAACCACAAAACAATAACATATTCATAAGCTGATCATTTTCAAGGAATTACTGCTGATGAGAGAATGCTGAATGATTAAAAAATCCCTTCATTCTGTTCTAGGAGGAAAGTAATTGTCAATCCCAATCCCATGAGTGCATCACAGGACAGAAGACATAATTATACTTAAACTGGACTTGATATAAATACCATGAAGTTGATTTTTAAAGAATCGAATTTTCATTAGAGCTCTGCAAACAGAAGATCTGATGAGTTTTCCTACGGCTGGGGTTGTAAGACTTCTGAAAATGCTAACCACTTCAGGAGGAGTGAGCTAAGTTTTTTGTGGGTTTGGGGTTTTGGTTTTTTTGGTTGGAATTTTCTTTTGGTGGGGGAGAGACTACATATATCAGAGGCTGAGAGACACTAACTTCTTTTCAAAGTCTGGTCCGGGAATAATGAGAAAAAGGAAAATAAATAGAACATAAAACAAGACAAAACATGACAAAAATAACAGGACAAACCCTCAAGCTAGTGAAATTCCACACAGGATTTATGAAAATTTGCGTCAGCTTAAAAACGTCTTTACCTGAAACATGAAAGTTTCTCAGGTCAGGTAATATACTGATAGGAGCAGGGACACGGGAATAGCTTACAAACAATCCTATTATAGAACAGGAAACGAATTCTACTTCCAGTGCAAATGCACCCCTTTTACTATAGACTATAAATAAGGGCAAATTTTTATACTGAATGTAACAGATACCAGAAACACATGACTTTAAAAGCTTCCAAATAAGCTAATGCAAAATGCTGCGGTTTTAAAGAAAATGTGTACAGAAAAGGCAGATAGACATTAAATGCTAAATTGTAAAGGTGTAGTTTAAAAAAGACAATACAGTATCTGCTCTCCTACATCAACGACCAAAAAAATTAAACACTGAATGCTGACATTCCATCCTCCTTAATCTGTGCTTAAAAAATTAAAGCACTAACCGAGAACATCTCAACATTTGCCTGTATGCCTCTGGTTTAATACTAACAGAGGTCTCCTCTTAAAGGAGGAAAAAGAGTCTTCAAAAATCTCAAATACATAATGATTCCTGCACTTATTTCTCTGCAGCTGAGCAGAGCCATTTACATAGTCCACTGAACACTGTTTAGTAAACACAACAAAGAGTGCTTCTATCTTACTGCCCTTGTAAAACCAAGGCAGGGGTTCTGTTTTTAGTGCACACTCTGGTTCAGCGTTAATCCTGTTTTATGTTGTTCACACCTGCTGCTGACTAGCAGCCTGCTGATGGGTTGTGGTTTGTGCTGCTCTGAGACAATCCTCACCAGTTTCAACAAAGACCGAAGTGAACACAAAACCCCAACTGCTATGCAGAAACTGTAAAAGGGAAGAAATTACATGCATTCCTCATTTTCCTTACTCTGCTACACCCAACTCTTTAAAGTTTCAATTTGGATTTTAAGTGCTCGTACTTATATTTAGTCCTCGCACCTAGCTGTTCTAGAAGTTTTTTCCAGATAGTAAATCTTAAGAGACAAATGTCGTGGATGCAATCTTTATAAAAATATATGTGGTGTAACTCATCTTTTCATTTGTGCCTAAGAAAATAATAGGCTTTGCTCTAACAGAAATACTGAATGTTGATAAAGCATTCTCTTGTGAACCTTTGCAGAAACAGATTTTTGTAGATTTTCCAAGAAATTTCAACATCTTTTCACTTGAAATTAAAATCTTACTTTTCTAGAAAGCAGTTGTTTGGGTTTTTTTAATCACAACATGGATCCATGCATTTAAGCATTAAAAAATCCCAAAAAACAACAACCAAGAAAAACTCCACAAAAACAAACAAAAAAACCCCACAAACATAAAGTCAGATCTTCCGCTTATTGATCCCAGTAGTAAAACATACCTATGGCTTCACATGTACAAAAGATTGAATGCTTTATCAGAGACAAAAAGGTGATCAGTTATTAAAGGAATAGGTCTGGAATTACAGAGTGCTCATGCAGAGAGAATAAGAAAATCAAGGAAAAGATAAAACAGTTACAACAGAAACCCTCTGGTTGGCAAAAACATGGATGCAAATTGTTGACTGAGATCAGGGACAGAAATCATGTGCAACTTTACTAAGTCAAAGGCTTGGATGTAGGCACTGTTATCTACAAGAGTTTTGCACTAGAAATGTCTTTAAAATGAAGGGCAGGACATACTACTTTCCTATCTACTTGAAGGTATTCTTTATAAGACTAGAATAACATAAATAAGCATTAAAATATTTTCAAAGCTAACTCTTTATGTCCTCTATTATGCCATCTTGGCCTATTTCTTTCTACAAAAGGGAATAGAAAAAACACTCTCTGTCCAAGAGCCAAGTTCTCATATCTCTTAAACACTACATGAACCTTTTCATAAATAAAACGCTGATGGGAGGCCACTCATGGCCATTCTCCATCTATTAAAATTTATTTTGTATCTTATGGGGAAAGACCATGACCATTCTTTGTGATTTTAGTTCTGCATAGGAACACCAAAGTGTTTCTGCCTATATAGGCAGATAGTATGCATCAAGCATATGTATACCACAATAAATCTTCTCCAGAACTCATCAGCTGACACAAGTCAAGATCCATCAGTCTTTACTAAATTCAGCATTCCAATGTATCTTGCAATTCAGATGTAAAACCAAGAGGAAAAAAAAAAAAAAAAAAAAAAAAAAAAAAAAAAAAAA